>JAHRHZ010000133.1:11078575-11103460 GCA_024137785.1 Ginglymostoma cirratum | reverse complement strand
TTTTAATTGGAGATAACAAGCATGGGGCTGGATGAACACAGCAGGTCAAGCAGCATCATAGGAGCAGGAAAACTTGACGTTTCGGGCCTAAACCCTTCATCAGAAATGGGGGAGGGGAAGAGGGTTCTGAAATAAATAGGGAGAGAGGGGGAGGCGGATAGAGGATGGATAGAGGAGAGGATAGGTGGAGAGGAGGCAGACAAGTCGAAGAGGCGGGGATGGAGCCAGTAAAGGTGAGTGTAGGTAGGGGGGTAGGGAGGAGATAGGTCAGTCCAGGGAGGACGGACAGGTCAAGGGGGCGGGATGATGTTAGTAGATAGGAGATGGGGGTGTGGCTTGAGGTGAGAGGTTCACCTGCACATCTGCCAATGTGGTATACTGCATCCGCTGTACCCGTAGTGGCTTCCTCTACATCGGGGAAACCAAGCGGAGGCTTGGGGACCGCTTTGCAGAACACCTGCGCTCAGTTCGCAACAAACAACTGCACCTCCCAGTCGCGAACCATTTCAACTCCCCCTCCCGTTCCTCAGATGACATGTCCATCCTTGGCCTCCTACAATGCCACAGTGATGCCACCCGAAGGCTGCAGGAACAGCAAATCATATTCAGCCTGGGAACCCTGCAGCCCAATGGCATCAATGTGGATTTCACAAGTTTCAAAATCTCCCCTCCCCCAACCGCATCCCAAAACCAGCCCAGCTCATCTCCACCTCCCTAACCTGTTTTTCCTCTCACCCCATTTCTGATGAAGGGTTTAGGCCCGAAACGTCAAGTTTTCCTGCTCCTATGATGCTGCTTGACCTGCTGTGTTCATCCAGCCCCATGCTTGTTATCTTGGAAGAGCTGAATGTTGTTTTGTTCTTGCATGAAGAGGATATGGATTTAAGGTAATTGACAAAGAAAGCAGGAAAGATGAGAAGATGATACAGGGGTGCTGTAGCAAATCATCCTTAGATAACATGTTCCAAACCCATGAATTCTTCCACCTTGAAGGACAAGGGCAGCAAATGTATGAGAACATCACAGTCTGCGAGTTCCCCTTCAAGCCACACGCCATCCTGACTTGGGAGTATATCACCATACCTTCCCTGTCGCTGACTCAAAGAACTGGAACTCTGTTTAATCCGAAGACCTGAAATTCTCTACCAGCACAGTGGATGTATCTACACCCCAAGGGCTACAGAGGTTCAAGAAGGTGGCTTTCCACCACCATCTCAGGGGCTATCAGAGATGAACAATAAATGCTAGTCCAGTCAGCAACACCTTGAATGGATAAGTAAAAGGTTATGGTCTCAAGTGCACTTATGGGAAGGGTGCTAACAGCAGATTCAACTGCTCCTCAGAATCCCTACAGTGTGGAAGCAGGTCATTCAGCCCACTGAGGCTGCACCAACCCTCCAAAGAGCGACCCAACCCAAACCCACACACTATCCCTGTTACCCTGCATTTCCCATGGCTAATCCACCTAACTCGCACATTCCTGGACACTATGGGTAATTTAGCATGGCCAATGCACCGAGCCTACACATCTCTGGACTGTAGGAGGAAACCCACGCAGACACGGGGAGAATGTGCAAACTCCACACAGACAGTCGCCTGATGGTGGAATCAAACCTGGGTCCCTGGCACTGTGAGGCAGCAAAACTAACCACTGAGTCACCGTGCCGCCCCCAAAGCTCCGTGACTAAAGGGAATTTTGATAAATGATGGAAAAAGGGCTCTGCGGAAGGAGCAGGTGAACGGTCTGAGGGCGTGGCAGCACCACACAACAATCTTTAAGGGGCAACCGACCAACACCTTCTCAAGAGCTATTAGAGAATGGTCATCATTCCTGGTGTGGCCAATGACACTCATTGAATGAATGAATCAATGAATGAGTGAACAGATTTAGGTAGCTCCTTCATAGAGTTGGTGCAGGCATAATGGGCTGAATGGCCTCCTATGAATTAGTGAGTCTGGATTAACCCATCACAAACTGCAGTTGAAATGGAGAGGGTCATAACATTGTTTCCTTGCCCATCTTGTCATTCCATTTAAATTTTGTTTCTCCCAGTGACGGGAACAAAATTATCTTTAAGCTGATTTTAAATGTTTATGGCTCTCATGTTATCAAGAATGTGTCAGGGCAAGACTATCAACATCTGCCTGATTCCATCAGCGCTGTTGGAAGAAGGTCAATAACCTCTCCACTCAGCTCGGATGAGCTTCTGTCCCGTTCCTCACCCTCACTCTATCTCTGCTACTGCGCCCAGCTCCCATCAAGGCTCCCTGCTCCACCACTCTCACTATTGCATGCCGTGTCTTCTCTCAGTTGCTGTCACACTCGCCATTGCCCCACTTGTTAATCCTGCATCCCCTCTGCACTGCCTCCTTTGCTCCCTCAGGACACCTCATTACCGTTCCCTCACCCGCACCAACCGTAATAGCTCTGCCAGCCACCTCCCTTAATACCTCCCTTTCTCTCACTCCAGGAGAAAGCAGCCCACAACATAGTAGAAAGAGTGACATTCAGTGAAAGGCTGCCTGACATTTGGCTCCTTAGCTCTTTGGAGGGGAAGATCCTAACTGTGTCTCACCCAAGGCAGCCAACTGACAGCCCCTGGACTGGAATCAGAGGCTGTATTGCGACCCTCAAGCTGAAGGACTGAGGACTGTTGACAACTATTACAGGCTTCCTGACTTTGTGCCTGTGCTAAGCCACAAGGCAGTACAGAAGTAATGTGACAGAAACAGAATTTGCTGGAAAAAGGTCAGCAGGCCTGGCAGCATCTGTGAAGGAAAAAAAATCAGAGTTCACGTTTCGGGTCCGGTGACCCTTCCTCAGTTCTCACTGGACCCGAAACGTTAACTCTGTTTTTAACTTCACAGATGCTTCCAGACCTGCTGAGCTTTTTCCAGAGACTTCTGTTTTTGTTCCTGATTTACAGCATCTGAAGTTCTTTTGGTTTTTATTCAGAAGTACTGTGAACCTGGTAGTTCCGGTTGAGGGGATGAAGCACAAACCAAGACAGAGTTACAATACTATTCCAGGCAAAGGGAAGAAAACTAGGCCCTTTTGCCTTTGAGCCATCTCTACCATTCAGTGAAAGCTGATCTTCTGTCTCAATACTATCCTCATATTATTTAATCGACTTACTGTTCACAAACCATCTCTGCCTTGAATATACTCCATATCTGAGAAACTTGGGGATTGAAAGCTCTTCTGGTGAAGGAATCTCTCCTCACCTCAGTCCACAATGGCTGACCCCTTATTTCTGAGACAGTGTCTCCTGGTTCTACGCTCTCGAGCCACGGGAATCATCGTCCAGATCCGTTCGACCTGTCGTGAATTTTATATGTTTCAATGAGATCATTCTCCTACCCTGGGGGGAGTCTGGGCTGAGAGTATTTAACTCTGCTCATAGGATAATCCTTCCATTCCAGGAGCCAGTCAACTGAACCGTTGTTGCATTTTCCTTCAGAGCATGAACAGCCCTTTTCTGTGATAAGGAGGTCAGAACTGTACATCATCCACATTCCTATTGGAATTGCGTAAGATTTACAGTAGAAGTATACTGCATGGAAACAGACCCTTTGGTCCAACTTGACCATGCCAACCAGGCACCTTAAATTATTCTAGTCCCACTTGCCAACATTTACCCCGTATCCCTCTAAACCCTTCCTATTCATGTACCCATCCAGATGCCTTTTAAGTATTGTCATTGTACGAGTCTTTACCAATTCTTCTGGAGGCTTATTCCATACACACACCACCTTCTGTGTGAAAAAGTTGCCCTTTAGGTCCCTTTTATATCTTTTCCCTCTCAACTTAAACCTATGCCCTCTAGTTTTGGACTCCATACCCTGGGAAAAAGAGCTTGGTTATTCACCATGCCTCTGTGATTTTAAAACCATCTATAAGGTCACCCCTCAGCGTCTGACGCTCCAGGGAAAAAAATTCCCCAGCCTATTCAGCCTCTCCCTACTGCTCAAACCCTCCAACCCCAGCAACATGTTTGTAATTTTTTTCTGAATCCTTTCAAGTTTTACGACATTTTTCCTATAGCAGGGAGACCAGAATTGAACACAATATTCCAAAAATGGCCTAACCAATGTCCTACACAGCCGCAACGTGACCTCCCAACTCCTATGCTCAATGCACTGACCAATAAAGGCAAGCATACCAAACGCCTTCTTCATTACCCTGTCTCCCTGTAACTCCACTGCAAGGATCTATGACCCTGCACCCCAAGGTCTCTTTGTTCGGTGACACTCCCCAGGACCTTACCATTAAGTATATAAATCCTGCCCTGATTTGCCTGACCAAAATGCAACACCTCTCATTTATCTACATTAAACTCCATCTGCCACTCTTCGGCCCAATGGCCCATCTGACCAAGGTCCCGTTGTACTCTGAGATAACCTTCTTCACTTCTACTCCAATCCCTTTATAATAAAAGTTAACATATCATTGACTTTTCTAATTGTGTGTAGTCCCTGGATGTTACTTTTCTGTTCCTTATGTATAACAGCCATGTTTCTATGTCCTACTGAATACAAAGATAACCCAGTCTGCTGCTGTCGAAAAAATATTCAGCTTTTCTATTTTATCCAAGCAGGGGACCTTTTGTTTCCCTGCATTATATTCCATCCTCCGTCTTCTTGGCCACTCTCAACCTATGTTTCCTACTGCAAGGGCACTACAGCCCACAATGACACAAGCCAAAACTATGAGATTGTGTGTCTCATTCGGACACAATTTATTTCCTGACTCCGTCCTATGTGAAGAGACTTACACTGCTAGATAGTCATCTGGCAAGGCTACCAGTGGTTCCAGTGCCTTTTCTAGCTGGCACAAAGAGCACGCACACCCACAAAGAGGAAGTCAACATCATTTCAAAGTGACAGAAAGCAGCAGGCAAGTCTCAAAGACGGACCTGCTGAAAGTGTGCACAAACCAAGAAAGAGGAAGAGTCCATTGCCACTTAGTGTGTACGATCTTTCTCTTCTGCTTGAGAAGATATAGAGTGAGAGTTAGAGGCTTCTGTATTCATCAGGTTTGTTGGATTGCATGTTGAAGTGAAACTAATTCCATATCTGTCAGGACCGGTGGACTGTATGTGGGAGTGAGGTTGGCTCAGTTGGCTGGACAGCTACTTTACAACATAGTGATGCTGACAGTGTAGGTTCAAATCTTATGCTAGCTGAGGACACCATGGAAGACCTACCTTCTCAATCTTGTCTCCTGTCTTAGGTTTAAACTCACGTCCAGTCATCTCTCCCTCTCTAATGTGTAGCCCAATGCTGCTCACGAAGTCGTCACTGTCCATCCAGGATGATGATAACTTTACCTTTACCTACTGCACTCATGAACTCGTTCCAGTCCATCCCTCTATTTTGTTCTTAATATAGTTACTCTCTGTTCCTACAGTGTACTATGAAACTGCCAGCCCCTGCTATTATACCCCAATCCAATCAATTTCACAAGTGCTTATGGCACAGATGAAGTATTTTGTGTCTCGCATGTCATCTCAACATCCCAACACATGAGAATTCAGTGTGGTCAGACAGATAAGAAACGGGCAATAGTATATTGGAAGCTCACTTATGTTGATGTCTTCTCAGCCAATGTAACTAATGGGTTGTGATACATTACAACCCTGTCTTTATTTGTCCCTATTCCTTTAAAATTCAGTTAGACACAAATTTCCTTTCCCAAGGCTAGTGGATTCTCTACACATTCCCAATGTTGTGGCTGGAAATTTGAATATTATTAGTATATTAATATTTCAGGTACACTCAGCCCCATTAGCCCTTTTATAGGGTATTTTGATGTTTATGTTACAAAGAAAAATAATATGATGGAGGTTGGAACTAATAGTCCAGGGAACCCAAATCCAACATGTTTGAGAATTTGGGGCAAATTTAATAATCTAGCAATGGAAAGCTGGTCTCAATAAAGGTGACCACAAAAGTGCCAGATTATTGTTGAAATTCAATTAATTAATTCAAACTCTTTGGGGAAGTAAATCTGACTTCCTTACTCAGCCCAGGCTTATATGTGAATCCCATCCTACATTTCAATGTGAACGGATGATGCACTCAGTTTTATTAAGACTACAAATGGTTCATAAGAAAGGACTACCACCTCCTTAGGGAAAGATGGGGTAGCAAGAAACACAGGCCTTGTCAATGTGTCCCGCATCATGAGAATTAATTCATGGAGAAATTGCTCAATATGCACCAGAAAAGATAGTCCTTGATAGGAATTAGTCAGGGGCGTACTGGAATTAAATATTCTTGACTACGCAGGGAGAAGAGGGAGGAAGAGAAAGGAGAAGAAAAATGCCTTGGCAATGGAAGACATACTACAGCCTTAGAAAATTGGTGTTGCTGGCGGTAGTTATGATGTGACCTTACTAAGACGCAGGGTGCAGACGTAGGCTGCAAGTCTACCTCCTTCAGCTTGAATGGATATCAAACCTGTACTATTGACCCTTGTGCTGAACCATGCCCCAGTCCACTAAGCTAATTGGCTTCTTTGTATATAATTACTTAAAATTTAAGAGGTTATTCTACTGAGAGGATATTATAGATCAGCAAAATGTCAGGAAATAAAAAATTGTGGGCAAGAGAGAAGTTTGCGACAATTTTGTAATGATGGGAAACCATCCGAAGGAAAGTGTGTATGTGAATTGCATTGGGACTTATTGCACAATTATGAAGATGAACAGAGCGCTGGATCAACTTCTGGGTAACTGTGCTTCATACAAAATACAACGTGAAAGGTGTATTTAAGTTGATGGGCATTGGGCATTAGTTATAGGAGATCAATGGGCTTTGTGCTTTAGAGAATGGGAAGGATTAAAATAAACATATTAGTCAGACCCTTGCCCAATTTCGGTAGATCAAAGGGGTGAGTTAGCTGATGAAATTGTGGATCAAACAGTGCATTCACAACCAAAGAAAGGATTTAGAATGTATTTGAAACACTGGCATCGGTGCAAACACAATCGGGTAAATGCCATTCTTCAGCATTACCATTAATTTGTGATAACAAGGTGTAGAGCTGGATGAACACAGCAGGCCAAGCAGCATCAGAGGAGCAGGAAAGCTGTCGATTCGGTTCTAGACCCTTCTTCAGAAAATGAATTTGTTAATTAATTTGTTTCCTGAGTCTTTGCTGGAACTTGAGATTTGCATGCAGTTTAAGGTTTTAACACTAGATGGAGACATTGCTTTTCATTGACTGCTTGTTTCAGCTTGGTCCAGTTTGTCAAATCCCAAGGCTAGTTAAGATCTCTGGTGGGTATCAGTTTCACCTTGGGCAGTTGCGCAAAATAGGCAATATAGCAGATTAGCTGCCTGTTTTAGACTGCATCTGATTTTAATTCCAAGTCAAATCAATACTTCTTTGTGCCTATAATGTCTATCCCTCAGCCAATGTCACTAAATTACATAGTCATTAATTTGTTGTTTGTGGGATCTTGCTGTGCACAAATTGGCTGCTGCATTCCTACGCTGCCAAAGTACTGTGCTGGCTGCAAAGAGTTTTGCAACAACTTGAAGTCGGGATAGGTGCTTTATAAATGCAAGCCTTTCTATAAAGCAGGAGATCCAAGCCAGAATCCAAAATCCTACTCTGTCACAGTACCGAGGACCTGCCTTGTTGTAGGTATTGTTCCTAGCTTTTGGATTGTTCAAAAGGTTGAGCCAGTATGTAGGACAATAACTCTCAATTGCATTGAGACTCAGAGGTGATGTGGGACAGTCGGTACATGTGCCAGGCCCTCCAAACAATCCTCACTAAGACAGGTTCCTGGGCACCAACAAAATGGACATAGCCAACTTCTATTCATTACCAATTCTGTTTGATGTCAACTGTGTTCAATGTGCTTGCAGGATACCTCTAATCCACTTGGTGACAAGGAGGTGGCTAACATCATTACGAGTTCACAGGCAATTGCTTTGTCCTGGTCAGAATCGTGATGAGGAACCTGGAGTAGATCTTTTGTCCTTGGAAGACCATGGTTATGGAAGAGTTACAATTCGATGGAAAGCAGACATGTCCTCCTTTTGAAATCCATTTATTGTAGATTCCTTTCATTCACAGGATGAAGGTGTAATTGGCCAGGTCAGCATTTACTGCCCATCACTAATTACCCAGAGGGCAGTTAAGAGTCAACCACATTGCTGTGGGTCTGGAGTCACATGTAGGCCAGACCAGGTATAGAAGGTAAATTCTCTCCCCTGAAGGACATTAGTGAACAAGGTGGGTTTTTTTCCAACAGTTGACAATGGATTCATGGTCATCACTAGATTTGTAATTCCAGATTTTTATTGAATTCAAGTTACATCATCAGCCACAGTTCAATTTGAACCTGGGTCCACGGAACATAACCTGGGTCTCTGGACTAAAAGTCTAGTGATAATAGACTTAGGCCATCACCTAATGAGATTCACTCACAATGTACTGCAAATTTATTTTGGCTGTGGAAGTGAGGAAAGATGTTATAGAAAAAAGAACAGTTTGCATTTATGTGAGACCTCTCACAATTTCAGGCAGTCCTCGCAGTCGATGATTGTTTTTGCTCCAATGTACAGGCATTGTCACAATTTACACAACATGGTAACCCTTTCTTCACATGACAAGATCCCACAAATATCACTGTGATAAAGGCCAGGGACTCTACATTTTGGTGATATTAGTTGAAGGATAAATATTGGCTGAGTCATCAGAGAGAACTCACCAATCTTGTCTTCTTTAGTCAAGCACAGTGGGATCTATCAGGGATGGCAGGTGGAGCTTCAGTTTCATCCAAAATGTGACACTTGATGATTGGACGGCATTCAGTCAGCACTGTGCTGGGAGCGTCAGCCCAGATTTCATGCTTTAAATGGGACTTGAGCTGTTGACATTCTGTCTGCAGGTAAAAGAGGGCTGCCCACTGAGCCACTGACCTCACTAGCAGTGTTACGAAGGAAAGGCTGGCATCTGCTCACAAGAGGGAGCTTTTGAAACTCGTTGGGAGTAATTCTAGCGTACTACAATTCTGAATCAGCTGCCAGTTACATAGCTCTCCCAGTTTAAAGTGGCACTGAAGACAATGGGAGAGCTGTAATATGGACAGT
The DNA here is from genome assembly GCA_024137785.1 of Ginglymostoma cirratum. Lineage (NCBI taxonomy): Eukaryota > Metazoa > Chordata > Chondrichthyes > Orectolobiformes > Ginglymostomatidae > Ginglymostoma > Ginglymostoma cirratum. Next base: position 11,094,349 of record JAHRHZ010000133.1, on the reverse strand, counting down.
TGATCTGAAATGTCACTGCAATGTTGCCCCATGACTTCCCATCTGACGCTCCAACAATGCTCAAGAAGCTCGACACTATCCAGAACAATGGAGTCCATTGGATTGGTATCACATTATTGGCAATCCTGCTATTGGTCTTTAGAAGTGCCAATAATTAAAATGCCACACCTTACCACACTAAAATCTCTTCTTGGATAATTCTCAACTCCAGTCAAAGGAGCCTTTCTTCCATCTCCAGTATTTATTTTTATGATTAATCAGTGGAAGTGTTCAAAGCAAATGAGAATATAACATGCAACATTTTCCATTTCCATATGGATTTTCAGTGGGACCTTGAAGCTCTTGTTTATTATTCATTTATGGGATATGAGCAACGCAGGTTTGGCCATCAGTTATTGCTCAGTCCTAATTTCCCGGACAGTAATTCAGAGCCATCCACATTGCTGTGAATCTAGAGTCACATGTAGGCCAGATCAGGTAAGGACAGCATATGGCAGAAATGACATTCGCACCACACAAGTGCTTTGCAATGACCATCTCCAACAAGAGTGAATCTAACCAATGACACTTAACATAACATCACCAAATCCCTGGTCATCAACACCAAGGTGTTATCATTGACCGAAAACTGAACTGAACCAGAAGGGTGTAGACCCGAAACGTCAGCTTTCCTGCTCCTCTGATGCTGCTTGGCCTGCTGTGTTCATCCATCTCTGCACCTTGTTATCTCATAATAAATATGGTGGCTGTAAGAACACCTAGGAGCTTAGGAATACTGTAGCGAGCAACTTACCTCCTGACACCACAACCACCCCTCCCTCCCCCGCACCGCTTCCCCTCCCCACCCCGCCCCCAACACTCAAGAAGCTCGACACTATCCAGGACAAAGAAGTCCATTTGATTGGCATCACATTCCTAAACATTCACTCCCTCCACCACCGATGCTCAGTAGCAGCAGGGTGTACGAGATGCACTGCAGAAACTCCTCCAAATGTACCTTCCAGGAGCTATAAGGAGAGGATGAATGGGCTGGGGCTTTTCTCCCTGGAGTGTCGAAGGCCGAGGGGTGATCTTCTACAGGTGTATAAAATCATGAGGGGCATGGATAGGGTGAATAGCCAAGATCTTTCTCCCAGGGTGGGGGAGTCTAAAACTAGAGGGATTAGGTTTAAGGTGAGAGGGGAAAGATTTAAAAGGGACCGAAGGGGCAACTTTTTCACACAGGGTGATGCGTGTATAGAATGAGCTGCCAGAGGAAGTGGTGGAGGCTGGTACAATTACAACATTTAAAAGGCACCTGGATGGGTACATGAATAGGAAGAGTTTAGAGGGATATGGGCCAAATGGGACTAGATCAGTTTAGGGTATCTGGTTGGCATGGACGAGTTGGACAGAAGGGTCTGTTTCCGTGCTGTGTAATTCTCTGACTCCATGGCCACTTCCATCTAGAAGGACAAGGGCAGCAGATACATGGGAACACCACAACCTGCAAATTCCCCTCCAAGCCACCTACTGTCCTGATGTGGAAATATATTGCTGTTCCTTCACTATCGCTGGGTCCAAATCCTGGAATTCCCTCCCTAGCAGCATTGTGGGGGTACTTAGGTCATGGCCTTTGCCAGCCATAGCCACATCGCGTGAGTGAAGAAAGATTTCCAGTATCATTACCATTGAGCCATCACCTCGCTCTGTGAGCTACAGCTTAGTTGGTGACACTGTTTCCTCTGCGTCAGTCGGTTCTGAGTTCAGTCTGCAATCAAAACTGATAATGTAGTGTAGTACTGAAAGAGCACTGCATCGTTGCAGGTGTAGCCTCTCGGCTGGGATGTTTAAATCTCAGGTCCTGCCTGCTGTCCCAGGTGAGTGTAAAAGATCCCATGGCAAATATTTCAAAAGACAGCGAGTACGGGAGTTCCCCTGGTGTCCCAGCCAATAATTATCCTTCAATAAACATCACAAAAACAGATTATCTCATCATCATTGCATTGCTGTTTGGGGGAACTTGGGTGCTACATTTATGACATTACAATAGAGACTTCAGAAGTGCTTCTACATAACGCTTTGGGACATCCAGCAATCATGAAAGGTGCTATATAAATGCAAGTATTTCTTTTTCCCCTGGCGACTCCAGGACAATCCTGAAGGGTTGGAAATCATAGTCACACTATTGCCCAAAGTCAAAATGATTCCCATTCTAGTTTGTCCCTGAATGTATATAATGAACCACCAAGGCACCAGCCGTTCTCTGGGATAAATAGGAGGGTCTCGAGGAGAATCGGGTTGAAATAGTGAAAGGAAGCTTCACGAGACAATGGAGAGAGATTCAGGCAACACAGCAGGAGACCGTTTGTTCCAACATGATTTTACAAACCTCTATACATTCACCCCTCAGCCTCCGAAGCTCCAGGGGAGAAAAGACTCCAGCCTATTCAGTCTGTCCCTGTAGCTCCAGAAAAGTGCTTTTGGATTTACTGGCTGCGTGAAAGAGCAGCCTGATTAGTTTCACTCTCCTGCTCCTTCCCCACCAATAGCCAATGTCCCCCCACCCCTGCCTCACCTCCCATTTTCATTTATTATCCAATTTCCCTTCTGAAAGACACAATTGTATCTGCTTCCACCACCTTGTCAGGCCGATCACAGTAGAATGTAGTAATACAAAGTAGAATCTCCTCTGCTGGTTCCTTTGGACGGAGTGGGCTTTGTTAGCCCTGAGTACGGTTCAGGAGTTAAATAGTGTTCAGAAAAGCCAAGTTACAGGTACTTACTATTGAGCCTAATGCATGTACTTTACAAAAAAAGCACTCTGATCTGATCAGGCTATTAATTCTCCTGAAGGCTTGCTGCTGCTGCTTTCCAGGATCACAAGGAATGTTTTTAGCCCTGTAGTTTCTTGAGAAAGCTTCCTTAAGTAAACAGGCCTTTCTAGGAACAGTCTCCTGGAAGCTATCATGTTGGTGTCTGCTTCAAGGTTCTGTTGTTGTGTGTCTGTTTGTCAGCCTTTAGTGTACGAGGAGCTGGCTATCGTTTCCTGTTTTTTGTCCCTCACAAACAATGGTGGGAAAGGCTTCCTCCTGCAACTAGGCCAGAGGACTCGCTACCATCTACGGAACAAAGGGGATAAAGAACCTGCCATTGTTTGCATACTGGTGACCTTACATTTTTTTAAAAGCACTTCCTGACTATAAAAATCCATGACGGCAGAGTTTGTGTCATTGGACCTGTCAGATATGAACCCAAACTGCCGGATTCTATTAGGATTCGTAATTCCATCCAGGACTGTCCTGGAATCTCCATGCAGGAATTAAAGAATCATTGTTTTTTTTTAATCTGTTCGTCGTAAGGATATAGGACATGGAGAGGACTGTTTGAACTGGATGCCACAAACTGGCAAAGTTGGGGCACCTGGGATTGACGTGTCAGTCAACCAATGCCAGGATAATGGCGTCTGGCCATGTGTTGAATCCTACAAAAGTATGACCGACCTTTATTGACAACATGAATTCCTCTCCTTCCTCAATTTATTCTTTTTTACGTCACAAAGGGCATAGTCCACATTCTTCACTCTTGTTCAGATTTATCGCAACCCAATTAAGGTCTTTCTTGACTTTTGGATGCTCTTCCAATGCCATTTTGAGACATTGGCCCCTGAGGAATGTTGACAGGAGGTTTCACTGGCAGACGTACAACAGATAGGCACTGGAGGTGGGGGTGGGGGTGAGAGAGGCATGGGGAGGGGGTCAGGTGGGTGAGGGTGTGGGGAGGACAGCAGCGGTGCATGTGGACAAGCCCAAGGCCAGCAGAGGATCCCACACGGTACACCTTTGGAGCCGGGAGCAGGGACATTCTTGATTTCGCCAGTAAATGACAAACACTAATTAAGAGTTACACACCCTGTTCTGAACTCCCCCACCTGCTTACTCCTCTCTTATCTGCCCGTCACTTTTAATGACCTCAAACACCGCAATTAGATCACCCCTTAATCTTCTGCATATGATCTTCAGGTACCTTGTATTTTAAGCATTAAATCTGGAAATATTCTCTGTACTGCAAACTCTCCAAGGCCTAAGCTAATTTGTTGAAAACTGAACGGAATGCTCCAGACAGGTAAGTCAGTGGCTCAGTGGTTAGCACTGCTGCCTCACAGCACGAGGGACCTGGGTTTGATCCCACTGTTGGGTGACTGTCTGTGTGGAGTTTGCACGTTTTCCCCGTGTCTGTGTGGGTGTCCTCTGGCTGCTCTGGTTGCCTCCCACAGTCCAAAGTTGTGAAGTTAGTTGGATTGGCCTTGCTACATTGGCACACAGTGTATAGGCTAGGTAAGTTATCCATAGGAAATATGGGGATAGGGTGAGGGGCTGGGTCTGGGTGGGATGCTGCTGGGAAGGTTGGTGCAGACACAATGGGATGAATGGTCTCTTTCTACAGAAACCTGACTGAGGCTTTGTTTCTGCAGCTTATTTGTTTAAAGTTTTAATGGAATATGTTCAACAGATTGCAACCCTTGGTGACCTCTTTCAATAACATGCAATTGACGGGAATGTGGATTCATTTCACCTCCTTTGGCTGGCACTGACTGTGTGACTCCTACTTGCAAGAGGTGCCAACAAGGATGTTAAGCCCTCTAAATAGATTTTGGCTGGTGTGCTGCAGGCAGGAGCTGTGCTAGCTCCTAATTCAGTTTACTTGAGGTTGATGAGAGAGGCTTCCTGAGGGAAATAGGTTTCAAGTAACTAAAGAAAAACCACGGCCACTTCTTTAGTTACATGACCGATGAACTAACAGTGTAAAAAGAAATATTTCTTCCCAAAATAAAAAAAAACAGTCCATCATTCATTTCCAACCCTCTCCGCACCCCTGCAGTGCGTTCTGTATATTCAGCAAGTTTATTAATCAAAGATTACTTTAAATCATTACGAGGCGCTTCAGTCTAACGGGGTTGGATGGGATCCAAGGCAGCAGGTGAAAGCAATGAGTTACTGGTGGTTTTGAGAGGCTTTCTTGCCAAGTCAAGATGGGGAGCAGCTGGTTTCTCTGGAACATTGCTGCTGCTCCTAAACTCCCTCTTTAAAGTGCCCTAGCTTTTAATGGGATTTATATCAAACATTCAAAAGTGTGTTCCAGTCTGGGATCTAAGCGAGGCCATTAATTGATTTATATGTAGAGTAACAGATACCCATGAGTGAGTTCCAGGCTGGAACTTAATCGAGGTGTCCAGATCATTTATGTTTGAATGTACGTTCGCAAGTGAGTTACAGGCTGGAATCTACCTGAAGTGAGTTATTCATAGAATAGTGGTTACCTGACAGCATGATACAAGCTAATTGAAGCCTTCAGATGGTTTATATATAGAATAATTGATACCCAGGACTGAGGTACAGACTGAAATCTAACTGAAAGATTCAGATGGTTTATGTACCCAGGAATGAGTTATGGACTGGAATCTAATCGAGGATTCAGATGGTTTATGTGTAGAATAATGGATGCAGTCTTAGAGTCATAGAGCTGTACAGATTGGAAACAGACCCTTTGGTCCAACTCACCCATGCTGACTAGATATCCTAAATTAATCTAGTCACATCTGCCAGTATTTGGCCCTTATCCCTCTAAACCCTTCCTATTCATGGATACCCAGGAGTGAGTCACAGACTGGAATCTATTTGAGAGATTCAGATGGTTTATATGTAGAATAATGGATATCCAGGGTGAGTTACAGACTGGAATCTAATATAGGGGTGGGGGTAGTTCAAATAATTTATATATAGAATAACAAATGCTTGGGGGTGAGTTACAGACTGGAATCTAATCAAGTTCCAGATGTAGGTGAACAGATCTAGTCTTAATGCATGTTATTGCCTACCTTCTGTTAACTGCTCATTCACAGTGACTAGACTCTGGATGCAAGCCACATGCCAATGGTTTGATGTGGTCATGCAGCTTCCAACCATCTCAGGTCTTAGGATCGCCCTAAGTGGCACCTTCGAGCTCTCACCTCCCTCTATGATCAGCTGTTGCTTCCACCATGTCCCACTTTATTGCATGGATCACATATAGTGCATCATCATCTTAATCTACTGCTTTCCACACAGTCCATTTCCTAACCATTGAGTCTTCTCCTCTCCTTGGCTATAGTCTGATGTTGAACCAGACTTTGCAATTTTTGGCATTCCATTTGACCCTAAGCTGATGTATACTCCAGCTCTGCCACTAACACCTATCATATTGCATCTCTCTTATAGTACTCCTTGCAGAGTGCAATGCTTCTACCCAATCAATAATTCACCTGCATGTGTTGTACAAGGTAATGGTCCTGAAATGGTTAACATTGGCAATTATATTAAGCTCCACCCAACATAGTAATGCCACACAGTCTTGGATAGGGATATCAGGATAGATCTGGATCTCGAGTGGAAACATGTGTCATCAATGTCCCACAACTGTCTTAGCGACTGTCTAGTATCCGATTGTAATCATGCAATAAATCTACATCTGGTTAAGACCCTTTTCTTGTTAAGACTCACCAATGATTGTTCCTCTTTTAGATCCAGTGAAGAAAGAGGATTGGTGGAAGCATCCTCTACCCACAAATACCACAATACTGATACACAGGCATATTTTTCACCACTCGCATGAAAGAAAGGCACAAAACCCATGTGAGAAGAAGGAGCTGGACCACCACAAATTCAGCAGCAAAAAGGAGGAGAAAAGTAACACGTTTACTTTCTTGTTAATGGCAGGTGGAAAGACTTCACAGATGACCGATAACAGAATTGTCATTATATCTGATGCATTTGTCCACTGCATTTCAGGAATTACAAAGCTATGGGAAGGCTGGATAACAAGGTGTGGAGCTGGATGAACACAGCAGGTCAAGCAGCATCACAGGAGCAGGAAAGCTTGACGTTTTGGGCCTAGACCCTTCATCAGAAATGGGGGAGCGGAAGAGGGTTCTGAAATAAATAGGGAGAGAGGGGGAGGTGGATAGAAGATGGATAGAGGAGACGATAAGTGGAGAGGAGACAGACAAGTCAAAGAGGCGGGGTTGGAGCCAGTAATGGTGAGTGTAGGTGGGGAGGTAGGGAGGAGATAGGTCAGTCCAGGGAGGACGGACAGGTCAAGCGGGCAGGATGAGGTTAGTAGATAGGAGATGGGGGTGCGGCTTGAGGTGGGAGGAGGGGATAGGTGAGAGGAAGAACAGGTTAGGGAGGTCGGGATGAGCTGGGATGGTTTTGGGATGCGGTTGGGGGAGGGGAGATTTTGAAGCTTGTGAAATCCACATTGATACCATTGGGCTGCAGGGTTCCCAGGCTGAATATGATTTGCTGTTCCTGCAGCCTTCGGGTGGCATCATTGTGGATATGGTCATTTTCGGGTTTGTGACTATTGCCACAACCAAATCATATCCACCTTCTTGTCTTCACACACACACAACAAGAGCTACAAACGCTCCTTAAAGACACCTGTTCACACTCCCCCATTCTTTCTAAGGGTGCTTTTTTTTTGTATTCATTCACAGGAGACAGGGGTCACTGGCCATGCCAGCATTTATTGTCCATCCTTAATTGCCCAGAGGGCAGTTACCTGTCAACCACATTGCTGTGGGTCTGGAATCACGTGTAGGTGAGACCAGATAAGGATGGCAGTTTCCATCCCTAAAGGACATTAGTGAACCAGATGGGTTTTTCCCAGCAATCAGCAATTGTTTCATGGTCATTACTAGACTCTTAGTTCCAGGCTTTTTTTTATTGGATTCAAATTCTACCATCTGCTACAGTGGGATGTCCCCAGAACATTACCAGGATCTCTGGTTTAATGGTCTAGTGATAATATAACTAGACCATCACCTCCCATTGGGCATTGGCCTAGGATGGACAACCATGAACCAGTAGGCTCATGTGAAAAATACATTTTCTCAAAAGTTGTACGAACTAAAGCTTTATCACACAGCGAGTGGTTAGGATCTGGGCTACACTTCCTGACAGTGTGTTGTAAGAAAGTGCCAGTTTACAGGCTGAATACTGGTGGAATGGCACTGGGTGAAAGAGCAATGAACAAAGGACAATACAGCATGGGAACAGGCCCTTCAGCCCTCCAAGACTGCGCCAATGCATTTTGCCCTTCCATATTAAAACTGTAATCCCTTACAGGATCTGTGTCCCTCTATCCCTTTCCTATTCGTGTATTTGTCCATGTGTTTCTTGAATGCTGCTATTGTGTCTGCTTCCACCACCTCCTCTGGCAGCGCGTTCCAGGCACTCACCACTTTGTGACTTCCCTCCTCGCACCTTGAACCTGTGTCCGTAATTGACTCCTCCACCCTGGGAAAAAGCCTCATACTTTCCACTCTATCTGTGCCATTCACAATATTATAAACTTCTTTCAGACCACCCCTCAACCTCCTGCATTCCAATGAAAACAAAGAAGGGTCCTGACCTGAAACGTCAGCTTTCCTGCTCCTCTGACGCCGCCTGGCCTGCTGTGTTCCTCCAGCTCTACACTGTGTTATCCCAGTCTATCCAACCTTACTTCATAGCAACGTACCAGGTAAACCTTTTCTGTACCCTTTCCAAAGCGTCCACATTCTTCTAGTATTGTGGTGACCAGAACTGTACACAATCTTTCAAGTGTGGCCTAACTAAATTTCCATAAAGCTGCAATATAACTTGTCTGTCCTTATACTCAATGCCCCTTCCAATGAAGATAAGCATGCCATAAGCCTTTTTTTTATTACCTTATCTACCTGCGCTGCTACCTTCAGTGATCTGTGGACCTCTACATCCAGATCTCCTTGCATATCAATACTGCCATTCACTGTATAATTTCCACCTGTACTTGACCTTCCAAAATGCATCACCTCATATGTGTGTGGATTAAACTCCATCTGCCATTTTTTTGCCCATTCCTCCAACTGATCTGTATCCTGCTGTATCCTCTGACAATCCTCCTCACTATCTGCACCTCCACTAATCTTTGTATCATCTGCAAACTTATTAGACGAGCAATGTTTTCCTCCAAATCATTTATGTAAATCACGAACAGCAGAGGTGTCAGCGCTGAAGCCTGTGGAACATGACTAGTCACAACCCTCCACCCCGAAAAGCATCCTTCTACCGCTGCCTTCTGTCTCCTATGACTAAATTGTTCATTCAAAGAGCCGGTGAAAATACAGTGGGCCGAATGGCCTCCTTCTACACTGAAACAATCCTCTTATTCTGAGCCAGTTAGTTGGGTTTTTTAACCACCATTCCTAGGTCAGTACAAGTAACATTGGCGACAGGAAACAACTGTGGAGAGTCCATGTTGGGGGATGAACAGGTCAAGCCCTGTTCAGTAGGACACAGGTACAGAACCCTGTGACTAATTGATGAGAAGTTAAAGTGTAGAGTAGTGACTTTGAGAGTTACTATTAGATGTGGTATACATTTTCCTCATGATACTGAAGAGGATGGAGGAGGCAAGCTATTGGAATGCTGACGCGGAGAATTGTGAAGACATCTTTTGTGGACTTGTAGGCACAACTCTCCTATTAGTTTATGAAGGCCAAGACCTTAGCAGTACGTCATCTTAATAAGCTGAGAGAGGTCTTATCTATGGCTTTTAACAGGAAGCAGACGGTGATGGCCAAAGGTTTGATGCTGGGTCCCTTGTGGTTGGTTGTATACATTAAATATCTAGACATGAGCGTAGGAGGTGTGATCAATAAGTTGCAGATGACACGAGAATTGGCAGTGTGGTAAATAGTGAAGAGGAAAACTTTAAACTACAGGATGATTAGATGGGCTGGTCAGATGGGCAAAACAGTGGCAAATAGAATTTAATGCTGAAAAGTGTGAGATGATGCATTTTAGGAGGACTAACAAAGCAAGGGAGTATAATATGAGTATAAGTTAAGGGGCAGGACATTCGGAGGAGATTTGGGGAAATACTTTTTCACCCAGATGTTGTTGGGGGTCTTTGAGTACCTGGAACTCACTGACTGAAAGGACAGTAGAGACATGAACCCTCATAACATTTAAAATGTGTTTAGATCAACATTGATATGCCGTAGCATACAATGCTGTGGACCAAGTGCTGGAAAATCAGATTAGAATAGAATGGTGCTTGATGACTGGTATGGAAGGGCCGAAGGGCCTTGACCTGTGCTGTAAAAGTCAATATCTCTAAGAAGAAATTGGAAAATAAAAGCATTCTCATCTCTTGGCCACCTCCAGCTGATCTGCTGTCTTGTCTTCCGACAACCAAGGGCTGCCCTTACACAAGAGGGGCAGTCTCCATGCAGACTCCTCAGGGTGTCCAAAACTCAGAGGCCTTAGGCCAAAATCATCTCAGCTGTCAGGGCAGGATCTGACCAGGGTGATTGTACCCCGCCGAACTCCACCCCCCCATTCAATTTCCCGTCCAAATCATCTGAAAATTGTCTCATTATCATCATCCACCTACCTCCACCCAGCTGGTTACTCACACGGAGCCAAAAGTGCCACCATTAAACCAAGAAGTAGCCTCACTGGAGAGAGGTGTACAGAATATTTTTAGGATTTCTATTTTCCAATAAGCCCCAGCCCAGACATCCTTGGGAACTGAAATTTTCCTCATACTCTCCGCAGGCACTACAGTCCTGGCTCACGTTGTCTTGGCTCAATCAATGAATCAAGCAATTTTAAATTGGGTGGGAAACCAAGCTTCTGTCCCACTCAAAGAATGCGCAGCTCCCGTGACCAGTTGGACTTTGCTCTTGGTTAATCAATTGCACCTTAAATTATCTGGGACAACTTCCAACAGATTGTCCTTCATTACAAACCCTGACATCCCCTCCCTTGAGCAACAACTTCAAATGTCTATTGTCAGTTCTCTGGCACTCTCCTCCCAATGTTTCCATCGCAGTTTAGATGACTGCCTACACATTCCTGGGCATAAATTCAAAAGTAGCAAGAATCACTCTTCTTGTATATTAATCTGCAGTCTACATCAGACCTACCAGAGAAAGTAAACAGCTGTTAAAAAAAAGCCATACAAAACTCCCTTTCCACCACTATTTCAATGTCTAAAATGGGTTGCCAATGGCTCAAATGCCCTTGAGAAACTGTCTGTTGTCCTCTTAAGTAAAGGTTAAATTTAGAAACATTGTTTTCATCCAGAATTATCGACGGAAACAATAATTGATCTCATTTTGACGGTCTGAACTTTCTCTTTCACCCCAGCCCCTGACTCCTCCTTTTACTTCTGACACTCCTTTCTTCCATTCCACGCTGGTGTTGTTCCACTGTCTGTTTTTGCCATTCCTTTGCTTCAGCCTCCTTGCCTGTTGTCATCTTTTTAACTCGGCTGCTGCCATTTTAGCTTGCTTGGAGAAACTCTCACCTCGGAAGCGGGTGAGTTCAGGGTTTGTGTCAATATTGTGTTGCCGGAACCCCGCACTGGTCGAAGGTGCTGCCTTTCAAATTAGGCATTAACCTGAGGAGCACTTGTGCAAAAACAGAAGCTGCATTTGTAGGGCACCTTTCTTAGAAACATGGGAGTTGCAAAAGCAAAGACCAATGTCTATTTAATTTGCCTTCCACTGTTCTAATGGTTGCATGATGCAATGACATTGAAACAGCAATTACACTCTATCCATTAATCTATGACATGGCCAGACATGATCAGGAAAATCTCTCCCTGGCTGAAAGCTTTTCCAACCATAGGACCTGTTCCTCCTAAGCCTCAAGGCATTGAATGTAAGAGCTGATGCTGTGTCCTAGGGGCAGTCAACGAATGACTAGGCAGCAGCACAAGGCAGTAACAGCTATTCCTACATTTGCTCAGAGATTGGAGGAGCCCACCACAAGCGCTAGCCACAGACCAGTGCAGTGATGTTAGACCATAAGACATAGGAGTAGAATTAGGCCATTCGACCCATCGAGTCTGCTCTGCCATTCAAGCTTGGCTTCTCAACCCCGTTCTCCTGCTTTCTTCCTGTAACATTTGATCCCCTTACCAATCAAGAACCTATCTGTCTCTGTCTTAAATACACTCAATGACCTGGCCTCTAGAGCCCCTGCAGCAATGAGTCTCACAGATTTAGGCCATCAGTGAGAATCCCCGCAAAAAAAACCATAATGTATCTCGCACTAAGACTTGCCCTTTGTTTCTTTTCTTGCGCTATCTCCATCCCCTTAAAATAAATAAGAGATATTCAAGATTGGTAAAGCAGGTGTGGAAAGAACGTTTCCTCATGTAGGGTAATCTAGAATGAGAGGCCTTAGACTTAGCACAAAGTGTATCAGATTTAAAACAGAGATGAGGAGAATTTACTTCCCTCAAAGGTTTGTGGATCTGTGGCATTCACCAGTCCTGGAGTGTGGTGGGTGCTGGGACTTTGAATAAATTTAAGGAGGAGATGAACAGATTTTTAATGAGTAAAGTATTGAAGGGTTGTGGAGAGTGAGCAGGAAAATGGAGTTGAGGCCAAGTTGAGATTAACTATGACTGTATTAATTGGCGGAGCAGGCTTGGTGGACTGAATTGTTTACTCTTGCTCCTAGTCCTTATCCATATACGTTTAGTCAGTTATCAAAGATGTGGCAAATGCCTTACAAGGAAAGGTTGTCGAAGCTAGGCTTGTATCTGCGAGAGTTCAGAATATTCGAAGATGACTAAATTGGAATATCTAAGATTCTTAGGGGGTCTCAATAGGTTGGAAGTGAAAAAGATGTTTTCTGTAATGAAAGAATCTATAATTAGGGGGTCACTGCTTAAAAATAGGAGGTCGCTCATTTAAGGGAGAGATGACAAGAAACTTTTCCTCACAGAGTGTTGTACATCTTTGGACGTCTTTTCCTGAAAATGCAGTGGGAATGGGAATCTGAATCATTTTAAGTCAGAGGTGGATAAATTTTTTGTAAGCAAGGGGTTATTGCAGATAGGCGGGAGTGTCGAGAAATCTGATTGCCTATGACCAGATTGTATGGTGGAGCAGACTAAATGGGCTGAATGGCCTCCTTCTGTCCCTAATAAGTATGTTCACTTATATGTTGATAGGTACGTACATTAAAAGCATAAGCATTAATATGAATGTAATGCAATATATATTGTTTAATTGCAGATACTGAATGTTACTGGGCTGCAGTTTTGGTTTTGTTGCTGTCTGGGGTTGCATTAAAGTCTTCAATTGTAAAAACGGGATCACACTGAAACTGATCTAGTCTCTTCAAAATCCTAAAGCCTGAATCGCGTCATCTATCGACCTCATCCTGGTGGGGTGACATTCTCCCAGGCTGATGACAACCCTCATATAATCTGGGATCCATTGGTCAACCAATTACAGATCCATCGCACATTATTTCCACTGATGCTCACTTTCTTTAGTTTCCATACCAGCCTCTCCAGAGGAACTTTATGAAATGCTTTCTTAAAATCCAAGTATGTTACATCTCCTGCGTTTCCCTATATTGAGCCGTCACACCTTCAAAGGAAGCTAGTCAGTTTGACTGGCAATGTCTGCCTTTCATGAACCTACGTTGGCTAAGTTTTTTTTTGTTTTGCTTCCAACTAGAGGTCCCATGATCGTATCTTTAGTATGGGCGCCCGTAGTTTTATCCACTCTCTGGTCTGCCATTTCCTGCGTCAGTTTTGTTACGTTAGGAATGCAATTGCAGAAACATCCGTCTTCCTCCAATTCCCAAGCACATCTCCAGTATTCCGTGATTCCTGAAAGATTTGAGACTGAGTTCCTCCTTTCCTTGTTAATTTTCTGATGAGTCCAGGGATGCATCTTAGCCATGCCCTGAGATTCCTTAAATTTACAGAACTGTTCAGCAGCCACGAACTACCATGAGTTACAACCGACCTCTGCAAGCCCCTACTCCCTTTCCAGACGTGATCGTTTACCTGTCTCCTCTTATGAAGATAGAGACAGAAGTTTTATTGAGAATTTTTTATGGCATGTGTAACATAAGTTCATTCCTTCACCTGATCTGACTTTCAGTGTCTCCACTCTGTTGTACCTGTCTCCTCACAGTGTTAGCCTGGGCTCGCTGGTTTACTAGCCCAGTAACATTACCACTATACCCTGTCTCCTCTGTTGTATCTTGGTCTGGAAGGGCTTCATGCCGAGGAGAGCCATGTACATTACCCACCGTCATGATGTCATGCGGACTGGTTTGCAGAACAGCTCAGTAACTTCAGGGAGTGAGGTGTAACATGTGGATAGTCCTTCTCAAAGTCCCTGTGACAACGTCTATCCCAAAATGGCCCTAGCAATTTCAAAGTCAATTAGGGATATACAATAAATGCTGAACTTTAGAAAGGCCCACGTCAGAATGAGTAAACAGAACACCAGACTAAGTGTTAGTTTCCAACACTTGAAAGTGACATTGGCGACAACGTTTATCCTGAGCAACAGTTCGTACAGCGTAGTGAGCTGGTCTGAACTCACAGCACATTTTGACCCTCATCTTTTGCTCTCGTTCAAAAACAATTTTCATTTCACTTGTTATAACCAGTGAAAACAATTTATTTGCTCTTTTGTTGCCCCTTTACATTCTGAACACACTTATTGTTGTTAAATCTTATTTTCACCCTTTTTCATTGTTCCTTCATTGTCGTAAATGTGTTTTGTTCCCTTCTTTATCAATTACTTGATAGTCCCATTCAGCCAGGCATGAGTGCCTTTCAGATTACCTTTATTGTAACGGGCACTCATTGGAGAATACTTTTAAAATCACCTCCTTGAAGGAAATTCATAGTTGCTTCACTTACCCCATAGGCCCAAAGCACATCAATCTGGCTCTCTTAAAATTGAGCAACACTTTGTGTTTTTATTCACAACTTCTCTAACTCTTCAATGTGATGTGATCACATTATGGTCGCTGGTGATTAAAACCACACCCACATTTGTGTTGAAGGTTTGTTCAGCCCTGTTACTCAATCAAATGCAGGATGTTTTCACCCCTCGTTGGCTTGTTTAACTACTGAGTCATCAACTATCCTCCATTAAATCTACAGATCCCTTTGATGTTTTGCCAGTGTAGTCTTTCTTCTTCCAAACAAGTTGAAATCTTGAAATTCTATGTAAGATTGTCCCTTACCATTCATTGCACTTATCTAATTCCACATTTCCAAATCAAGGCTTTTGCCCTGCCTGAGAATCCGGAGCACATCACCAGTAACAGCTATCAACTACCCTCATTTCTGATGAAGGGTTTAGGCCCGAAACGTCAAGTTTTCCTGCTCCTATGATGCTGCTCGGCCTGCTGTGTTCATCCAGCTCCACACCTTGTTATCTCGGATTCTCCAGCATCTGCAGTACCTTTTATCTCGACTATAATTGACTTGGTGGTTGTTTTGTCAATTTGCATATCCTTTACCACTTATGCTTCAGTATTGGAATTAATGTACCCATGTTTATATGTACTGCCACATGAGCACCTCACACCCTGATACAGTCTCTTCAGTCATGATTCTGATTGATTAGAATCAGTTTACTACAATGTCCAATTTGTCATACTCTGCAAGACCCTCCAGACTCTATACCTTATTCAGTTGATTTCTTGCATGAATCAATACAAGCTCAGCTCCATTGTTTTATTCCCTTCCCGTTTATTTCGTTATCGTTCCTACTTTGCTTATCTTTCACCGTTGAACTTGACTATTTAAACTTTGATTCATACTTTCAACGGTACTCCTCAAAGTCTGTTGAAATCGGTACGTCTATCACAGCCAACCCCATACCTACGATAAGACTTTAGATGTTATTGTCACATGTACGTAAAAAAAAGTACAGTGAAAAGCAGACAAAAT
>JAHRHZ010000133.1:10928899-11078175 GCA_024137785.1 Ginglymostoma cirratum | reverse complement strand
TCGGATTCTCCAGCATCTGCAGTACCTTTTATCTCTGATACAAGAGCTAACATTTCAGGTCTGGTGACTCTTCCTCAAAACTTCCTCAGAACCCTTCCCCAGAACCGGAGCTGAAGCGTTAACTCCGATTTTTTTTCTTCTCAGATGCTGCCAGACCTGCTGAGCTTTTCCAGCAGCTTCTGTTTTTGTTCCTGATTTACAGCATCCGCAGTTCTTTCGGTTTTTGATATAGATAAAACTTCAACATTAAAGCCCTTCTTCGTATAAGGTAGAAGAATGAAGAAATAATGTTAAAAGCTCAACTTTGCAGTCCATCTTATGTGATAGCCATGATGAGCTCGCACTGCCCATAAGGGGCTGATCATGCTTGGCTCTATCTCCCCACACCAGACACTGCCGCAGATGCAGCGAGCCATCAGGCTGCCTGCTGTCTTCACTGCCATTGCCGGGAGACATCGGGCTGCCTGCTTTCACCACCACTGCAGATGCAGGGGACCTCTATCACTGGGCTTGATCTCACCTACGCTGGGCTCGCTCTCCCCCTCTTTGGGTTCACGCTCTCGCTCTCTTTGCGCCCCCCCTGACCCCCAGTAGTCCCTCACTGTCTGCTGCGCTGGCTCCATCTCTCCACAGAAGGTAAGTAAATTAAAATAAGAAAAAATAAGCTGTGAAGGAAGAAATAAAAAATAAAAGCGGACGGAGAAGATGAGCTTGGGGCAGAAGCTCTCACACTGTGCTATTACTCTGCTGCCATCTTTGTCTACTACTGTCGAGGGTAAACATTTTCCATCTTCCTGTCCTTGTAAAGAATATCTCTATTCCCAACATCACACATTACCCCCACTCCAACTCCACTGCCCACCACACACTCTACCTACTGCCTTTTGCTTCAGTGAAGCCTATCTGGTCAGTATAGCCACACTCATCCCAAAAGGTTCCCTTTCCTCCCGACATGAAAATCCACATGTTCATCTGCCTGTTAATCCTGCGTCTCTTTTCACTGCCGTGTAAAATGGGTGATATTTCAGATAAAGTCTACTCTAGGTAAGAGAGCCGTGAAGCTATGCTCCAGCTATACAAAAGCCTGGTTCGGCCACATCTGGAATATTGTGTCCAGTTCTGGTCGCCTCATTAGAGGAAATGTGTGGAGGCATTGGAAAAGGTGCAGAGGAGATTCACCAGGATGTTGCCTGGAATGGAGGAAAGGTCTCACGAGGAAAGGTTGAGAAAGCTAGGGCTTTTCTCTTTAGAACAACGAAGGATGAGAGGTGACTTGATAGAGGTGTACAAAATGATCAGAGGTATAGATAAAGTAGACAGCCAGAGACTTTTTCCTAGGGTGGAGGTAGCTATTACAAGGGGGCATAGTTTTAAAGTGAGTGGAGGTAGATATAGGGGAGATGTCAGAGGTAGCCTTTTTTACTCAGAGAGTGGTAGGGGCGTGGAATGCATTGCCAGAGAGGGGAGTAGAGTCGTCCTCATTAGAGGCATTTAAGCAGCTAATAGATTGGCATATGGATGATAGTATATGGTAGGGGTGGAGGATAGATAGTCTTTAGGATTAGGGTAAAAATTTGGCACAACATCGTGGGCCGAAAGGCCTGTACTGCGCTGTACTGTTCTATGTTCTAGATTCTAGATCCTCCTTTTAAACTTCCTTCATAATGCCCTCAATTTAGCACAAGGGACTGCATGTTCACATCTACTTCTGTTATTTGAATCCATTTGAACAAATATTGGGCTCCTTAGCTGCTCCTTTACATTCTGTCGTCATCAAGTTCTCCTCCCTTACATTCCATTTTGTTTCTCTGGTAAGGAAACAACAGAAAATACTGGGAATACTCAGCAGGTCCAGCAGCACCCTTAGAGAGAGAGTCACAGAGAGAGAGAGTCAGAGAGACAGACTGACAGACGCAATATTGCAATGACCTTCCATTTCTTTGCGTTTGGTTTTCACTGAAATGGAATCTCCGAATTTCAAACATTTTCTGTCACCTTTCCTCTCCTCTTCTGTTGGATTGACTCAGTGCCTTCATTGCTCAGACCTTTGAGTACAGGAGTTGGGCCTCATGTTGAGGTTATCCAGGATGTTGGTGAGGCCTCATCTGGAGTACTGTGTCCAGTTCTGGTTGCCCAGTTATAGGAAGGATATAATTAAGCTGGAGAGAGTTCAGAAGAGATTTACCAGGATGTTGCCAGGAACGGAGAGCTTGAGTTGTGCAGAGAGGCTGAGTAGTTGAGACTTTTTTCACTGGACTGTAAGAGGTTGAGGGGTGACCTCGTAGAGGTTAATAAAATCAAGAGGGGTATGGATAGGGTGAATGGTAGGTATCTCATCCACACGGTGGGAGATTTTAAGAGTAGGAGGATTATTTTTGAGGTGAGAGGAGAAAGATTTTAAAAAAGGCATGAAGAACAATTTTTTACACATTCATGAGTGGAATGAACCTCCCCAGGAAGTGGTGGATGCGGGTGCAGTTACGATGTTCAAAAGACATTTCGTTAAGTACAAGAAAAGGAAAGGTTTAGAGGGATTTTGGGCCAAGCACAGGCAGGAGGGTCTAGTTTAATTTGGAACTATCGTCAATGTGGACTGGTTGGACCGAGAGGTCTGTTTCCGTGCTGCATGATTCTATGTTAGTCACCTTGAAGCTTTAACTAATTGCTGGGCCTCAGAAGAGCATTGTTGGAAATCACCAGGGATGACAGCTGCTCCTGACCTCTGCCCATCTGCCCTCTCTTTTGAGCAGCATCTCGCTCTCTCCCCTCAGTGAAGGTGCTCCTTGAATCAGGAGGGTTGCGGTTTAAACCCCAGTCCAAAAATTTCATTCACGTTCACTCTGGTGCAGTGCTCAACATACACCAGTGGAAGAGCTGTCTTTCAAATGCAGAGTAAAGCCAAGTGTCCTTGGGCCCTCACAGGTGGTTGAAAAGATTCTCAGGCACCCATTTCAAGAAAAAGAGCAGTGGATTTCTCCTGGAATCCTGGTTACTATTTACACACTCAATTAACTTCGCAAGAAAATATTATCTGATCAGTTTGTGGGACCTTGCTGTGTGCAAATTGGTTGTCTATGTCACAATAGGGACTAGATTTCAGGACTGCAATTCATTGACTGTAAAGTACTTCAGCACTTTCTGAGGCTGCGAAAGGTGCTATTTAAATGTAAATTTGTCCCCTTTTTTGTCTTTTGGTTCTTGTTGTATGCAGCCAATTACTTGGTATTTGTCATCACATACCATCTGGGCCACAGAGAAATGGGATTTTCACACAGACCTCCCAGGGACACAGCTGGCTTGAACCATTTGCAAAATAAAGTTGGAGTCACTCCATTAAAACTCATAGCAATATTAATCTGTGGCACAGAGGGTTTCCAGTAAATATTCAAAAAAACGTTTCTTGTTGCTGCTCTTTCCAACAATGGAATAAAGCCATCTCTCCCAAGTGACCATTCATTATATGTGAGCTTGTGAAGGAAGGGGATTAGACTTGCATTTATATAGCCCCAGTAGTGTCCCGAAGAACTCACTGCTATTCTTGTGACACGTAGCCACATTTGCAGTGTATATGCTACCTGCCACACCATCAGCACACAGCAAGGCAGCAGTGCAAACGTGATAATCTGTTGTAGAAATGTTGATTGAAGGATTAATATTGGCCCACGCTGTATTATCCTGCTCTTCTTCAAATCCTACCTTGGTGTCTTTGCCTCTACCAGAGCATCTCATTCAAAACAACGCATCTCCAAAGCTGAGACCCATTTCTGTTCCAAAATAAGCCTGGATTATGTGTCTCTGGAGTTTTTTTTCAATTCATTCAGGGGATGAGGGCATGGCTGACCGGGCAGCATTTATTGCCCATCCCTAATTGCCCAGAGAATCAACCACCTTGCTGTGGGTCTGGAGTCACATGTAGGCCAGACCAGGTAAGACATGAGTGAACCAGATGGATTTTTCCAACAATCGATTCATGGTCAACATTAGACTCTTTATTCCAGATTTGTTTCTTTTAAAACTGAATTCAAATTCAACCATTTGCAGTAGAGGGATTTGAACCTGGGTCCCCAGAATGTTATCTGGGTCTCTGGATTAACAATCCAGCGATAATATCACTGGGCCATTGCCTTCCCAATCCCAATGTCTGCCTTTAGCAGGACTAAAATCACAACACCTGACTCAGGAGCCAGAAAGTTCTACCACTGAACACTTCGAGAAGGAGTGTCATCATCTGCAAAAACAAGGACTGAATTGATTGAATCACATGCCAAGATCAATGGTGTCCTCCTGCAATGATGATGCATTGACACAGGGATAGAAGTAGTGGCCAATTTTAACCCACCCCTCCCTAGCCCAGTGGAGTTGTAGTGACTCTGTCTCTGTCTTGTTTGAGCTAATATGGGTACAGGACTATACTGGTAATACAACTGGACAGATCATCCAGGTAATGTGGGTTCACATCTGACCAGAACTATTTACGAATTGAATTCAATTTGAAGGATTTAAAAATTAGAAACAGGCATCAGTAAAAGTGACCATGAGTCATTGAAAGCCTGACTATTTCCCTAATAGTCCTCCAGAGAAAATAAATCTGCTCTCCTTACCCATTCCAGATCCATATAAACATGGTTGAATTATAGAATCATAGACTTGTACGGCATGGAAACAGACCATTCAGTCCAGCCGACCAGATATCCAAAATTAACCTAGTCCTATTTTCCAGCATTTGGCCCATATCCCTCTAAACCCTTCCTATTCATATATCCATCCAGATGCCTTTTAAATGTTGTAATTGTACCAGCCTCCACCACTTCCTCTGGCAGCTCATTCCATACAAACACCACCATCTGTGTGAGAAAGTTGCCCCTTAGGTCCCTTTTAAAAATTTCTTCACTCACCTTAACCCTGCGCCCTCTAGTTTTGGACTCCCCCAACCTGGGAAAAAGACCTTGACTATTGACCCTATCCGTGCCCTTCATGATTTTATAAACCTCTGTAAGGTCACCTCCTCAGCTTCTGATGCTCCAGGGAAATTTAACTACCACTCGGTTCATTCTCAGACTGGAATGGCTCCTAGGCCCCAAATAAAGCTGACAATCTCCCCTCCCCCACCGCATCCCAAAACCAGCCCAGCTCGTCCCCGCCTCCCTAACCTGTCCTTCCACCTATCCCCTCCTCCCACCTCAAGCCCCATCCCCATCTCCTACCTACTAACCTCAGCCCGCCCCCTTGACCTGTCCGTCCTCCCTGGAATGACCTATCTCCTCCCTACCTCCCCACCTACACTCACCCTTCCTGGCTCCATCCCCGCCTCTTTGACCGGTCTGTCTCCTCTCCACCTATCTTCTCCTCTATCCATCTTCTATCCACCTCCCCCTCTTTCCCTATTTACTTCAGAACCTCCTTCCCCTCCCCCATTTCTGAAGAATGGTCTAGGCCCAAAACGTCAGCTTTCCTGCTCCTATGACGCTGCTTGGCCTGCTGTGTTCATCCAGCTCTACACCTTGTTATCTCAGGCCCACAAAAAGCATTCCCCTCACAGCAATCAAGCACTGCAAGCGTGATAAATTGTTGGAGAATGGGACCCCTGCCCCTTAGTGAGCTCCTCTGGAGCACAGCAGTGACTACGACCAGCCCTAACAAAGAAGGCCCAGTTGATCCCGGAACATGTTAACGTGGGGCTGGAAACAACAAATGCTGGAGATCACAGCAGGTCAGGCAGCAGCCATAGGAGAGAGAGCAAGCTAACGTTTCGAGTCTAGATGACTCTGAAGTGAAGCGTGGAGAGGACAGCATTTATGCTATAGTTTGGGCGGGGGGTTGTGGGTGTAGGAAGCTGATGGAGAAAGGATGTTGATAGTTCAGAGTAAGTGATCGGAATGTGAGAATGGCAGAAAAATGGTGTGTCTACCTGCCAGAATGGAAAGGACAGTCAGTCCCACTGGAGTCGGGGTCAGGAGAGAGGATATGGTGATAGAGAACATAACAAGCAAAGCTGAAAGAAATAACAGGAATGGGTTCACAATTTGAAGGTGTTGAACTCAATATTAAGTCCAGAAGATTGTAAAGTGCCTAACCTGAATATGTGATGTTGTTCCTCCAGTTTGCGCTGTGATGCACTGGAACATTGCAGCATGCCGAGGACAGACATGTGGGCATGCGAGCAGGATACTGTGTTAAACTGACTGGCTACGGGAAGGTCAGGGTCCTGCTTACTCACAAACCAGAGGTATTCCGCAAAGTAGGCACCCCGTCTGAATTTGGTTTTTCCAATGAAGAATAGACCATATTGTGTGCAGCAAGTACAATACGTAAGGTTGGAGGAGGTACAGGTGAAATGCTGCTTCATCTGGAAAGACTGGTTAGGCCCTTGGATGGTAAGCAGGGAGGAGGTGAAAGGGCAGGTGTTAAAAATTCTGCAGTTACATGGGAAGGTGCAGGTGGAGGGGGCTGGTGTTGGTGGTTGTGGAATGGACTAGGGTGTCCCAGAGGGAATGATCCTGGAGTACTGTGTGCAGTTTTGGTCTCCTTACTTGAGAAAGGATGTACTGGTACTGGAGGGGGTGCAGAGGAGGTTCACTAGGGGGTGATTCCGGAGTTGAGGGGGTTGGCTTATGAGGAGAGACTGGGATTATATTCATTGGAATTCAGAAGATTGAGGGGGGGATTTTATAGAAACATATAAGATTATGAAGGGAATAGATAAGATAGAAGTAGAGAGGATGTTTCCACTGGCAGGTGAAGCTAGGACAAGAGGGCATAGCCTCAAGATTAGAGGGAGCAGAATTAGGACTGAATTGAGAAGGAACTTCTTCACCCAGAGGGTTGTTAATCTATGGAATTCCTTGCCCAGTGAAGTAGTTGATATTACTTCAGTAAATGTTTTTAAAGCTAAGGTAGATAATTTTTTGAACAATAATGGAATTAAGGGATACGGTAAGAGCGCGGATAAGTGGATCTGAGTCCACGAAAAGATCAGCAATGATCTCATTGAATGGCGGGGCAGGCTCGAGGGGCTGGACGGCCTACTCCTGCTCCTAGTTCTTATGTTCTTATGTTCTAATCCCTGCATAATGCAAATGGGGGAGTGAGAGGAAGATGTGTTTGGTGGTGGTGTCCTGCAGGAGTTGTCTGAAATGGCAGAGAATGATCCTTTGAATGCAGAGGCTGGTGGGATGAAAAGTGAAGATAAGTGGGACCCGATCATGCTGTTGTGAGTGATGCTACTGGCTAAGGAGGGGCTTGGCCATGTTTGGAGGGTGTGGAAGACAGTCTGGGAAGCAGGAGAATTGGAAGGAAGGTACCAAGGGGTATACTACTGATGCAAGAAAGGCACTACCCTGACACTTGCGCACCCCACCCCATCCCCCGCTCCTTACTTCCAAAGATGGTGCCTCCCTTTCTCATCCTTTTAAACTAGCATTTTAAAAGGAAACAGGCTGCCAATTCATGCCAACCTGTACACATCAGCCATATTATGACGTGGGCAGCACATTATTGGGGCCAATTGTCTTGATAAAGATTACAATTTATTTCTTTAAAGATGGCGGGTGATCTTCCAATATCAGCACCTGACCAAGTTTAAAGGGTTGAGCACAGGGTTGGTTGGGAAACTTTGCACTTTGCCTCACTTTACTCTGGCTATTCCTGCCCACAACTGAAAGCCCACTTGACTAAGGCATGAAAAGTCCAACCCAATTTGTATATCCAGACCAGTGTGTTTCTGTATTGCAGTTTCTAGCATTCCTTTGTATTGGTGAAACTTAGAAGCAGAGGAACATTGAAATGTAAGGCGCTGAAGGTCACCATTTTACACCATCATGTCTTCGGCCATAGCTCTGTTTGACATGACACCACAAGTGTGTGTCCAAATTTTTTTTAATGTGATGAGAGTTTCTGCCTCTACCACTCATTCACGCAATGAATTGCCTAACCCTTCTGCCCTCTGAATGATTAATGTTTTCCTAAATACCCTTCTAATCCTTCCCCCAATTAATTTCAGTCTGAGTCCCCTGGTTATAGACTTTCTTCACATACTATCTAGACCCTCATAATTCCGTATAGCTCAATTAGATTCACCCATAGAGTTCTCCATTTCAAGGATGCTGCCCTTGCCTATCAAATCTTTGCTCATAGATAAACTTCTCAATTTCTTGTAAATTTCCTCTGTCCTATCTCAAATGCAATTCATTTCTTTCTGTGATAGGAAGCTGTGCATAGCTGGGGAAGTAAATGTTTTATGTTGTTCCAGCACATCTTCAAGCCCTTATATACTACCCACCAGCTAATAAATGTAGGTACCCTGCATCCATTCTTGGCTGACTTATCCAAAGATTTGATTTTTCAGTGACCAGTCATCATCTATTCCAAGGTTCTTCTGTCACTCTAAACTTAGAATCATTGAATCCCTACAATGTGGAAACAGGCTATTTGGCCCATCAAGTTTTCCCACCCAAACTTACCTCATTGCCCCTATCCCTATAACCCTGCATTTCCCATGGCTAATCCACCTAGCCTGCACATCCCTGGACACTATGGCAATTTAGCATGGCCAATCTCTACATCTTTCCCCTTTGGGAGGAAACAGGAGCAGACAGGGCGAATGTGCAAACTTCACACAGATAGTTGCCCAAGGGTGGAATTGAACCCGGGTCCCTGGTGCTATAAGGCAGCTGTGCTAACAACTGAGCCACTGTGCCCCACAACAGCTCAGCATCCTATTATTTATTGTTTATTGCCTTGTCTTGTTTGCCCTCAAGAAAGTTACCACCTCAGATTTCTTTGGATTGAATTCATTTTGTGACTTTTCTGCCCATCTGACCAGTCTATCAATAATTCTCTGCAGTCTCCACCATGCAATTTTGAATCATAAGCAAAACTCTTTATGTTATCTCCCAAACTTAAGTCTAAATGGTCAATATTTATTGAACACAAAACGGGTAGGAAAAGGGTATTGAATCAATCTTTCTGGAAACAGTCTCTCAGTCACAAAAAAGTCCATCAACCACTACCATTTGCCAATTTCAAATTAAACTTACCACTTTCCCTTGTACCCCAATCTTTCTTCCATTCTGACCAGTGTGGCATGTGGGCCCCTGTCAAAAATCTTGCTACTATCCATTTAGACTACATTGACCAATCTAAATCACCCATAGTGTCCAGGGATGTGTAGGCTAGGTGGATTAGCCATGGGAAATGCAGAGTTACAGGTATAGGATACGGGATGGGTCTGGACAGAAAGGTCTTTGGAGGGTCAGTGTGCACTCAATGGGCTGATTGGCCTGCATCCATGCCGTAAGGATTTTACTATTCTATCAAACTTGCTAATCTCACTGACCATGCTTATTACCTCTTCAAAATATTCAGTCAAAATAAGCAGACACGACATTCCCTTAATGAATCCAAGCTAAATGTCATTGATTAATCTGTGCCTTTCTAAATAACAATTTCTGAGGCCACTGAGAATTTTTTGGCAACTGTTAGTCTAACACTGAGGTTAGGGTGTCTGGCTTGTAAATACTCCGTCTATCTCGTCCTTCCTCTTAGAACAATGATGCAATGTTAGCAGTTCTCCAGTCCTCTGGCACCATGCCTTCAACCAGACGGAATAGGAAAATGATAGTCAGAGTCTACCCTGTTTCATCTCTCACTCTTCTTAACAGCTAGGCATAACTTGCAAAGGACCCGTTGATCTATTGCTGATGCTCAACCCTTGAATGTTTCCTCTCTCACAGGGATATCTTGATATCAGAGCCACGTTTGACAGAATGGGGCATCAAGGAACTGTAGGCAAAACAGTCAATGGAAATCGGGGAAGAGCTGTCCACTAGTTATAGGAGCTCCTTAGAGTAATAGCCTTGGTGCAACCATCTTCAGCTGCTTTATCAATGACCTTTCCTCCATCATAAGATCACAAGTGGAGATGTTTGCCCATGATGGCACAATGTTCAGCACCATTCACAACTCCTCAGATACTGAAGCAGTCCATGTCCAAAGGCAACAAGACCTAGAACAAAGAACAATAGAGCACAGGAACAGGCCCTTTGGCCCTCCAAGCCTGTGCCACAACATTTTGCCCTTTCATACAGGAACTGTCTTCACTTACAGGATCCGTATCCCGCTATTCCCGTCCTATACATGTATTAGTCCAGGTGTTTCTTGAATGCTGCTATCGTGTCTGCTCCCACCACCTCCTCTGGCGACATATTCCAGGCACTCGCCACCCTTGGGGTGTAAAGCTTGCCTTGCACACCTCTTTCAAAGTCGTCCACCCCGGCATCTTGAACCTGTGTCCCCTAGTAATTGACCCTGGGGAAAAAGCCTCATAGTTTCTACTCTATCACACCATTTACAATCTTGTAAACTTCAATCAGGTCACCCCTCAACCTCTTACGTTTCAGTGAAAACAAACCCAGTCTGTCCAATCTTTCTTCATAGCTAAAATCCCCCATACCAGGTAATTTCCTGGAAAACCATTTCAGTACCCTTTCCAAAGCAAGCACATCCACCTGATAGTGTGGTGATCAGAACTGTACGCAATATTCCAAACATGGTCTAACTAAAATTCTATAAAACTGCAACTTAACATGCCTATCCTTATACTCAATATCCCTTCCGATAAAGGTAAGCATGCCATAGGTCTTTTTTAACCACCTTATCTACCTATGCTGCCACTTTCAATGATCTGTGGACCTGCACACCCAGATCCCTCTGCATATCAATAATCCTAAGGGTTCTGCCTTTCTGACCTTTCAAAATGCATCACCTCACATTTGTCTGCAGCAAACTCCATCTCTATATCTCTAGAAAAACTCAATTTTTCTGCCATGCCCTCGACTGATCTATATCCTGCTGTATTCTCTGACAATCCTCCTCACTGTTTGCAACTCCACCAATCTTTGTATCATCCGTAAACTTACTAATTAGACCAGCTACATTTTCTTCAAAATCATTTGTAGAGACGATGAACTGCAGAGGTCACAGTACTGATTCCTGTGGAACACCGCTCATTACAAGCCTCCATTCTGAAAAGCATCTTTCCACCGCTCCCCTCTGTCTCCTATGACTAAGCCAGTTCTGTATTCATCTTGCCAGCTCACCCCTGATACCATATGCCACCTGGACAATATCTAGGCTTGGTCTGATAAACATCAATTCATATTTGAATGACGCAAGTGCCGGATCATAATCATCCAATGGGAGAGAATCTAATTAACCCTGAAAAGTCAATAGCATTACCATTGCTAAATCATCCATTATCAACATACTGGGGGCGACCATTAAACCGAAACTGAATTGGACTAGCCATATAAACGATGTGGCCATAAGAGCAGATCAGTCATTATGAATCCTGCAGTAAGAAACTCAACTCATGATTCCCAAAGTCTGTCCACCATCCATAAGGCACAAGGCAGGAGTGTGATAGAAAACTCTCCATTTGCCTAGATAAGTGCAACTTCAACAACATCCAAGAAGCGTGACACAAACCAGGACAAACAACCCATTTGATTAGCATCATTCTAAACAAGCAACCTTACTCAATAAATGCAGAATCTAGTGTATTATTTGCTCCTTACATAGAATCTCTATTAATCCTAAAAGGAATTGTTCTAATCAAATTGGATGCCTGTTCACACAGGTTTAAACAGGGTCCGTCAGTTTTTTAAAAATGCCAGGACAAAACAGTCTGTTTGATTGGCACCATATCCTCAAATATGCATTCCCCCAACACTGTTGCACAATAGCATCTGTGGATACTACCTACAAGATGAAATTACCAAGGCTCCTCCAACAGCACTTTCTAAATCCGTGTCACTGCCATCTAGATGAACAAAGATCGAAGATACATGGGAACACCACCACCTTCGGTTCCCCTCCAAGTCACTCAGTTTCCTGACCTGGAAACATAACGCCGTCCCTTTACTGTCAGTGGGTCAAAATCATGGATCACCTTCTCTAATATCGTTGTGGTCTATCCACAGCACATGGGCTGCAGCAATTTAGAAGACAGCTCACCACCAGCTTTTCAAGGGCAAGTAAGAATAGACAATAAATACACTGATGCTCATGTCCCATGTACGTGGATAGTAATTATATTTTTATTACTTGTGATATTTCACATTCCTCTTTTTAAGCCCAATGGCTGCATTAACATTTCTTTTGTGAAGCTATGTTTAAAATATTCTCTAAAAATGATGAGCCATTTCTTCCTTCTCCACACATAAGTTGACTATCCATTCCCCAACTGGCCCTAATCGTTCCTTAGTTACACATTTGTCTGTTTTGTGGTTCGGACATATTTTCCTTGATTGTACTTAATTTTTCATGCACTAACTTTACTGTCTTAACTAACTTCCAAAAATTTTTTTTAAAAAACTAACTTTTTCTGTTTTGTACTTGCTATACATTTCAGTATTGACCTCTCAGTACCTGTATTAATTATTACCTGTGCCTAGTTGTCCTGGAAAGGTCATGCTGAGCTTCTTTCTTGAACCACTGCAGTCCATGTGCTGTAGATAGACCCACAATGTCATTAGGGAGAGCATATCAGGATTTTGACCCAGCGACAGTGAAGGAAAGGTAATATATTTCCACATAAGGATGGTGAGTGGCTTAGAGGGGAACTTTCAGGTGGTGGTGTTCCCATGTATCTGATGACCTTGTCCTTCTAGATTTAAGTGGTCATGGGTTTGGATGGTGCTTTCTAAGGATCTTTGGTGATCTTGGTGACCTAAGCTTGCCTTATCATGTCCTGTGGTGTGTGAGGATCTAGATTTCGGAGTACCACCATTTTGCTTTGAGAGAACATGTTTTCTCTGAAGCCCTTTTATCTCCTCCTTGAATGTGTCCCCCTGCTCTGACATTGATTTTTTTTTCACAAACACACTTCCAACCCACTTTTGTCACGTCATATTGCAGCTCAACAATTCTGGCTTTTCTTCAGTTTATCACTTTTATTCTTAAACTATCCTCTTTCCCTTCCTATAAAAAAGATACAGGGAGATGACCACCGAAATGTTTTCCCAGTGACACCCTTTCCACCTTCATTTCCCAAACTTAAGTCCAGAATTGCCTCTTTGTGAGGTGTACTGCCTGATAATGTTCAGCTGAGTGCATTCTCAAAGTTGGAGGAAGTCGCAGTGAAAGGGGAGGATTCAAAAACAAGGCGGAGAATTTCAAAAACATTGCTTCCTCGACCAACAGCACTCTCCAGCACTCCAAGCTGCTCCACTGTGAAACTGGTATTTCACACACAGCAAGCAACAATCCCCGACAAAATGCGAAGCCTGGCATGTTATTTGCTCCTTAAATAGAATCTCTGTTAATCCAGTGTTTAATGCCACTTAGGCGAAATGACTAAAAGGAATTATTCTAATCGAATTGTATGCCTGTTTAACTCAGTCATTTAATGGTTAAACAGACTCCATCACTCATTTTAAAAATGCCTATTCAATGAGTTCCTTAACAGCATCCTCTAGTTAGGGATCGTTTGATGTAACACAACTTACAGGATATTAGTGGACCTGGGCGACAGAACAGGAAGGTCTGTGTCTGGATATTCTGAAAGCTACAACTGGCAGAGAAAAACACAGCTTGTAAACACATTAATAAAATAATTTATAATTTCAAACCTGGCAACAGTGGAAATGCATTCTTATTGCATGAATTGTATGAATCCCACTCATGGGATCCAGGCATTGTAATGTTCAGCACTAGCTTCCTGTTCTTCAGCTCATGAAATCCCATAAGGAACTGCAGTGACAAGAGTGCCTGCCACACCAATCACCTCTCTTTTGTTCATGGAATTCTGCTCTACAAATTGCCAGGATGAAATACATCCCATATTGGTCACCTCAAGCCAGATAAAGCATAGAAAAGCCCTTCAGGCGATCCAAGCTCTGTTGCTCAGCATGTTGTAAATATCTTAATTGAATGAAATATGGTAAGGCACTTCACAGGGACTTTATCAAAGGAAGTTTGACTCTGCTACATTTAAGGAGATATTAAGACAGGTGACCAGAAGGTGAAATGAAAACAGCGGTATGAGAGAGCATCTTAAGGAATAAGAAGCTGGTAGGGAAGTAGTGAAGTACAGGGTGGAAATTCCTGAGTCCTTGATTAAAGCAACTAAAAGCACAGACAGGAAGGATAGAGCAATGACCCTCAGTGAGGTGTGCCATTCCAATATTAGAGAAGTTTGCAGGATTAGAGAACTGGGTTGTAGTGCAGTACCCTACAGCACTGCCGGTGGCTACGTTGGCAAGGACAGCCCAGTGTGAGCTCATGTTGGCGATGGCGTTAGTGGAGGTGAGATAGCACCAGAGAGTGGCAACTCTTTGTTCCAACAGTGATGCACCGTTGCAGCAGCGTTGTTGTACCAGGGACATGAAGCATCAGGGTGGAGGAGCCCGGTTCTAGGCCCATGGCGGAGTTCGAAATGGGAGCTGTTCCAAAGACCACCTAATTTTATTGATATAAGGCTATAAGATGAACTTCATAGTTCTATTTGTCTGGCCTTATATTCCATGTTTTGGTTTATTTACTGTGTCTTAACCTGGCACTGGAGAAAGATGGCACCAAACGACACTTTTCACTGTATTGTAACAAATACACGTGACAAATAAATCAAACTAAATCAGCTGGGGAGGTTCGTAGAAGTAGAAGGAGGTTGAGGACATGAGTGGATTTGAAAAGAAAAATAGGAATTTTAACATTGAGCTGTTGCTGGATTGGGAGCTGATGCCATGTAGCAAGCACAAAGGTAATGAGTGAAAGGGGCTTCATGGAAGTTAAACTGTGGCAGCCAAGTATTGCATGAGCTCAAACTGAAGGGAGGTGCAGTGTGGGAGACTAAGCTGGAAAGTTTTCTTATTCAGACTTTTGTTATCTCTAAACCTAAAGTTTAGCGATAACAACGTTATGGATGAGAATGTCATGAGGCAGGATGACATGATGATGGAATAGTCCAGGTGTGAAAGTAGCTATGATATCAAAAGTGCATTTAAGGGTCAAGTTGGATGCAATATCTATATTTCTTTTATTCAAACCGAGGCATTTATCACCCTTGCCTAACTGCTTTGGACAAACTATTGGTGAGCTCCCTTCATAGAATCCCTAAAGTGTGGAAGAAGGCCATTCGGCCAATTGAGTCCACACCAACCCTCTCCCTGTAACCCTGCATTTTCCATGGCTACTCCACCTAACCTGCAGATTCCTGGATGCTATGGGCATTTTAGCATAGCCAATCCACCTAACCTGCACATCTTTGGACTATTGAAGAAAACCAGGGCACCCGGGGAAATCCCAGACAGACACAGGGAGAACGTACAAACTCCACAGACAGTTCCCTAAGGCTGGAATTGAACCAGGGTCTCTGGCAGTGTGAGGCAATAGTGTCAACCACTGAGCCACCATGTCTTCTTGAGGTGCTGCTGTCTGGGTGGTGTAGTGCTAATGAGAAGGGAGTTCCAGACAGTTTTGCCCTCCTTAGCTCAGGATCCGGAGCTGGAATCCTCAACTCCAAACGCAACATCAGATTGGGTGAAGCCTAATGCAGTTCCCAACATTAACCCTTTCAGAACCATTACCTTGTATAATGGATTATATCACCCTCATGTCTGGTGCCCTGTTGACAGTTGACAGACTTTGGGGAGTCAGGTGGTGAGTTACTTTCTGCAGAATTCCCAGCCTCTGACCTGCTCTTGTAGGCACAATATTTATCAGCCTGGTCCAGTTACATTTCTGGTCCATGGTAACATCCAGGAATATTGATGGTGGAGGATTTCAGCGAGAGTAACGCTATTGAAAGTCAGGAGAAAACGGTTAGATTCCCTCTCGTTTTAGATAGTCATCGTCTGGCACTTCTTTGATGCATTTTCTGTTCACCAGCTCAAACATAAATCTGGTCCATGTTTCATATGACATCTTCACTATCTGAGGATGGTGCTGAACACTGTGCGATCATTAGCAAACATCCCCACTTCTGATATTACGTTGGAGGGAAGGTCTCTGAGGATGTAGCTGAAGATGGCTAGGCCTAATATGCCACACTGAGGATTTCCTGCAAGCTGTCCAGGACATCTGTATCAGGCTTGGATAATGCCCAGAGTTGAAGGATGAAGTCGGTAGTTAGGGAATGTAGGTTACAGCAGGTACCAAAGGCAATGGGAAGATAAGCAATTGTTAGTTACCCCTTGGTATGGTTGGATAGATAGGAAGGGATTGTCAGTCTCATCCCTTTGCATAGTCCTGGAATAGATTAGTGAGGGTCAGCTTTGTCAAATACTACTGGCATATCAAGAAGACTCAGGAAGGATAGTTTACCCTGGTTGTCAGTTGTGACTTTGCGAAGAATCATTTCAGTGCACTGGGAGGGGTGTTAAGCCTGTGAGGAGCATTTGAAACAGAGAGTTGCAGGAAACATTGGCACGGTTTTACAAAGGTAAACATTCAAATGCATTGGAGAGGAAAGAGAGTTTGTAGATGAGGTGTTAGTTTGCAAAGGGCACAGGGGTTAAGGGGAATAATGATGGCAACCTCACAGTGACATCTGATCAGTAATTACAGCAATGCTGCCTCACTCGCACGACACATATTTCATAGATATTTCACCGAAAAGGGAAACTTTAAACATAGTTTACTTCAGTCTCATTTCCCCCAGTGAACTGCAAGATTTTAAATACAATTAGGAGCAAAAGGCATTGCTTGCCAATATTGACACTACTTCTGGAGCAGCCTATCAGCAGACAAATAGCAAGACAAACTAATGAACGTGGAACAAAAGAATGACAGAAAGAAGGGCTGTAAGTTAATTGTTAGCATTCTTGCCTCAGAGTCAAAGAATCACGGGATCAAGTTTCACTCCAGAGACTTGAACATATAATCCTGGCTGATGTTCCAGTGCAGTGCAGAGGGAGTGCTACAAGGTAGAGGGTTTCACCTTTAAGATGAGTTGCTAAACCAGGACTCAGTCTGCTCTCTCAGCAGATCCCCCTTGACTAATGACGAAATGAACTGAGGCAGGAGTTGGGACGTCACGTTGAGCTTATACGTGACATTGATGAGGCTTCTTCTGAAGTACTGTGTCCAGTTCTGGTCTTCCTGTTATAGGGAGGATATTACTAAGCTGGATAGGGTTCAGAAAAGATTTACTAACATGTTGCTGGGAATGGAGGGTTTGAGTTATAAGGAGAGGCTGGATAGGCTGGGACATTTTTCACTGGAGGGGTGACCATATTAGAGGTTAATAAAATCACGACGAGCGTAGAAAAGGTGAATGGCAAGTGTCTTATCCCTATGGTGGGGGATTTCAAGACTATGGGGCATATTTTTAAGATGAGAGAAAAAAGATTTAAAACAATATGAGGGGCAACTTTTTCACACGGAGACTGGTTTGCGTGTGGAATGAACTTCCTGAGGAAGTGGTGGATGTGGGTACAGTTACAATGTTTAAATGACATTTGGATAAGTACACATATAAGAAATGTTTGGAGGGATATGGGCCAAGCACAGACAGGTGGGAATAGTTTTGTTTGGGATTATGGTCGATATGGTCTGGTTGGACCAAAGGGTTTATTTCCGTGCTGCGTGATTCTATGACTCTATAACAGCACTAAAACAGATTTGCTGTTTGTGGGAGGTTGTGATGCGGAACTTGGCCTCGGTGCTTCCTTTATGAGAACAGTGACTGCACATCGAATAGTACTCAGTTAGTTGAAAACTTCTATGTACATGAAGATGTGAGACAAGGAGATTAGGGAATATTAGATAGGTAATGTGAGAAAAAAAAAGTTCAAACTCTGACATGGCAGTTTAGTTTTCAAAAGTATGGAAATAAGGAGCAGATATCACTAAAATGATAATAAACAGTTCACAATAAAATATATGAAAAAGAAGCGATCTTGAAACTGCTGGGTCACCAGCGCTCCTCAAAGAATGGGAGTTTTAGCTATTGTTACCCCATCTGGCCTTCATATGACTCAAGTCCCACACCAATTAATTGAAATTGAGTTGACTGAGCTTTATTGTCACAAGTACTCACTTGAGTACAGTGAAGCGCCACGTACGGCACCATCTTAAGTACAAAGGTAACTAGATACGGATTCTTGAGTACTCCTCATTGCCCTCTGAAGAGGTCTCTCACTTGGACGAGGAGGTCCTCGTATCAATTTTTGAACAGCTTTAGATTACAGCTATTAAACCAGGCCTGGCCAAATCGCAGCTCAATAAGGAAGAGGAGGGCAATGACAGAAAATGCTGACTTGTTTGCAAAGGAGTGGAAAGATTGTGAGAGTTAAACAAAGCAGAGCTGGGTCATTTGGACTGATGCAAACTCCAGGTAACAGTTCAGCTGTAATAAAACCATCCCTCGTAGTTTATAGCCTGCAGCCCTCTCGCAATTGCTCAGTGACCTTGTCGGCCATTTGTTTTCTTTCCATTAGCACCTCGTTTGAAGCTGTGATGAGTCTTTATTCTAGAAAAAAAAACAGTCATTGTTCATCATCAGTTCCTGAGAGTGAGAGGATGTTGGTTGGCCACAGCTTTGTGAGGTGACAGTGCATGCACATTTCTTTACAACTGTGAGGGTAAAGGTTACAGAACGGTGGCTCAGTGGTTAGCACTGCTGCCTCACAGTGCCAGGGACCCACGTTCAATTCCATCCTCGGGTGACTGTCTGTGCGGAGTTTGCGCGTTCGCCCCACGTCTGCATGGGTTTCCTCTGGATGCCCTGGTTTCCTCCCACAGTCCAAAGACGTGTAGGTTAGGTGGATTGGCTATGCTAAATTGCCTGTAGCGTTCAGGGACGTGTAGCTTACATGGGTTATAGGGGGATGGGTCAGGGTGGGATGCTCCTAGGGTTGGTGTGGACTTGTTTGGCCGAAGACCCTGTTTCCTCACTGTAGGGATTCTATGAAGAACCAAAATCCCATATCAAGAACCTGATTCACAGCATCTGTTCTGGCCTCAAGCACATTGTATTGACTCCTGGTCCAGCAACACTTTGAGCAGATTTTTGGCTCAGTTTGTGTTTCATTGAGTGGTTTGGAGGGACTCTTGCTGCAAGATTTATCGCTCTTCTGTGCCAAACCCGCCTCACTAACTAGCTACCCCATCCCGATGGTGTCTCTCACATCCGACACACCTTACCCCACCCGGCAATCCTGGTGCAGCTCACCACCAATCTCCAGCATCTGCTAAGAGGTTGGCATCACTTGTGTCCACGTCAACTTCGAAAGGCCACCTCAACAAAGTTTTGGCATTGCCCTGCGCCAGCAATGTAAAGGCACCGCAGCCCCAAAGACGTGGTTGTCATGGCTGACACTCCCTCACATCAACAATCTCTCACTCTACTTGCTGTTTAAACTTCATGCTACACACTTTACGTGTCCTTAACTACATCCCATCTAAACACCTTCTAGTTCTGTTCTGCCCCCAATGCCCAGTAGACACCTGAATCTTGTCATTGTCCTGTAAGAGGACATAACACACAGGCAAGCATTCAGTCAATTCCAAACACGAGCTTTTATTAGCAACCAGCAAAAGTGAACATAAATGAAACAAATAAAAGCTGCAGCTCACCCTTACAATTCAAACCAAATGTTGGCATCTTGACCTTTGACAGTTCTCAATGGTCATCTACACCCAGCTGCATCTGCTGGAATTGATCTGTGCTAAACACGCACCACGATCCTAATATGCATTTTTGGGTGTTTTCCAATTTGAATTCCTAAAGAATTTCCAGTCAGTGTATCAAATGGAGGATTAAGAAATCGCAGAAATGAACCGCTGGACAGAGAAGCTCATTATTGGGAACATCAGGGAATGCATTAAAATGGATTCCATTTCAATCTGCTCAAGGCTGGAGAGGAGGCGCGTCATTTGGTTTAACCCATTTATCTTTGGGGGCTGTGTGGGAAAGCACCAGTGGGTTCTACAGAGCACGTCATGTGTAACGGTCTGGAAGCAGCCTGCCTGTGAGTCAAGGCAGTGCCTGAAAGGGAAGCTTATTTGGCTGCTTATTTAGAAACCACAAAGGTTATCTGAAAGAATAGACAAGGCACACGCAGGCAGACAGCCAGCAAAGCATTTATTCCTCACACTCTCACCTCAAATTTGGGCTGGATTCGGATAACGTTTGCAAACTATTGTACAATAGTTAGGGTGGAATCTTGCATGTGTTTGAGTGTTGTGGGCTATGGTGAAATGTGTGTGGCAGAGTCAGTTCAGAAATCAAGTGAGGCCCATCACGACATCAAAATCATCTCACCCCCAATTTGTTAAGCTTCGCACAAGCGATGTGGTGAGATTCTCGCTAGCCAGTAGCAAGTTGTCAGTTAATGAGGATTAACGCATATTGAGCACTTATTGTCAGCCTTCTTGACAGCACAACCATGGTGGCTCAGTGGTTAGCACTGCTGCCTCGCAGCACCTGGGGCCCAGGTTCAGTTCTGGCCTCTGGCAGCTGTCTGTGTGGAATTTGTGCACTCTCCCTGTCTCTGTGTGGGTTTCCTTCAGGTGTTCCAGTTTCTTCCCACAGAGCAGTGGATTAGCCATGGGAAATGCAGCGTAACAGGGATAGATTAGTTGGGTGGGATGCTCACCAGAGGGTTGGTATGGTCTGCCCTCACACTGTAGGGATTAAGGAGAAGAGGAAAAAAAACTCTCCTCTTTTAATATTCAGACTCCCATCTAACCAAACAAGCTAGACATCAGGAAAATTTGATTTAGGAACACAAGCAGGTACCTGGCCGATTCAACTTGACACTTACTTCGAATGACCTCAATGATGCCTACCACTAGGTTGCAGCTCAGAGCCTGATGCATGGGATCCATTGAGGTTGAGAGGGTGTACCTTGTTGGATGGCATATCGATCTAACACCGTCAGCACATGCCAGCTGCCTCTCTAGCAAGCACAAAGCACGCGTATTCAACCAAATTGCCATGTTGGAAACTGGGTGGGGCAATGTCCCTAGTCCCTAGTCAGATAAAGGTGACACTGCTTTTGGTCAGGAGATTCCTGGCATGGTCAGTCAGAGACACAGTTCACATACAATCCAGAGGCTTCAACATGGTCAGTTGTCTGCTTGGGACACTCATATTCAGAGGATCTACCCCAGTACAGTCCAGGGGTGCGATGGGATTGTTCAGCAGTCAGGATAATTGTGTCTTATCTATCTGGGAGTTACTAAGAAAGGGGCAGGGGCTATGGTCAATCATGTCTAGGGGCCACCCATCAAAGTTGATCAGAGGTCTGGGGCAAATACAGTCCTGGGTGTTAGTCCATCAATCTTTCAGGATGGGTCAAAGGGGGTCATGTTGGGCCAATGAGGGGAGATCACTGCCAGAAGGGGTGCAGGAGTTCAGGCTGTGGAGGTGGGGGGAGGTGTGAAATGATTTGTAATGATTGGAACAAGAGCAGTGATGGGAATTATAGAGTTGTAGAATCCCTACAGTGTTGGAGCAGGACCTTTGGCCCATCAAGTCCATACTAACCCTCCAAAGAGCATCCCTACCCTACCCTACCCTACCCTACTCCTGTAACCCTGCAGTTCCCATGGCTAATCCACCTAACCTGCAAATCCCTGGACACCATGGGCGATTTAGCACGGCCAATCCAACTAACCGGCACATCTTTGGACTGTAGGAAGAAACCAGAGCACCAGAGGAAATCTACACAGACACAAGGAGACCGTGCAATCTCCATGCAGAGAGGCGTCCGAGGGTGGGACCAAACCCGGGTCCCTGGCACTGTGAGGCAGCAGTGCTAACCACCAAGCCGTGGAATGGGAGGGGTGGATCTTCAAGGTGTATGGGAATGGGACATGAGGAACAGCTTTGGAGGGTATGTCAGGCTGCGGGAAGTGGGTTGTTGAGTGCAACCACCACCTTAAAAGACAGTAGTGGGCATTTTCAAGATGTGATGCCAGGGTTTAGGAGGACAGGAAGGATATTTGTCAGCAAAGTTCAGCGCTGTGGGACTCCATGTGGAGTGGATCAGTTGAAATGGACTGTTGGGACATAGCGTTAGGTAAAAGGAGACATGCAGGTTTTGCGCAAGCAGGCAGGACCCACTTTTGATGTTGCCCATCATGAGCTACATTCCCTGCCATTACTTTCCCTTTTCTAGATGCAAAGTGGTCCTTGGACAATGCCTAGACTGGGTGGAATCAGTGTCAGTTTAATGGGCAAAAGTGCAGAATCCACGTTTGCCAGACTCTAGGACATTGTAGCAACAAATACAGGAAGCAGCCATTCACAAAGGACTTTGGCATCTCAATGAGAAGCAATGTCTACAGAAAAGGCCATTGCTGGCCAAAAGGTGAACCATGACACACGCAACTTCTAAAGTTTCCTGTGTGAGCCACTTCGCATTTCTTCATCATCTGTCATGTAAGTGTAATGATGGTCTGCATTGAATGAGTGAGAAGTTCAGCATTTGATGAAGGTCCATGTGGAAGGGTGTCAGAGCAGTGCAGACACTGGGTGGTCACTCAGCTGGCTTGGCACCTTCACCAAGTTAATATGCAGGCTGAGCCTGAATGTGGATGGATGAGAGAGATGTTGGCAGCAAAGTTGGCAGCGTTCGGCTCCTCAGCTCGGGTCTCGGCTGCTCATGGCTCATGCAGTGAGTTCTGCATACATGGCGCGACATGGCTCCATCATTTTCTTTCCAGCTTGGTAACCTGTTTTTTTGTCGGGGTCACCCCGGTGTCCTCCTGCAGGAGGATGGGGACCCTCTGTGTCTCCGCCTCTGCTCCATCTTGGTGGTGGCATTTGGAAGGCGAGCCAGGACCCCTCGGTCGACTAGGAGGCAGGATCCATCAGTCGATGTACAGCATCGGAGGAGGTGCGGGACCCGCGCAGCATTGACAGTTTCCATCTCGGAGGCAGTGGATGCAGAAGCGAAGGCGGAAAAGGAGCCCATTGCCCATCAATGATTTATCTGAGATCTAAGAAAGTCTTTGACTCTCTATTTCTCTCTTTGTGCCACAGGCAATGTGCCTTTGTTGGTGGGGGAGGTGGGGGTGGGTGGGTGGGATTTACTGTGCCATGATATTGCCATTGAGGGGCAAAGTTGGTCTGCCAACAGTTGTCTGAGCGCACACCGTCAAAGATGGTACAAGGGGTGCTGGATTTTTTGGTGAATGCCCTGTTGCGTGGTAAAGTGTTCTGAGAATGGCGGGCAGTAAGGTGGGGGTAGAAATCAGACATGGGAGATGCCATAGAAGCTGAATAGGTATTTAAGGTGGCATATCTGGTAAAATAATACGAAAAAACCTGCTAGGCCTCACGGCATAAAAAACCCTCCACAGAACTCGACTCAGACTAAGCCAACAAAAAAAATGTTAGATTCAACTCCTAAACTCAGATGTTCTGGTAATTATTTCAGACATTTCTGAGAAAGGACTATTAAATTTGCTTCATCAAATGCAAAACACTGCAGATGCTGGTGGTCTGGAATAAAACATAAAATAAAACAGAAGTTGAAATTCAGCAGGTTTGGTAGCATCTGTGGAGAGGGAAATAGGGTCAATACTTCAGGTCCACAATAACACTTTGTTCCAAAAAAGAGTCACACTGGACTCGAAACATTACGTCTCTTTAGATCTGCCAAGTCTCTCCTGCATTTTCTGTTTTATTTATGGTAAGTTTCTCTCAGCTAGTGGGTTAGAAGGCAAATCAGAAGAAAATTATTGCACAGGACATGGGGAGATAGATTTCACTGCTCAAAAAGAATTTGCACATATTTAGACCTTTCAAAAATCTCAGGGCATGCTTTGTAAACAATGAATTACTTTGGGAGTGTTATCATTGATGTAATTCAGGAAATGTTGCACGCAACCAGAGTCGCACACAACTATATGCCAAACCCAGCAAATCAACTGTTTTTTTGTGACATTCACCAAGAGGTAAATATAATTTAGGATCCACAAAAAACTCCCTTGCTCTTTGAAGAATTTCTTCAATCTTCGTCTTGCAGCTTTAGGAGACTTTGGACGGGCCACATTGCATTCAGTTCTGGTCGCCACATTACAGGACGAATGTAGAGGCTTTGGAGAGGGTGCAGAAAAGGTTTACCAGGATGCTGGCTGGATTAGAGCTATAAGGAGAGGCTAGAAAAACTTGGGTTGCAGCAGCAGAGGCTGAGGGGAGACTTGATAGAAGGCTATAAAATTATGAGATGCATAAATAGGGTTGACGATCGAAATCTTTTTCCCAGATTTGAAATGTCTGAAAGTAGGGCACATGCATTTAAGGTGAGAGGAGAGATGTGAGGGACAAGTTTTTTACACGGAGGGTGGTAGGGGTGTAGGATGCACTGCTAGGGGTAGTGGTGGAGGCAGATATGATAGGGGCATTTAAGGGACGTTTAGATAAGCACATGAATATGTAAGGAACGGAGGGATATGGACCAAGGGCAGGCAGAAGGGATTTGTTTAGTTTGGGGTCATGTTCGGCACAACACCATGGGCTGGAGGGCCCATTCCTGTGCTGTACTGTTCTATGTTCTTCACCCTCCACCAGAGAGGGCAGAACAGAACCTCATTTTAACACTTCATATGAAAGATAGTTCAGCACTCCCCCAGTACTGCATGGAGAGTATCCGCATTGATCATAAGCTCACTTCTATAGAGTGGGATCTGCACCAGTAACCATCTGAAACAGAAGCAAGACAACTGCTCACACAGGCGCAGTTGACACTGCAATTTGTTTGTGCTTGATGCAAAAAGCCAACATCCAAAGCAAGTTAGCAGTTCTCCTGATCTGAAATGAGAGTTTAATGTGCAATGTATCTGGGATGGCAGTCTCCCAAAAATCAATGACCTTTCTTACTATTGGAGTATGTGTTGGAGTTACAGAATAGGATATCCATAGCACTTTCCCAAGGGGAGGAATTACAATCAGTGGACTTTATGTATAAATGTTTAACGTGCAAAAAATGTTGCTGTGTGTGCAATTTTTACACTGGTCTTAACCCATTTACCACTGAATCTTGGCTATTGGAGCTCCCCAGATTATTGCATTTATTTTTATTACTCTATATATCTGGCTTCCCTGTTTCAAATGGTTTTCAATAGGTGAGCTTTCTCTGCCTGTAGCCCTCAGTGTTTGCACATGTTGTAGTTAATGTTCTGGTAAATGCAGAGCTACAGGGTTAGGTCAAGCAGTGTCCCCTACCTTTCATGATGTGCTGAGATGAGGTGGATAGTATGCAGTCTCTATTCCCAGTTAGAGACAGATCCAGATGCCCAGATACAATGACGGTTAAAAGCAGAATAAAGCTGTCCTCTATACTTCCAGGCTTAAGGTGCTATATAAATGTCAAATAGCCCTCTATATTCACTGATACAGTCATGTTTAAATACAGGCTTAAGTTCCCCAGTTATTTCTTGATGAAGGCAGGTTAGGGATAGAATCAGGTTTCCTCTACTTTTCGAGTTATAGAGACAGGATAAAATTCCCCTACAATCTCAGCTGAGGGTGAACGCTTGCGGAATCATCCATAAGACCATAAGACCATAAGACATAGGAGTGGAAGTAAGGCCATTCGGCCCATCGAGTCCACTCCACCATTTAATCATGGCTGATGGGCATCTCAACTCCACTTACCCGCACTCTCCCCGTAGCCCTTGATTCCTTGCGAGATCAAGAATTTATCAATCTCTGCCATGAAGACATTCAACGTCCCGGCCTCCACTGCGCTCCGTGGCAATGAATTCCACAGGCCCACCACTCTCTGGCTGAAGAAATGTCTCCTCATTTCCGTTCTAAATGGACCCCCTCTAATTCTAAGGCTGTGCCCACGGGTCCTAGTATCCCCACCTAACGGAAACAACTTCCCAGCGTCCACCCTTTCTAAGCCATGCATTATCTTGTAAGTTTCTATTAGATCTCCCCTCAACCTTCTAAACTCTAATGAATACAATCCCAGGATCCTCAGCCGTTCATCGTATGTCAGGCCTACCATTCCAGGGATCATCCGTGTGAATCTCCGCTGGACACGCTCCAGTGCCAGTATGTTCTTCCTGAGGTGTGGGGCCCAAAATTGGACACAGTATTCTAAATGGGGCCTAACTAGAGCTTTATAAAGTCTCCCCCTCCCCCACCCCGATTAATGGTGGAGAAAATGTAGGGAGGGGAAAACGGTCGGACTGATTGGCCTCAGGGAGAGAGTCGTCATTTGCGCCATTGGGAAAATTAAGTTCGGGATGGGGAAACCTGGCTGCATATCTGGGTTCCTTCAAGCCCAACGCAGCCTAGTGTGGATGTGAATGACCACCTTTCAGGTCTAATTAGAAGAGTTTTGTTAGGTAAATAATATGAAGGTTAGTGCACTGTTGCAACTAGTTACAGAATTCATGATTAGCACCTACATTACCAAAGATACCATTAAGATGACACCAGTTCCTTCCTTATTCTGGATGAGATCAGCACAGTGGGTGATGTTTTCTGCACCCAATGAAGTATTAGCCTTTCCAGAACCATAAAAAACAGGTCTAAGCACAACTTTTCCACCCAATTGCCAATTGCGACCCTGTAGTGTTCAATGAATGATCTATTAATGACCACTTCAGGGGCTGCTGCAGTCCACCACCATGACCAATGCTACTCCTTGCTGGTGAGGACAGTGACAGCTTTCCTAAAGCAGAGTGGCCTGATTGCCAGGTTAAGAAGGGGCCTTGATCTTCCGCAACCTGGAAAAGATCCGGGGAATGGATGGAACCCCCAGCCGCCCTTGCTTCTGCATCCCAAGGACTTCCTCCCTTCAAGTTCTCCTTTGTGAGATTCTTGCCCTGAAAAGCCACCTACCTTGCCCACTGCTCCTAGACTCATGAAATGTGGCCATTAGCGGCAATGCCAACATTTATTGCCCATCCCTGGCTGCCCTTGAGAAGGTGGTTGAACCGCTGAACTCCATGTGCTGTAGCTTGACCCACAATGCCATTAGGGAGAGAATACCAGGATTTTGACCCAGCTACATTGAAGGAACGGTGATATATTTCTAAGTCAGGATTGTGATTAGCTTGAGTGGGAACTCGGTTGTCATGGTGTTTCCAGGTAGATGGAAGTGGTCACAGGTTTGGAAGGTGCTGTCTAAGGAGCCCCAGTGAATTTCTGCAGTGCATCCTATAGACCGTACACACTGTTGCTACTGACTGTCGGTGCTGGTGGAACCGCATGTTATTTTGTGCATGTGGTGTCAATCAAACAAATTGCTTAGTCCTCAATGGTCTCAAGCTTTTTGAGCATTGTCAGAGCTGCAAATAAGCCTTGTTGATAGTGGACAGGCTTTTAGAGTCAGGAGGTGTGTTACTCACTGCAGGATTCCTAACCTCTGATCTTCTCTTGTAGATAAAGCATTTATATAGCCAGTCCAGTTCTGTTTCTGTTCAATGGTAACCCCCAGGATGTTGAAATTGGTGGATTTAGCAATGACAATGCCATAGAATGTCATCACCTGGCACCTATGTGATATGTATTTTACTTGCTACTTTTCAATCCAAATGTGGATGTTGTCCAGGTCTTGCTGCATGCAGACATGGACTATTGCAGTATCTGAGGAGTCACGAATATTGTGCAATCATTGGTAAATGTTCCCACTTCCGACCTTATGATGGAGGGAAGGTCCATTGATGATGCAGCTGAAGGTGGTTGGACCAAGGGCACTACCCTGTGGAACTCCTGCAGAGATGCCCTGGAGCTGAGATGACTGATCTCCAAAAACCATGACCATCTTCCTATGTGCCAGGTATGACTCCAGCCAGTGCAGACTTTGCCCGCCGATACCCATTGATCCCATTTTTGTGAGATCATTGGTGCTGCCTTTGGTCAAATGCGGCCTTGATGTCAAGAGCTGTTACAGTTTTGCCCGTGTTTGAAACAAGG
Source organism: Ginglymostoma cirratum (assembly GCA_024137785.1). Classification (NCBI taxonomy): domain Eukaryota; kingdom Metazoa; phylum Chordata; class Chondrichthyes; order Orectolobiformes; family Ginglymostomatidae; genus Ginglymostoma; species Ginglymostoma cirratum. The sequence continues at coordinate 11,050,289 of JAHRHZ010000133.1, read as the reverse complement.
CTGTAATGAGGTCAGAAGTTGAGTGGCCCTGGCAGAAGCCAAATTGAACATCAGTGCCAGGTCCACATTGCCAGTAGATGTCAACGTTGTGGCTGTAGTGGAATAGCTCGGTTAGGGGCACAATGTTGCGGCTGCACAGTCAGCAGCCTCTGCCCCTGAAGAGATGCTGCACCTCGTCGTGACTCTGCCTCTGATTACCCAGTGACTTCAGGCAGGGTGCTCTATATCAGCACCATGCAGAAAGTGACACACTGATAATGTGCCCACTTACTGCCTGATAAACTCAAGAGTTCTGAGGAAGGGTCGCTGGACCCAAAACATTAACTCTGATGTTTTCTCCACAGATGCTGCCAGACCTGCTGAGCTTTTCCAGCCACTTCTGTTTTTGTACAAGGTTGTATGGGCTTTCCCATTGGTGGCGGAAGGTGGAGTTGTACCCTGCACATTCTGGCATCTGCCAGCATACTCCGAGAAGAAATCAGAAAGCCTTGGCTACAGAATGAAGTTTCCTCGACTATCCCAGTGGTGGGAGGTTACATACAGGGAAAGTTTTCCCTGCAATTCCAGCTGCGGGGAGATTAGAGACAGGATAAAGTTTCCCCTACAATTGCAGTTGGAGGGAGATTAGATACAGGATAAAGTTTCCCCTGCAATCCCAATAATAAGGAGGTTAAATACAGTGTAAAGTTCACTCTACATTCCTCAGTTGTAGGGAATTAGAAGCAGGGGATTGCTCTAGCTTTATTTCCACGTTTACAGGTTAGATTGAGGGTAAACTTTCCTCTATGTTCCCAGTTGTAGGGGATTAGATAGAATTATGTTTCCTCTGTGTTCCCAGTTGTAGATTAGATAGAATGTAAGATTCCCTTTACATTTCCAAATGTAGGGGATGTTGCTGATGGGATGATTGAGTAGGAGCGTGAGCCAGTCTATCTGCATTATGGTAAAATAGAATCCATTCTCCTGTACCACTCTATGCAGCGCTTAAATTATCCTTTATTGTTGATTGCCTTTGGCCAGAGTACTGGCGAGCTGTGACTTAATCCCAGCCCGATCAACTAAAGGGGCTGGGAAGAAGTCTGTCTGAGAATCCCAGGGAAGAGTCTTTGATTGGAATTGGTCCCATTTGGCCAGCAGATTGCACTGGTAACAGACAACAATAATGAAGCTCATTAGATTGATATGAATCTGCAGTCTCTGGTCGCTGGTCCCTGATCCAAATCAGTCACTGGTGACTGAATCAGTCTAAACATCCAGCACTAATTAAAGGCGTCTAGGATTCTCCATTAACCCAGTGTGGGATAGAGTCACCTTCAATGAAGACGCACTAACCCCCAGGCCTGCAGCACCTATTGTACAGAAGGACTGAGATTACTGAACTGCTCGGATTCAAAGTCCAGCCCAAAGTGGGAGTAACATAGTAGAGTCACAGTACTGTGCCTGTCTAGTTGGCACCAGTGTTCCTGCTCTCAAATTTCCAGCAGTTTTTCATGTTGTTTGCCACTGCTTCCGGTGAGTTATTTTATAACCCTGTCCAGATCCATGCCATATTCTCCCAATTTACCGTCATCATTTTCTTTGTGCGAAGCAGTTATAAAATGATGAAGAATAATGGGATTTTGTTATCAGTGTAAAACTAGTACGAGGGGTCAAGAAGTAGTCAAAGAGCCTGAAGGATAGCTCCATCCGAAGCAACTAGCTGTAGCCTGGCACCTATGGCTCAGTCCTGACTTTGATCCATGTAGTTCTGAGTTTAATGTTCAAGCTCATGAAAGCTAACTTGTACAATTCTGAGTAAGCACAGTAATTTTGAGGATGTCATCTTCACAATGTTGAACCAAGGCCCTGTTTAGGTTGGTAAGAAAAGATCCCCTGCTTTTGCAGGTGGAGGAAGGGTGTTGTTCCGACCAGTATCTATCCCTCAGTCAACATCGCAATAGCAGATCACATTGTAAACCGCATTCATCATGTGAAAAAGTGTTAGTGGAATATAGATGCAAGTCATTGCAATGTCACCACAACATTTAGTTTTGGCTCTGCACCCCAGGCCACCGTCCTTGGATTGGGTATATTGCAGACACACCAGTGAGTCTGGGTCAAGAAAGGATGAGTTATATGGACTGGCATTTTTTCATATATAACGTCAATGTTTCTGAATTCTTCTTGCAGGCAAATGTGGCTGCCACGTTTCTGAAATCACAACTGTGTCTGAACTTCAAAGGAAATGAACTTTTGTTACTGGGACGGAGCTTTAGAATGGCTGAAATCCTGCGAGTATCTGTACAAATGCAAGTCATTCTTTTCCTTTCATTTACAGGTACAGATCACTTATCAGCGAACCAAATAGTGGAACACGCTCAAGGGCCTGTATATAGTCTTAAGTCCCAAATGTCCCCGAAAGCATATGTCAGTAAACAGTGAATATCTGGCACCCAACTGACCATTATAAACCCAAGTCTAGACATTTCTGATAGTGCACTATTTGCTGGAAGTTGAAGGTAGGGTGAGACAGGGTGGTGTGCAGGGTGGGGGAGGGATCCAATAATTTGTAGGAAACCCAGAGGTTAATGCTGGGGTCAGTGCAGCTGGACATTAGTTGCCAAACCACAGCATCGCTTTGTTCCTTCCAAGTTTTTCAACTAGTCAGCAATAACAGGAGTGACTAAATCTTCAGGACATCATTCCAGCTCCAACATTTTGAACATTAATCCCACCAAGTGATTTGACAGAGTGTGGAGCTGGGAGTGTAAGAGATGCAAACGTCGGAATGGGATTCAGACAGTCAGGGGCTGCTTCAGTTCAGCGATACCTTCCTGGATGTGATGCTGGGGCTGTGAGGAGTGGGGTGTGGGGTTTATCCTGGTCCCTAGTGATAGGAGGAAGAAGCCAGCTCAAACCACCAAGAGGACGTAGTTGGTGGTGGAACTGGAGGTCAGCTGCAAGAATTGTGGCACTACGCTTCTAATTACAATGCCAAATGTGGTTCAGTGACCAAAGCAGAACAGAAAAAATGACAGCAATGTTATATGCAGTCTAATATATATTTATCACAACAGCTTTCAGAGTCAGAACAGTCTGAAGAGTCACTGGACCCAATACATTAACTATGCCTTCTCTCCACAAGTGGTTCTAGATCTGCTAAGTTTCTCCAGCAATTTCTATTTTTGTTCCGGGTTTCCAGCATCCACAGTTCTTGGTTTTAGTTTAGCCTCCTAAGTGTGTGTTTCCCAATTGCATCCTATATAACACTCCTCACACCAATTTACCCAACATGTGTACATATCCCCATCTCTGTCTGTTCACTTCCTCACATCCCCAACTGCCCACTCACCACTGACACCCACATTCTTCCTGAAATAATGTGTTTCCCTTACAGTCACCTTAGCAAATGTCTTCCATTCTGTGGTGGTCACACACTATATCTCTTGTTATAGGTCTCTTCCAAGAGAAGACAGGACAGAAGCAAAGGTTGTGCAATCTCACAGATGCCAGTCTTCATCCAATTCCATTCACTCCACATGATAGCAAGAAATAGCTAGAGGCATTGGATACTGCAAAGACTATAGGTCCTGAAAACATTCCAGCAATAAAACACACGACTTTGCTCCAAAACTTTCTGCACCTCAATCCAAATTTTTCCAAATACAACTACAACACTGACATCTACTTGACAATGTGAAAAATTGTCCAGGAATGTCCTCTGTACAAAATGCAAGATAAATCCAATTGGAAAATTACCTCCCTATTAGTCCCACTTGTGTATTGATGTCTTGGAGGTTCCAGTGCTTTCAGCTTGAAAGTGTGGTCACCATGACACATACAAAGTGCACCTCGTGACATAGTTCAATGGAGCAGGAATGAAAAATTCTGCAGCAAAATTCTTCAGCAATACTGAAGCATGAGAGAGATGTTCTGCTTTTCTGTGAGAGACCAAGGGATTCTTCATCTTTGCCTACTGTTCCAAGCACACTCAGAAGTTGTTTCTATGCTGTATGACTCTATGACTCTAACATCAGTCAGTGTTGACACTTCTCTCATTCTGTTCCTTCATCCAGAATGCTTTGCTATATTTACAAATGTAATCTCAACAGTCCTGATTGCAAATATTCCCACACAGCAGCATTCTCTGAGGAGATTTGTGTTCGTAGAGTCACAGAGATGTAGAGTCATATTGCACAGAAACAGACCCGTTGGTCCAACTCCTCTATGCCAACCAGATATCCTCAATTAATCTAGTCCCATCTGCCAGCATTTGCCCGTATCCCTCTAAACCCTTCCTATTCATGCACCCATCCAGATGCCTTTTAAATGTACCAGGCTCTACCACTTCCTCGGGCAGCTCATTCCATACACGCACCACCCTCTTTGCGAAAAAGTTGCACCTTGGGTCCCCTTTACATCTTTTCCCTCTTACTTTAAACCTATGTCCTCTAGTTTTGGAAACCCTTACCCTGGGAAAAAAAGACCTTAGCTATTTCAGGAATATAGCCTCAGGATCTTCAGCTTTTCCCTATAGTTCACATTCTCCAAACCTGGCAAAACACTTGTAAACCTTTTCTGCCCCCTTTCAAGTTTCACAACATCCTTCCTACAGCAGAGAGACCAGAACTGAATGCAGTATTCCAAAAGTGGCCTAACCAATGTCCTGTACAGCCACGACATGACCTCCCAACTCCCATACTCAGTGCAGTGACCAATAAAGGCACGTGTATGAAACACCTTCTTCACCATCCTGTCCACCTGTGACTCCACCTTGAAGGATCTATGAACTTCTCCCTAAAGTTTTTTTCTTCAGCAACACTCCCAAGGACCCTAACATTTAGTGTATAGGTCCCGCCCTGATTTACCTTATCAAAATGCAGTACCTCACATTTATCTGAATTAAACTCGATTTGCTGCTCCTCGGCCCATTGGCCTATCTGATCAAGATCCCACTGCACGCTGCAATAACCTTCTTTGCTATCCACTACACCAACAATTTTGATGTCAGCTGCAAACTTACTAACCACACCTCTTATATTCACATCCATGTTGATCCTTCTCAGACTTTTGCGGGTCTTTTGAAGCAATAAATCCACATCATGCTGTCTTCCAAGTGGCTCACACCTCTCTGCATCCTAAACTCGAGAATATGTAGTAATAACTACCGGATGTCCTGGTGCTGCCGCTGTGGTTGAATGGCGACTCTCCTCAGCTTTTCTCCAATGATGAAGCTTCACAATTTCAATGTCACATCTTCTTTTCTCCACAAGGTATCATGAAAGAGACGAAAGTAGATGGTGTCCAGTAAAGTGAAAGTGGTACCCTCTTGAAAAACTCTCACTTCTCTTCATCCTGATGTAGCAGCCCCGCTGGCCTCCAGTTCCTTCAGTGCCATGAGCTTTGGGATACTGTTACCAACCTGAGTCTTCCTTCTTCAGCTGCTGAAAGTGCGGTTCTAGGCCATGACCCTCCTGCAGCATTCCTTATGACCAAAATCAGGGAGAATTGTGAGACCCCAAAGTGCCTAAATCTGTATCTAACAGACTTAGTGGGTGAAAGGGTTGGAAATGCATTCAGTTAACGGGAAATAGTTCTGGTAACGTGCTTTTTTGTTCATGTTAATCAATTATTTTTGTAAACTGGAATGGTACTTGGTGGGATGTGTAGATAGAGGATTTAATAAAAATGTAATTATTTCTTCTTATTTGTTCATGGGATGCGAGTGTTGCTGGCTAAATCAGCATTAATTGCCCAGAGGGCAGGCACATTGCAGTGGGTCTGGAGTCACATGCAGGCCAGACCAGATAAGGATGAGAGATTTACTTCCCTAAATGACATTAGTGAATCAAATTCTTTATTTTGACCATAGTTACATGGTTACTATTAAACCATTTTCTTTATACCAGATTTTATAGATTACACCGCCTTGCCAAGATCCAGACTAAATGTCATAGAGTCATACAACACAGAAACAGACCCTTCAGTCCAACCAGTCCATACTGAACATAACTCCAAACTAAACTAGTCCCACCTATCTGCTCCTGGCCCATATCTCCCCAAACCTTTCCTATTCATGTACTTATCTAAGTATCTTTTAAATGCTGTAACACTGCCCACATCCACCACCTCCTCAGGAATTTAACTCTACATGCGAACCACCCTCTGAGTTAAGAATTTACCCCTCATGTCTTCTTTAAATCTCACACCTTTCACCTTAAAAATGTGTCCCCTAGTCTTGAAACCCCCCATCCCAGGCTATTAACCCTGTCTATGTCCCTCATGATTTTATAAACCTCTATAAGGACACCTCTCAACCTCTTATGTTCCAGTGAAAAAAGCCCCAGCCTTTCTTTATAACTCAAACCTTCCATACGCAACAATATCCTGGTAAATCTCTTCTGAACCCTCTCCAGTTTATTAATATCCTTCCTGTAACTACACCAGAACTGGACATAGTACTCCAGAAGAAGCTTCACAAATGTCTTGTACAACCTCAACACAACTTCCCAACTCCTATACTCCAAGGAATGAGCAACAAAGGCAAGTGAGCTGAATGCCTTCTTAACCACCCTGTCTATATGTGATGCAAGCTTTTGGAGCCAAAACAGAAAGTGCTGGAGAAACGCAACAACTCTTGCAGCATCTGTGGGGAGGGAAGCAGAGTGAACATCGTGATTCCAATGACCCTTCCTCAGAACACAGATTTCCAGCATTGGTAACGCAGTGTGGAGCTGGAGGAACACAGCAGGCCAGGCAGCATCAGAGGAACAGAAAAATTGATGTTTCGGGTCAGGATCCTTCCTCCAGCTCCACTGTGTTATCTCTGACTCCAGCATCAGCAGTTCTTACTGTCTCTTTCCAGTATTGGCACTTCTTTGTTTTATCTATCCTTGGAACATTTGCCTGAGTTCTGGATTGCTAGTCCAGTGACATTACTACAACCTAATGCCTCCCCAAGAAATAAGGACTCATTCAGGATTTGAACCCTGGATTGTTTCACTTACAAGTAGTTCTCCTATAGCACGATAATTGCATTCTTGCGTGACTTTGTGCCGTAGAAAATCATGCTCTAGAAAACCACCATAGAAAATTGCATTACAGGGAAATCGCTATAGAAAATCACAATACCTGTACAGCAGAAAGTTTGCATTATCCACACAGCATCCACTATTCACAAATTGTGTTACAGACAATTTGCATTAATGAAACGTGTTAGAGCAGAACTACCTGTACTCAGGACTCAGAGTGTGAACCATGCCACTAGATCAACAAGCCAGTCGGAGGGAAGCTGTGATGTAAGCTGTAAGTGTGATCTCAGTAATCATTACAGGGTTGGAACCTTGTAAAGCACAGACTATGCTGCTCTGTAACCTCACTATCATGTACAGACTGTTAATGAACTCTGTTTAAAAACAACACAGAAAACTGACCTGAGCTTCTATGAAGATTCAACGAATCCATAGTAGAATATCTGATGTATTTCTCCAAAGTGCTGACAACTGACACCAAGGTTCAGTACTCTGCAAGACAAGTCAAGGCAGCAGAAACACATTTTCAGCAAACCAATGGTCTGTCCTATGATTGTTGTCATCAACCTGTCTGCAGCATGGTGACACTTCTTCACAGAACTGCGGGGATGGAGTCACGAGCCATGTCCTCAGGCGATAAGACCAGAAGATATAGGAGCAGAGTTAAGCATTGGCCCATTGAGTCTGCTCCACCGTTTGAACATGGCTGATATGTTTCTCAGCCCCAACCTCCTGTCTTCTACCCATAAGCCTTGATCCCCATACTTATCAAGAACCTATTAACTCTGTCTTAAGTATATTCAATGACTTGGCCTCCACAGCCTTCTGCAGTAAGGATTTCCACAGATTCACTACCCTCTGTCTATAGAAATTCCTCCTTATCTCAGTTCTAAAAGGCCTTACCTTCACTCTGAGTCTGTGCCCTTGGGTTCATTTCTCTCCTATTAGTGGAAACATCTTCTCCACTTCTACTCTTTCAGATCCTTTCAAGACCTTTCAGATCCTCTCTCATCCTTCCAAACTCTATTGAGGAGTTTAGAGTCCAGAGTCCCTTAACTGCTCCTCATATGACAAACCTTCAACCCCAGAATCATCCTTGTAAACCTCCTCTGGACCTCTCCAATGCCAGTGCATCCTTCCTCAGATACAGAACCCAACTGCTCACAATATTCCAAATGCAGTGTGACCAGAGCCTTATAGATCCTCAGTATAAGTTTCAGTATAAAGCCTGCTCTTGCACTCTAGCCCTCTTGGAATGAATGCTAACATTGCATTTTCCTTCCTAATTGCCAACTGAACCCATATGTTAACCCTAAGGAAATCCTAAACTAGGACTTCCAATTCCCTTTGGACTTCAGATTTCTGAACCCTTCCCCCCTTTAGAAAATAGCCTATGGCTCTATTCTTCCAACCAAAATGCATAACTTCATGCTTTCCCACATTGTTTTCAATCTGCCACTTCTTCACCCAATCTCCTAGCCTGTTCAAGTCCTTCTGCAGCCTCCCAGCTTCTTCAACACTTGTCCATCCCTCTACCTACCTTTCCTTCATCTGCAAAATTAGCATGTATAATGTGAATATGGTCCCAACATTGACCTCTGTGGAACTTCACTAGTGACTGGCTGCCATCCTAAAATAGAATTTTTATCCCTGCTATCAGCCTTCTGTCAGTCAGACAATTCTCTATCCATGCCAGTACCTTGCCCTAAACACCAGGCACTCGTATTTAGCAGCCTCCTGTGCAGCACCTTGACAAAGGCCTCCTGGAAATCCAAAAAGACCATGTCTATTCGTTCTCCTTTGTCTAACTTGCTTATTACCTCCTCAAATAATTCTAACAAATTTGTCAGGCATGACCTCCTCTTGATGAAGCTGTGCTGACTCAGCTCTACTTTACCATGCACTTCCTCAATCTTATCCTTAATAATGGACTCTAAAATCTTATCAACAGCCAAGGTCAGGCTAACTGCCTATATTTTCCTGTCATCTGTCTCTCTGTCTTCTTAAACAGGGGTGTTACATAAACCATTTTCCAGTCCTCTGGGGCCCTGCCTGACTCCATTAATTCCTTGAAAGTTCACTACCAATGCCTCTACAATCTCCTCAGCTATTCCCCCTAGAACTCTAGGTGTAGTCCATCTAGTCCAGGTGATTTATCCACCTTCAGACCTTTCAGCTTTCCCCAGTACCTTCTCTTTAGTGATGGCTATTACACTCACTTCTGCACCTAAATATCTTCAGTTCTGCTATGCTGCTGGTGTCTTCCACTGTGAAAACTGATGCAAAGTACCTATTCAGTTCTTCTGCCATTTCTTTATTCCCCATTACTACTTCAGCAGCCTCATTTTCCAGCAGCCCAATGTCTACTCTCGCCTCTCTCTTACCTAATAGATATCGACAAAACTCTTGCAATCTTCTTTTATATTACCAGCTAGCTTGCTCTTATATTTCATCTTTTCCCCGTTATTGCTTTTTTAGTTTTCCTCTGCTGATTTCTTAAGGTTTCCCAATCCTCTAGCTTCCCACTAATCTTCACCATATTAAATGCTTTCTCTTTGCTTTTATGCTGTCCCTGACTTCCCTTGTCAGCCACAGTTTCCTTGTATTCTATTTAGTATGTTTCTTCTATGTTAGAATAAATTTCTGCTGTGCCTCCCAAATAACCCTAGAAACTCCAGCCAATGTTGCTGTAATGTCTTCCCTGCTAGGCTCCCCTTCCAATTAACTCTGGCCAGCTCAACTTTTCATTCGTCATAGTTAACCTTTACTCAACTGTAATAACATTACATCTGATTCCAGCTTCTCCCACTCAAACTGCAGAGTGACTTCGATCATATTATGGTCACTGACCCGGAGGGAGGGAGAGAGGAGGCTGTGTCCTTCACCTTAAGCTCCCTAATCAAGTCTGCCTCATTACACATCACCAAATCCAGATTTGCCTGTTTCCTAGTGGGGTCTACTACAAGCTTCACCAAAAAATAAAATCTAATAGGCGAGTATGAATATTTGCATTAGAATTAGGTTTTAATGTCACGTGTACTCAAGTACAGTGATATAGCAGTACAATGAAAAGTGCATGATGTTGCTATTCCTGGCACCATCTTAGGTACAAAGGTACTAGGTACAAAAATAGAAAATTAAAAAATAAAGTTAAAAGTTCAACATGACAGTCCCTTCTTAAGTGCTTAGCCATGCTGGGCTTGCCCTGCTCACAAGAGTTCAATCTCCTCTGTGCTTGATGCTACAGCAGATGTCGGGATTGGTATGGTGGCTGGCCAACATGATGACAAAAAATAACTTCTGGTCTATCTAGTCAGATTTCACTCTGATAGCTGACTTGTCCAGTTTTATCATCAGCTGCGATTATAACACAGTTTGTGGGAGCTTTCTGTCCACAAATTGACCCTTATGTCATAAAGGTGACTATGCTGCCAAAGTACCTGAGTGTCTGTAAAGTGCTTTGGAACACCCTGAATGGTTGATTGAGAAATACAAGTCTTTCTCTGTTTACTGTCCATGGAGTTGGCCCACGCTCATAAAGTCATAGAAGTCATGCAGCACGGAAATGGACCCTTCGGTTCAATCAGTCCATGTCAAACATAATCCAAAACTAAACTCGTCCCACCTGCCTGCACCATATCCCTCCAAACTTTTCCTGTTCATGTGCTTATCCAAATGTCTTTTAAATGTTGTAACTGTGCCCACATCCACCACTTCCTCAGGAATTTAATTCTACACCCTCTGTGTAAAATATTTGCCCCTCATGTCTTTTTTAAATCTGTCACCTTAAAAATGTGCCCCCTGGTCTCGAAAACCCCATCCTAGGGAAAAGACAACTCGCGGTCCCTTCCTGTCTTTGTGCATTCTCTGTGGCACAGTCTCCAGACACATGGCAACCAGCAGTACTGAAGTTAACTTTTTACTGGGCCAATAACACCGCTGACCTCAGCGAATCTACCAACTTATCGTTGCCAGACTTAACGCAGAAAAGTAGAGTGTGCTGGCAGGATAGCCAATGCATTGTAAATTGGAGTGGTTTTAGTCAAATTCGGAATGTAGAAACTTGAGCAAGTTATTCAGCCTCTTGAGTCCCTTCTGCCATTAAGTCAGATCACAGCAAATCTGTCTGAATTCAACTTTATTTACCTGCCTTGGTTCCATTAACATTCACTCATAAAACAAGACAATCTCGATCTCAGTCAGTCATGTGTGTGAGGAGACTTCTAGTTTGCTGCTGCAACAGTGGCAAATATTAATAAGTAACATTACATGTTTTAAAATATGGACTCAACACTTTTTTGCAGACCTGGGCTGTTCATTGCATAAGGCATTCTCTATTATTTGTGTTTCCTGACGCTTGGCATGTATCATTATTTAAACAGGCCAGCTAAGTGTAGAGAGATAGTCCTGCAGTTTCACTGCTTTCTTATGTATACAAGATGCCACAGTCACAGTATAGAGAGACAACCGCTAATTGGACCTATTCGTTGCTGGCCATTAGAGCCCAGTGTAACAATCCATCTTTGACGGTATTTAAAGTGTAAATCGTTAGATACTGGCATTCCACTGAGATACTTAGCTCAGGAAGATCTCATGTATAATGTCCTGACTCATGCTGAGCAAGTCCTTAGCGCAGGATGATTGTTAGGGTGGTGTGCGTGAAGTGGGAAGCCACAATTTCTTTTTGTTCTTGGAATGTGAACTTCATTTGCTAGGCCGGTATTTATTTCCAAAGCCTTACCTGCCCTTGGGAATCTGTCTTCTTCAACTGCTACACTCCACATGGTATGTAATTGCATCCACCTAGGCATTGCCAAGAAGGTGCTTTACTCCGCAGTCCTTGAGGGGCCAAATGGCCTACTCCTGTTCCCATCTGCTGTGTTCGTGTTTCGCATGATACAACTGCATGGCTTTCTCAGCCAGGGGACACTTAAGAAGGGTTGGAACGGTGGCTCAGTGCTGCCTCAGAGCACCAGGGACCCAGGTTCAATTCCAGCCTCAGGCGACTGTGTGGAGTTTGCATGTTCTCCCCATTTCTGCATGGTTTTCCTCCGGCTGCTCCTGTTTCCTCCCACAGTCCAAAGCTGTGCAGGCTAGGTGGACTGGCTATGCTAAATTGCCCATAATGTCCAGAGATTAGCCATTGGAAATGCAGGGATAGGGTAAGGGGTGGGAGAACTGGGTGGGATGCTCTTTGGAGGGGTGGTGTGGACTTATTGGGGGGGATGAATGGTCTGCTTTCATACTATAGGGATTCTTTGATTCTATGAAGAGATACCCATGTCGCCGTGAATATGGATTCACATTAAGACCAGACTGAGCAAGACTGGTCGATTACCTCCCCAGAGGTGAAACAAGTGGGTTTTAGGACAATCCTGTGGTTTCATTGTTATAATGAATGGGTTAAGCTTCTTGTTTCGAATTTTTTAATGAATTTAATTTAAGCTCCCCAGCCGCTGCAGTGGGATTTGGACTCGTGTCCCGGAAGGATGGGTCCAGGCTTCAGGCTTGCCAAAATTGCCACAATGCTAAGGATTAATAGTGGGAGAAAATGGGCTGGACACCTGCTTCAGTGTCTCTCCTGCAACTAGTTGAGGAGTGGCTGGGAAAAAAAAGAAAGATGTCTCAATGCAAAAAGAAAGCCTTAAGGCTGTTCGCTGAGGACTAATTAACCAAGAGTGGACGTCAAACTAAAGAAGAAAATGTCAAATGAAAGCATTGACTGAAGTCTTGCTCAAAGCAATGGATATGAAGAGACTCAAAGGGAAAAAAAGAGAGAAGCAGAAAGGTTTAACTTGGCTAAAATAGGCTCCATAGTTGAACAGACTGCCTGGCGATTACAAGCAATCAATTAGACAGAACATTATGATCTGACCATGACTTTGGGAGATGAAGGTGTGAACTGGGAAATGATTGGATAACCTTCCTAATCCCAAAATGTCAAGAGATGAGGAGTTTTGTTTCAAATAAAAGCTTTAAGGTGGTAGCTTTGGCATCAAGTAGGAATTCTATTGGTTTCAGGAGCCCGGCACATGTTTGCTAAATTGGCTGCGCGTCAACAACGTGTTGGAGCCAAGTTTCTCGGTGGCAGCCAAATTCCTTTACAGCTCTCCTTCGCTTGAGTGCGAGTCAAACACGCATTGACAAGTTTTATCATTACAAGTGTTATCATTCACAGCTTCACTGACTTGTAAACACAGGCGCTACCCTGCAGCAAGACACACAAGCCATGCTGCGTCAGATTCAGACTGACCACTCAAGAGTCATAGTGGTGTACAGCTTCTGTCCAATTCATCCATGCTGACCAGATGTCCTAAATTAATCTAGTTCCATTTGCCAGCATTTGGCCCATATCCCTCTAAACCCATTTGCCTTTTAAATGCTGTAATTGTACAAGCCTCCATCACCTCCTCTGACAGCTCATTCCATGCACGCACCATCCTCTGCATGAAATAGTTGCCCCTTATGTCCCTTTTAAATCCTTCCCCTCTCACTTTGAGCCTATGCCCTCTAGTTTTGGACTCCCCTACCCTGGGAAAAAGACCCTGGCTATTCACGCTATCCGTGCTCCTCATGATTTTATAAACTTCTATAAGGTGACCCCTCAGCCTCCAGCGTTTGAGGGCCTCAGCCCATTCAGCCTCTGCTATAGCTCAAACCCTCCAGCCCCAGCAACATCCTCGTAAATCTTTTCTGCACCCTTTCAAGTTTCACAGCATCCTTCTGATAACAGGGAGACCAGAATTGAAAGTAGCCTAACCAGTATCCTGTACGGCTGCAACATGACTTCCCAACTCCTGTACTCAATGCACTGACTAATAAAGGCAAGTGTACCAAACACTTCAAGCATACCAAACACCTTCTTCACCAACCTGCCCTTGTTATCTGGTTCGTGCTCAACAACAGCCTGCTCTGAGACACATACAGCTGCATGTTCAAAGCCAGAGTGAATTTCTGCCCGTTTTCACACTGTGAAGCAATGGGAGGAATTCTGTGCTGATTAACAGTTAGGGACAGAGCCATTAACAATGTTTTCTTATCTGCCCCTAGACTATAGTATGAAACAGTGGAAAGATTTGATCATTAATAGTCTGCCACACATTGACAAGCATGTTCATTCCATGGCCATAACTGTTGTACTGCCATCAATATCGTCTCAATGCATAGGTTCTTTCGGGGCTTATATGGTCTAGCGTGGGTGAGGGTAGCTATCTTCTGGCATAACGAGGAGAATCTTGTGCAAGAAATGAAGTGTTTGCATCTCTGCAACTACTTATAGGTCATAAGAATAAGCTCTACATTACAACTGTTGGGAGAACCTCGTCATTGATCTGTCTCCCACAAGACATTCTCTGTCTCCTCTCATAGAAACTTACAAAATTCTAACAGGACAAAACAGCGTAAATGCAGGAAGGATGTTCCTGGTGACCAGAACCAGGTGTCAAAGTCTAAGGGTATGGGGTGGGTTATTTATGACTGAGTCAAGGAGAAATTTCTTCAGAGTGGTGAGTCTGGGGTTGCTATGCCACAGAAAGAGGTTGAGTCCAAAACACTGAATGTTTTCAAGAAGAATTTAGATAGAGTTCTTACCGTGAAAGAGATCAAAGGGTATTAGGAGAAAGTGGGAACATTGGATGGATGATCAGCCATGACCATATTGAATGGTGGAACAGGCTCAAAGGGCCGAATGGTCTACTTCTGCTCCTAATTCCTGTTTCTATGAGATCCCATTTTACTCCCCTCTGACAAAAACCCTATGACATCAGTATAGTGGGCGATGCTAATTACATTCAATAAAGTATGAACCCTCTCAGCTCCTTCCAGACCTGTATTCAGCAATGACTATTTTTATACCAGCTGCTACAGTGGTCTGCTGGAACGGTGAGGGCAGGCCCAAGACATTGATTGGTCTCTTCCAGTTGTGAACATTGCAAACATGTCATCAGGAGTGAGGGGGATGTTCATAACAAACAATGGTGCAATGTTTACCAAGTCAGCTTCCAAAGGTATCCTGTCTGCAACAGTCTGTCTGCATTCCTCTGGGGCACCCTGAGTATGATTGCCACATTCGAGCCAAAGTTCAGGTGGTTTTGACACCCGAGCGAGATGATTGATTCATTCATTTTATTTGTTGATTTATTTGTTGTCCCGCGTGTCTCGTTACAAAATACAGTGAGAAGTGTTGTGAGGTGCCGCCCCTCTCCGGCGCCATCTTAAAACGCAGAAAAATAAACCAAAACATAAAATTTAAAGGCAGGGAAATGAAGAAATAAGGAAAGTGTCCAACTTTACGGCCCTGCTTGAAAAGTGCTCTGCCACGGGCTCTGGGCTTTGCCGCTGGAACAAAAGTCACCCCTTTGAGTTGGGGGCCATCTCACCTCCACCGATGCCCTCGCCACCATGAGTCCTCACTGGACCTCACCATCGCAGATACCACCCATGCAGCTGGGCACCACACTGATCCAAACTCCACCCTGCCACCTCCATCTGTCCGCTTCGGGCCCACCTCACCGCTGATGATGCCGCCTGGTCTCGTTTTGGGCCGAAACCTGGCCCCCCCGCCTCCCCCCCGCGAATTGCTGCTGGTGAACACGATACCGTCCACGCAGTAACGGCCATGAATCAGCACTGGGACCGCCTCAACATGGCAGGAGCGCGAGTCCTTGCCAGGCCTACTCTAGCCGAGGCTGCTGGCCCCATTTGGCCACCAGGGTGCCCCACTAACCACCACTGATGCGCTCGCCACGACCAAGCGCTTCGCCAAGAGGTTAACTAAAACAAAATAGAAAGGAGAGAAGAGAAAGAAAAAGAAAGAAATGGAAACAAAAGCAGAGGGAGCAAATAAGCCCCAGGCTCAGAAGCCCTAACCCACCACCATCTTACCAGAAGACTAAGAAACAGAGTTGACTGACATTGGCTCCCACTCCAAAGATGCTTCAACTTTAAATTTCTCAGCTTTGAGTTGAAGACCCACCGTGACCTGGTTCCTTGCTTATCTCTGCCCTTCCCAAAGTGGGGATCGGAGCTGTAGCTGCAAGTTGACATTCTTGAACCACGGCAGCAAAGCTGCTGTGACTAAGTCATAATATTCGCACTCCCATCCTCCACCACACAAGCCCTCCACTTCTCTCTTGCTGACACCATGGGCAATTTAACACCAACTGACCTCCACATCTTCAGGCTGTGGGAGGAAACCCACACAAACACAGGGAGAACATGCAAACTCCACACCAACAGTAGCCTGAGGGTGGAATTGAACCTGGGTCCCTGGCGCAGTGAGGCAGCATTGCTAACCACTGAGCCACCAATTTCTATTGTTCTACCATCTACCAGTCTGGCCCTTAGGTCTGCATCTGAGTCCAAAGGTCAAGGGATCGACTATTGCTGGAGAAAATCCCGTCAAGAAGAGACTGGCACTGCGGCTCAAGTGTACATGTCGGTATTGCAGATTATTTGAATGTGGTGGGTGAGTCTGGCATAGAAAACCATTGGATGGCCACAAGTATTAAACTCAGATTGACCTCAGAATGTAATAGTTACTATACCACAAGGCCTTAAAGAGGCATTGCCAGGTTATGCTCCACTTGGCAGCGAAACACATTATGTATGTCAAAAAGGCAAATGGAATTTTGTCTGCCATTGTTACAGGGATGGAGATTAGAAACAGGGGGGCTATGCTGCAGCTGTATAGGGTCCTGGTGAGGCCACACCTGGAGTACTGTGTGCAGTTTTGGTCTCTTTACCTGAGAAGGGATATACTAGCACCAGAGGGGATGCAGAGGAGATTCACTCGGTTGATTCCAGAGTTGAGAGGGTTGGATTATGAGGACAGACTGAGTAGACTGGGATTATACTCATTGGAATTCAGAAGAATGAGGGGAGATCTTATAGAAACATATAAGATTATGAAGGGAATAGATAAGGTGGAGGCAGGGAGGTTGTTTCCGCTAGCAGGTGAAACTAGGACGAGACAGCATCGCCTCAAAATAAAGGGAAGCAGATGTCGGACTGAAGTCAGGAGGAACTTCTTCACCCAAAGGGTTGTGAATCTGTGGAATTCCCTGCCCAGTGAAGCGGTTGGATCTACCTCGCTGAATGTTTTTAAGGCAAGGCTAGATAAATTTTTGAACAGTAAAGGAATTAAGGGTTATGGTGAGCAGGCAGGTAAGTGGAGCTGAGTCTCAAAAAGATCAGCCATGATCTTAATAAATGGCAGAGCAGGCTTGAAGGGCCAGATGGCCTACTCCTGATCCTGGTTCTTATATTCTTATGTATTAGAGTAAGCTGAAATAGCTACCCCGTATCCTCTGTGTTACCAAGACGACTTACTCCCACACTATAACATTGCCCATCTCTGCCACTGCCTCAGGTCATTTTTCAAAATGTACTCATGGCATATGGGCTGGGTTAGCATTTATTACCCATCCCTAGTCGCCCCTAAGAAGGTGGTGGTGAGCTGCCTTCTTGAACTACTGCAGTCCACATGCTGTAGGTTGACCCACAATGCCCTTAGAGAGGGAATTGCAGGATTTTGACTCAGCGACAGTGAAGGAGCGGCGATATATTTCCAAGTCAGGATGGTGGTGGCTTGGAGAAGAACTTGCAGGTGGTGGTGTTCCCATTTTAATGCTTCCCCTTGTCCTTCTAGATGGAAATAATCACGTGTTTGGATGGTGCTGTCTAAGAAGACTTGGTGAATTTTACAAACCCACATTAAATCTGTCATCCATCGCTAAAACTCTTATGCATGTCCTTGTCACCTCCGCACTCAACCATTTCAGCTAGTACTCTCATTTTACACCCTTCTCAAACACACCCACTCATGACTGAAATGTACTGTAACCATTGAAGTCTTCATGCTCCTCCAATTCTGGTCTCTCACATACCCCTGATTTCCTTCATTGCTGTATTGGTGAGGCCAATGCCATCAACATTTTAGTTCTAGAATTACTGCCCTCATTACCTCCGCCTCAATGCTTCTCTCTCCATCTTTAGGATTCTCAGTAACTTCATAGGGACCCTACAGTGTGGAAACGGGCCTTTCTTTTGGATAAGTCCACACCGAACCTCAGAGCATCCCACCCCGACCCATCCCCCTAAATCCCACTTAATCTACACATCCCTGAACACCACGGGCAATTTTTCCTGGCCAATCCACTTGAGCTACACATCTTTGGACTGTGGGATGGAACCGGAGCACCCGGAGGAAACCCATGCACACACGCGGAGAACATGCAAACTCCACGCAGGGTGGAATCGAACCCGGGTTCCTGGCACTGTGAGGCAGCAGTGCTAACCCCAAAACTTGTCCCTTTGACCTCAAGCTGTCTTCACATCTGCCTGTGGTGACTGTTCTCAAATTATGCACTCCCGCGAAGCAGCTTGGGATCTTTCACTGCATTAAAGGTGCTACATAAATGCAAGGGGTTGTATCTAAAGTGAGGAATGTCAGAGGACAGCCACTGATGTATGGCTAGTAGGTTGGTCACAAGGTTGATAGCACACCAATAGTAGTGCGAAGACATCTAGCAGCTTCATCAGACCTGAGGGAGCTCCCTGCATGATCTGACTTTATTTTTGTGGTTTCTGACAGTGTGGGATGGGTTCAGCTGTGTTTATGGTGATATTAGTCACTTTTAATTGAGGGTTAATTGCTAGTTAGTATCAAATTTGCAGATTAGCAGCCGAGCTGACAGACAGCTGGAAAGTACAGCTACAGTAAATGACTTTACCGTAGTTCTTGCTGCCAAACTCTAGAAGGAGTGTAAACATAAATGATGCAATAACACCTTGCTATGGTAGGGCAGGGCTGTCAAAGACATTTCAAACAGTCACTAAAGGCAGCAACAGGGATTAATGAGGCCTGAAGAAAAACAAACAGCTTCAGTGTTCATTTCGCATAAATGGAGAAATTATGCATAGACTCTTGATTACATCACACTCGGAATACCGTGCACGGCTCTAGACTATATATTATATTGATGGGATAATGACTGACTGAGAGGTTATAATGGTCAGATAAGACCTGAATGGTTAACGGCCTAGAATAGAGTTCAATACAATTTAATGGAGTTCAATTATAATTACAATGGAGTTCAATAGATCAATATTCAATGTCAAGTTGCTTCCATTGATGGGAGAATACAACTAAGGGTAATAGGTATAAGATAAATCAGAACAGAACCCAGGAGAAATGGTGAGGGAATCAGCAAAAGAGAAAAACATGCTTGGCCTCATCTGCCTGCCATAGATGGATCTGGCCATGACAGTATTGGTAAGAGTGACAACCGCACAGTCCTTGTGGAGACAAAGACCTGCCTTCACATTGAGAATACCTTTCATTGTGTTGCGTGGAGCTATCACCGTGCTACATGGGACAGACTTTGAACAGATGTAGCTACTCAAGACTGGGCATCCATGAGGTGCTATGGGGCATCAACAGCAGCAGAATTGTATTCCAGCACAATCTGCAACCTCATGGCCCAGTATAACAATTACCTTTGAACCAGGGGATTAACCCTGGTTCAATGGAGAGTGCAGGAGGGCATGCCAGGAGCAGCACCAGGCAGACTTGAAGATGAGGTGTCGACCTGGTGAAGCCACCAAACAGGACTACTCTTGTGCCAAACAGCACAAGCAGCAAGTAATAGGCAGCATTAAGTGATTCCACAACCAACACACTAGATCTAAGCCCTGCAGTCCTGCAACATCCAGCCATGAATAGTGGTGGGCAATTAACAAGTTTCAAGGTGTGGCTTGGGGACAATGTCAGTAGACTGGCTAACTTAAACTTGGGTGGCACTGTGCCTCAGTGGTTAGCACTGCCACCTCACAGCACCAGGGACCCAGGTTCGATTCCAGACTTGGGTGACTATCTGTGTGGAATTTGCACATTCTCCCCTGTGTCTGTGTGGGTTTCCCCTGGGTGTTCCGGTTTCCTCCCACAGTCCAAAGATGTGCAGGGTAGGTAGATTGGCCATGCTAATGGTGCCCAGGGATGTTTAAGTTAGGTGGGTTAGACATGGGAAATCAGGGGCAGGATAATGGGGCTGGGTGGGATGCTCTTCAGAGGGGTGGTGTGGACTTGTTGGGCCGAATGGGCTGTCCCCACACTGTAGGGATTCTATGATCTATGATCATTGGAGGAGGAGGTTCCTCAAATATCCCCATCCTCAACGATGGAAGAACGCAGCACATGCTGTGCAAAAGATAAGGCTGAAGCATTTGCAGCAATCTTCAGCCAGAAGTGCTGAGTGGATGATCCATCTCAGCCTCCTCCAGTGGTCCCCAGCGTTACAGATACCAGTCTTCAGCCAGTTCAATTCACTCCACGTGATATCAAGAGATGGTTGGGAACACAGGATACTGTAAAGGCTACGGGCCCTGACAACATTCCGGCAATAGTACTGAAGACTTGTGCTCCAGAACTTGCTGCGTCCCTTGGCCGAACTCTTGTAGTACAGTTACAACACTGATATCTACCTGACATTGTGGAAAATTGCCCAGGTATGTCCTGTGCACAAAAATCAAATCTAATTTGGCCAATTGCCGCTCCATCAGTCTACTCTCGATCATCAGTAAAGTGATGGAAGGTGTCAGTAACAGTGCTATCAAGCAGCACCTGCTCAGCAATAATCTGCTCAGCGACGCCCAGTTTGGGTTCTGCCAGGGCCACTCAGCTCCTGACCTCATTACAGCCTTGGTTCAAACATGGACAAAAGAGCTGAATTCCAGAGGCGAGATGAGAGTGACAGCCCTTGATCTCAGGGCCACATTCAACCGAGTGTGGCATCAAAGGGCTCGAGCAAAATTGGAGTCAGTGGTAATCAAGGAGAAAACTCTGCCCTGGTTGGAGTCATACATACGGCACATAGAAAGATGGTTGTGGTTATGCGATGTCAGTCACCTCAGCTCCAGAACATCTTGCAGGAGTTCCTCAGGGTAGTGTCCTAGGCCCAACCCTCTTCAACTGCTTCACAAATAACTTTCCCTCCATCATAAGGTCAGAAATGACAATGCTCGCTGATGCACAATGTTCAATATCATTTTGCAACTCCTCAGATACTGAAACATTTAAATGCAGCAAGATCTGGACAACATCCAAGCTTGGGCTGAAAAGTAACAAGTAACATTCACACCACACAAACACCAAGCAATGGCCATCTCAGCCAATGGCATTACTATTACTGAATTTTATTCTATACTAAATGCTATTAGCATCCTGGGGATTACCATTGAACAGAAACTGAATAGGAACAGTCATACAAATACAGTGGCTACAAGAGCATGTTTGATTCACTAGGAATCCTTGAGAGGTATTCACCTCCTGACTCCCCAGAGCCTGTCCACCATCTACAAGGCACAAGTCAGGAGTGCGATGGAATACTCCCCACTTGCCTGGATGAGTGCAGCTCCAACAACACTCAAGAAGCTGGAAACCATACAGGACAAAGCTTGATTAGCACTACATCCACTCCCTCCACCACTGATGCTCAGTAGCAGCAGTGTGTACTATCCACAGGAGGCTCTGCAGAAATTCACCAAAAACCCTTAGCATCTTCCAAAACCATGACCACTTCCATCCAGAAGGACAAGTAGAGCAGATATATGGGAACACCACAATGAGAGCAAGTTCCCCTCCAAGCCACTGACTATCTTTACTTTATTCATTTACGGGATGAGGGCATCGCTGGCTAGACAGCATTTATGCCCCGTCCCTAATTGCCCAGAGGGCAGTTAAGAGTCAACAACATTGCTGTGGGTCTGGAGTCACATGTAGACCAGGCCAGGTAAGGATGGCAGTTTTCTTCCCTAGGGACATTAGTGTACCAGATGGGTTTTTCCTGACAATTGACAACGGATTCATGGTCATCATTAGACCCTTAATTCCAGATATTTATTGCATTCAAATTCCACCATCTGCCGTGGTGGGATTCAAACCCGGATCTCCAGAACATTATCTGGGTCTCTGGATTAACACTCCAACGATAATACCACTAGGCCATTGCAGCTGGGAAATACTTGCCACTCCTTCAGGGTCATCAGGTCAAAATCCTGCACCTCCCACCCTAATAGCTTAAGGTCTACCTACAGCACATAGACTGCAGTGGCTCAGGAAGGCAGCTCGCCACCATCATCTAAAGGGCAACAGGGATGGGCAGTAAATGCTGACCCAGTCTTCATCAGAAAAATTCCATAAGCAAGTAAAATTAAGTGGAACATAAACATCTATATGGAACCACTGTGCTGAAGGCCTGCTTCTATGCTGCACATTCCATCTAAATCCATACAACGGCCAAAACCCACCTCTGAAATCCATTTTGAGCTTCACATTGGCTCAGTGTGGAGCTGACATATGTAGACGATGCATTTCGCTGTTCTGGTCCTGGCTTGTGTCTGTTAGTTGTAGGAGAGCTACAACAGGTCGTTAAGGAGAACCAGTAAATCTTGCCCATGACACATTTTGGTCTGACTCAAACTGTGTACTCCAAAGTGTAGCTCCAGTATGATCCACTCATTCATTTTTGAGTATTACTGGTTTTTGACTTGGTTTTACCCTCTGGGATACCGGGGTTGACTTGTACAAGGGAGGGCTGGGTATTGCTCTCCTCACCCTAGTTGAATAGTTCAATAAGGGCTGATTCACAGTGATAAGATGCTGTGGACAGCCTTTATAAGATAGCAGTGAGACTCCTGCTTCATGGAAAAAGGGAGTCCCATTCTTGAGCTCAGCAACTAGGCCATCTCTGCAGCACTGGAACCCAGAGATGACCACAGCTGGGACTAATAGCCATCCCAAGGAGTTGGCAACATGCCTATCAAACCAGAGCAGTAACTCTGGCGTTCCTGATCGGGCAGAGCTACAGGACAACAGGGATGGTGAGGGGGCTAGGAGGTTGGGCATTGGAGGCTGCATTGGGATGTCACAAAAGTGGCATATCATCTCGGGGTGTAATTCACCCTTCAGAAAGAGGGACCGTCCACAATGCCTGACATTTCACCTGACATGGTAATGCCTTGGGCTTGCCTTTACCACCTACTATTCGACCGAGTGTGGCATCAAGGAGCCATGGTAAAAATGGAGTCAATGGGAATCAGGGGGCAAACTCTCTGCTGGTTGGAGTCATACCTGGCACATAGGAAGATGGTCGTGGTTGTTGGAGTTCAGTCATCTCAGCTCCAGGACAATTCTGTAGGAGTTCCTCAGGGCAGTGCCTGGGCCCAACCGTCTTCAGTTCCTTCATCACTGACCTTCCCTCCATCGTAAGGTCAGAATTGGCGATGTTCGCTGATGATTGCACAATGTTCAGCACCATTCGTGACTCCTCAGATACTAACCACTAGTATTATTGCAACTGAGGAGAAAATAGGCCACTAACTTGGGCCAAAATGTATGCCTTTAGGGGAGACAGTGGTAAAGTAGTAATGCCACTTGGTTCATCATCTCGAGCCTCAAGCTAATGATCTGGGGCCTGTAGCCAAAGGTGAAATTTACATTCAATATAAATCTAGAATTTAAAGAAAGCTGATCTAATGGTGACAAGCAACTATTGTCAATGGTTGTAAATAACCAGCTGATTCACTGATGCCCTTTAGGGAAGGAAATCTGCCTATATGTGACTCTGGATCCACGTCAGTGTTAATCTTAACCGCACCCTAAAAAATCCTTAGCACGCCATTCAGGTCAAGGGGCAATTAGCAACGGTAATAAATGTTGGCCCAACTAGCGACACGCAGAAACAAATAAAGGAAAATGCCTGACCAGCCACTGTAGGGTCAGGACAGGTCAGAAGTGGCCAGGAAGGTGGTGGACCAGTCATCATCCTAATTTAAAATTCTTCCCCTGTCCTGGGAAGAGACAGCCCTGGTTTCAGCTATGACTGACTAGATAACATTCTAACCAGTCCCTGTCTGGATAAATGAGCATATCATTTAAACAGTCAATTCAGTATGGAGCGTGGAAAGAACAATGCTTGTAAAAGTTGAATCAAGACTTTACTGGAGACAGATTTGTCCTGTGGCATTGGTGAGAGCAGGCAAAAACGAGATCGGATTGACTTGAGCAGAGAGTTGAGGTGGGGAGAAGGCCAGAAATTTTTTTTTGTGGGTGTTGGAGGGGGGGACAGTGAGGATGATCTGTACAGGAGCAGGAGTTTGGAGAGGTGGCACTGTACTTTCCCATTCTAACTGTTGCATTAAACAGGCCCCGGTTCCAATGTAGGACATGGCTCGGATGAACTGAAGGCTTGTGAGACAAGGATTTTTGCAGGACCAGGGACGGGAAGGCTGCTCATAACAGTGGGTCCCATTTAAACCAATTGGTGCAGCCTATCACCCGATCAGACTGGCTGCCTGGATGAGACACAGCGGTTAGAATTTACTGGCAAGAGGCCAAACCTGATAATGTGGAGGCTGAAGGAGGAAGCTGAACGGTTTACAAAACAGTCAGCGAGGCCGGGAAAGAGGAAGCCTCCAGGAATGCTGTGTGACCCAACTGTCCAGGATTATTTTGACGGTTGGACTTATTCCCAGCACAACTTGTGGAAATTCCGAGCCCGCAAGTCTCCAATTTGTTTATTTTACAAGCACAAGCTATTGGCCAGCCTGGGTAGTTATGGTAACCATCACCTCCCATCTCCCTCCCTTCTAGATGGTCACCAGAAACCATGGCTTGCTTTCGTTCTTATGGTCAACCCTTATCACTCCCATGGTCAAGGTGTCCCTTTCTTCATTTCATTGCATGTTGGTCACCCTTGAGATTTGGAGAAGCGAATGTCAGATCTTGATGGCCTGAAGGCCAAGCCTGTTGAGCTCAAGGTGTTTCAACAGCAGTCTTGGTAATTCTTGCACACAAGAAGCTTAAAAGCAAGTAATGATATTTACCAGGATGTTGCTAGACATGGAGGATTTGAGTTATAAGGAGAGGCTGGGACTTTTTCCCCTGGAGCGTAGGAGGTTGAAGGATGACCTCATAGAGGTTTACAAAATCATGAAGAGCTTAGCTAAGGTGAATGGCAGATATATTTTCCCTAGGGTGGGGTAATTCAACTCTTGGGGGCATATTTTTAAAGAGAGGAGAGAGAATTTATAAAAGGCACGAGGGACAATTTTTTATACAGAGAGTGGTTCCTGAGCAGAATGAACTTCTAGAGGAAATGGTGGATGCGTGTACAGTTACAATGTTTTTTAGGCATTTGGATAAGTACATGAACAAGAAATGTTTGGGGAGAGTTAAGAGCCAAGCGCAGGCAGGTGGGACTAGTTTAGTTTGGGATTATGGTCAACATGGACCCATGCTGTATGACTCTATGACGTGGGTCTCTTCTGGCCTACTATGCCCCAACAATTCTTTTTATCTGTTGCTCAGCAACAGGCAGTCTGTAACTTATGAGAATAAACAGGCACCCTCTTGCTTTTATCAGGAGCCCTAACCCAGGCCGCTATAAATACGAAACAAAAATGAGGAACACATGGGGTCATGTGATTCCAGTTTTCTGATCCCTGCTGCTGGCGTACTGGGAGTTAAAATCCAGGCTAGTGTGTCTGAGGTGTGTTGAAACGAGATATCCCTGAGAATAAGCCTTAAAACCACTTTCTCAAGGTCAATCTCAGTGGGTGGGTTAATGTAGCAAAGTCCTCTGCAAGGAAAAATGCTACAACCACAAAATAAAAACAAGTCGTCTTCAAAGAGAAACCAAATGATCTCCATAGTCTTTGAATCTCAGACCAAATAGGACTACAAAGAGATTCGGGGATGCCAAGTGGATTGGATCATTGACCCCCTTATACCTCATCAAAGTGTCCCACAGTTTTATCTTTGCCCAATGATGACAGATTTCTTAGATGAGGGCAGGGCTGCCAACTCTGGTTTGGATGTATTCCTGAATGTTGGATCATGTGACCTTTCAGTCAAGCAGCCAGTTTATTTTCCCTCCATCTCCTGTAGCTTATGGGCTAATGAATTTAAATGCTCAAAGAAAACGAAAGAGAAAGCACATTCTTTTTCACTTCCCCCGTGACTTATCTCCAGGATTTTTCTCCCTGGGCTTTGCTTGCCATGTCCTGGAGATTAATCTATGAGTCCAGAATATTTCTAGAGGGCTAGCAATCCGAACTTGGGAAGGAAAGGGTGGGCATATGAGGGAGATTGGATTCTAAAAATATGTAGATAGAACAAATAGGGTGGAATGGAAGGAGGTCTGCTGGGGTGAATGCCCTGTCGGTGTGTCACAAATCCTAAGTCATCCGTTGCAAAACACAATAAAAAACATTATGAACTGGGAAAAATATTTTTTGACAACTCCCTGACAGATGCTGATCTGGAATTTGATGCTCTCCTATTGCAATTATTTTCCTGATGCTTGTATTTTTTGCTGGTAGCAGATAGAATGCTGTAAGCTTAAAGCCGAGAATCAACTCACATGTGTAAAAGATCCCACAATGTTTCATGGGAATATGAAACTGGACACTGAACCACAGAAGGAGACATCAGAGTAGCCGAACGTGGCAGTAGCGGCTCAGGAAAATCTTAAAGGAGGATAGAGTCATGTAGACAGTCAGATGTGCTTGCTAAGAGCGAATCCCAAAGGATCGGGCCCAGACAGCTAATGGCAATGTCACAGTGAAGGGAATCAGGAAGGAATGAAGAAATGGAGGAATCTGAACACAAGGATGGGAAATCAAAAAGTCAGTGTGTTGCTGGATTGGGAACCTGGGTAAATAAATAAGTAGAGGGATGATGGATGGATGAAGCTTGGGGCGAGCTGGGAGATGAGTAGCAGAGTTCAGGATGAGTTCAATTTTGCTGGGGGTGGAAGTCAGGAGGTCAGCCAGGAGAGCATGTGAATATTAAGGGGCGATGATGGTCTCACATAATTATCGCTGGACCAGTAATGTTCTGGGAACATAAGTTCAAATCCTACCATGGCAAAAATGGAATTTGAATTCAGTAAAAATAAATCTGGAATTAAGGGTCTAATGATGACCATGAGTCCATTGTTGATTGTCAGGAAAAACCCCATTTGGTTCATAATTGCCCTTTGGGGAAGGAAACTGCCATCCTTACCTGGTCAGACCTACATGTGACGCCAGACCCACAGCAATTAGGGATGGGCTACGAATGCTGGCCTGGCCAATGATGCCCTCATCCTGTGAATGAATATGAAAAAAAAATCTGAACACTGACTTACAATCTGCCTGTGCGTTAATAATAGAGCCTGTTTGTTATTCACTCACAGGATGAGGGCACTGCTACCTAGACCAGCATTTATTGCCCATCCCTAATTACAGAGAGGGCAGTTCAGATTCAACCACATTGCTGTGGGTCTGGAGTCACATGTAGGCCAGACCAGGTAAGGATGGCAGTTTCTTTCCCTAAAGGACATTAGTGAACCAGATGGGTTTTCCCCAAAAATCAGCAATGAATTTGTGGTCATCATCAGACTGTTAATTCCAGTTTCTTTTTGTTTTGAATTCAAATTCCACTATCTGATATGGCAGGATTCAAACCCAAGTCCCCAGAACATTAGGAGACAGCAAGAACCGCAGATGATGGGGTCAGAGATAATTCAGTGTGGTGCTGGAGGAACACAGCAGGCCAGACAGCGTCAGAGGGGCAGGGAAGTTGACGTTTCGGATTTCTACCCTTCATCAGGACTGGGAAGGGGAAGGGGAGCTTGGAAATAAGTAGGGAGGTGGGGTTTGGATTAGGTAGGTGGGATGGTGATAGGTGGATGTAGGTAGAGGATAGTGGAGATCGGTCAGTGAGAAGGATGGGGTGGATAGGTGGGGAGGAAGATGGACAGGTTGTGTCAGGTCAAGGAGGCTGGGATGAGAGGAAGCGTTGGACATTGGATGAGGCCGGGGGTGGGGAGATTTTGAAATTGACGAATTCTATATTGAGGCCATCGGGATGTAAGCTCTCGAGGCAGAATATGTTGCTCCTCCAGTTTGCATGTGGTGTCATTGTGTCACTGGAGGATGCCCAGGATGGATATGTCACCCAGGGAGTAGGAGGGGGAGTGAAAATGGTCAGCAACCAGAAGGTTTTGTTGATTATAGAGTACACAGCACAGATACTTCGCGGAATGGCCATTGAGTCTGCGCTTGGTCTCACTGATGTAGAGGAGACCACATCGGGAGCAATGGATACAGTTGACCAGGTTGGAGGTGAAACCCTATCAGATTTGGAAAGATTGTTTGGGGCCTTGGATACAGGTGAGGCAGGAGGCATAGGGGCAGGCGTAGCACCTCCTGTGGTTGCAGGTAAAGGTGCCGGGGGTGGTGGGGTTGGTGCGGTGTGTGGAGCGGATAAGAGAGTTGCAGAGTGAGCGGTCCCTATGAAAGGCACATTAGGGTGGGGAGGGGAATATGGTGGTGAGGTCGGACTGTAGGTAGCAGAAGTGGTGGAGGATGATGCTCTGGATGTGGAGATTGGTGGGGGTGGTATGTTAACATCTCTAAAACATTTTCTGTATGTCTGGGTTAACGGTCCAGCGATAATACCACGAGGCCATCACCTCCCTATGAATCGAAATGCATCAAAAGTTAGCTGTGAAATAAGCTGGGGCATTACTGAAATGTATTCTAATTTATACAGTACACAGCATATTTAAATAGAGTGTAATAAGGCAAAATTTAACACGGAACTACGTAAGGGGATGTTATGACCAATAGCCGGGGGATTGGTCAGAAATAGGTTTTAAGGAACAATCTGGAGGAAATGAGGTAGTTAGGTGGGTTTACAAGTTCAGTTCTAAAAGTTAGGGCCCAGTCAGCCAGGGCTGCTTTGTTGGAGCAATTAGGGACAAACAATCTAGAAGGATGAGAGGAGGATAGAGATCCCAGAGGGTGGTATGACTGGAGATGGTTAAACTGATTGGGACAGACAAGTATGTTAAAGGATTTGAATGCGTAGATGTGAAAATCAAGCCATTACCAGATCGGGTGCCCGTGTATGTCAGTGAGCACAGGGGTGATAGGTGAACAAGATAAATCCCCTGGGCCGGATGTGATTTTTCTGAGGATTCTCTGGGAAGCTAGGGAGGAGATGGTGGAGCCTTTGGCCATGATCTTTGAGTCATCATTGGCTACAGGTTTAGTACCAGATGACTGGAGGATTGCAAATGTTGTGCCCTTGTTCAAGAAGGGCGGGAGAGATGACCCAGGTAATTATAGACCAGTGAGCCTTACATCTGTTGTAGGGAAAGTTTTGGAAAGGATTATAAGAGATAGGATTTATAATCATCTAGCAAGCAACAATTTGATTGGAGATAGTCAACATGGATTCGTCAAGGGCAGGTCGTGTCTCACAAACCTCATTGAGTTTTTTGAGAAGGTGACCAAGCATGTGGCTGAGGGTAGGGCAGTTGACGTGGTGTACATGGACTTCAGTAAAGCCTTTGATAAGGTTCATCAGATGGAAGGTCTAGACCCGAAACGTCAAGCTTTCCTGCTCCTATGATGCTGCTGGGCCTGCTGTGTTCATCCAGCCCCACACCTTGTTATCTCGGATTCTCCAGCATCTGCAGTACCTTTTATCTCTTATCAAAGAGTGGTGGTTGATGGAAAATATTCAGCCTGGAGTCCGGTTACTAGTGGTGTGCCACAAGGATCTGTTTTGGGACCACTGCTGTTTGTCATTTTTATAAATGACTTGGACACAGACATAGGTGGATGGGTTAGTAAGTTTGCAGATGACACTAAAGTCGGTGGAGTGGTGGGCAGTGTGGAAGAATGTTGTAGGTTGCAGGGAGACTTGGATAAACTGCAGAATTGGGCTGAAAGGTGGCAAATGGAGTTCAATGCAGATAAATGTGAGGTGATTCACTTTGGGAAGAATAATAGGAAGGCAGAATACTGGGTTAATGGAAAGATTCTTGGTAGTGTGGATGTGCAGAGGGATCTTGGTGTCCAGGTACATAGATCCCTGAAAGTTGCCACCCAGGTTGATAGTGCTGTTAAGAAGGCATACGGTGTGTTAGATTTCATTGGTAAAGGGATTGAGTTCCGGAGCCGTGATGTCACGCTCCAACTGTACAAAACGCTAGTGCGGCCTCACTTGGAATATTGCGTACAGTTCTGGTCGCCCCATTACAGGAAGGATGTGGAAGCATTGGAAAAGGTGCAGAGAAGATTTACCAGGATGTTGCCTGGTCTGGAGCGGAAGTCTTATGAGGAAAGGCTGAGGGACTTGGGTCTGTTCTCATTGGAGAGAAGAAGGCTAAGAGGGGATTTAATAGAGACATACAAAATGATCAGAGGATTAGATTGGGTGGACAGTGAGAGTCTTTGTCCCAGGATGATGACGTCGGCTAGTATGAGGGGGCATAGCTGCAAATTGAGGGGTGATAGATTTAAGACAGATGTCAGAGGCAGGTTCTTTACTCAGAGAGTGGTAAGGGCGTGGAATGCCCTGCCTGCCAATGTAGTTAACTCACCCACATTAGGGGCATTTAAACAGTCCTTGGATAAGCATATGGATGATGATGGGATAGTGTAGGGGGATGGGCTTAGATTAGTTCACAGGTTGGCACAACATCGAGGGCCGAAGGGCCTGTTCTGCGTTGTATTGTTCTATGTTCTATGTTCTAAGACTTGGTTTGAATTGGGAGACGAGCAGTGGAGTTGTTTTTGGAAGAGCTAATGTTTATTTCGGGAGTGGTTCTAGGCTAACCAGCAGATCACAAGAATACTTGAGTGTTGAGGTAGTTCAACTTTGATTCAGTTAAATCATCTGTGAAGCTGGTTTGGATGAACAAAACAGGAAGAGTGTTATTTTAGGTCCCCAGTTTGTATTACCGTTTTTGCACAGATATGTAGTTTGGCAACAGCACCCAGCAGAGGATAACTAATGACCTAATAAGTGAGTTTTATTTTACTTTGTCTTGGAATTCTCAACCCTGAGTTAAAATAGCCAAGGTCTCAAGCTCCCTTTCATGCTTGTTTAAAATGAAAAAAATCTGGCAGTTGCATTGTATCTTTCACAACTTCAGACAATTCCAAAAAGCATTTCACACTCAATGGAGTACATCAGGCAGTGTGTTCCAATGTTGGAAACATGGCCATCAATTTATGCACAGCAAGCTCCCAAAACAGCTAGGAGATAATCTGATTTTCTTTTGCTTGATTTTGTCCCAGGGCTCAGTACTAGCCAGGACACTGGGAAAGCTTTCTTAAAAATAATACATGGGATAATTTCTTGTGGAGAGAGGGGCACCTAGGTTAACTTATCGGAAAGACACATCCAGCAACGAAGTGCTAACTCACTATTATAACCACAGCCTGGATGATGTGCTCATTCCTCTGAAGTGGGATTTAAGCGCATGATTATCATTATTTGTAAAAGTATTGTAGATGCTGGAGGTCTGGAATCAAATCAAAAAGTGCTGGAGAAACTCAACAGGTCTGGCACCATCTGTGGAGAGAGAAACAGAGTTAATGTTTTGAGTCCAAGGTGGCTGCCAAAATTAACTACCCCTTCACAATTAAGTTTTTAATTCATTGACATGGTGAGGTCATTGCTGGCTAGACCAGCATTTATTACCCATCCCTAATTGCCCAGAGGCAGTAAAGAGTCAACCACATTGCTCTGAGTCTGAAGTCACATGTAGGCCAGACCAGGTAAGGATGGCAGTTTCCTTCCCTAAAGGGTATTAGTGAACCAGAGGCATTTTTCCACAACAATCAATTCATGGTCATGATTAGACTCTTAATTCCAGATTTATTTGTTCTTGAATTCAAATTTCACCATCTGCTGTGGCAAGATTTAAACCTGAGCCCCTAGAGCATTATCTGGGTCTCCAGATTAACACTCCAGCGATAATACCACTCGGCCATCACCTCCTCAGTGCACAGCTTCCATTGCTAAGTGGTGTGCAGCAGTACACTTGCAGGACTTTAGAGTGAGTAACTGCAGTCAAGAGGGGAATGTCTATGCCATGGTACAAGTGAGATCAGATGGTGGAAGTTTAAGTTACATGATGCATGGAGGACGACTGAAGGAAAGACTGCAGTGTAAAGGACGTAGGTCAAGAGGATGAGTAAGGGTGGACATTTTCCTGGCTAAGGGAGGCAGGCTGACTGGAGGAGGAAGAATATTTAGTTGGGGACACCCAGTCTGAGTGATTCTCCCAGCTTGCAGTGATTGAGAGCCCATCCACATTCTCTTTAAGCATGATGACATTCCTGCCCTTCCCTGCTACAGGATTGGTCATGTTCCTCACAAGCACTTATGTCATGCATTGAGAGCCTTGTGATTGTACAGGAAAGGCTAACTCACTGCCCCAAGAATGAAATCAATGTTCAGATCCATGTCCACTATTGAACATAGACTGCACAATGGAAGATTTCATCCTTTGAATGGGAATGCAATTTATTTATACATCATGTGCTAGTTGTTTTGACGGACTAGGCATTGACGGCATTCCCTCCACCACTCGACTGGTGCATCATACTGGTGCAGTATCACAGTGTCATGAAAACTGTGTTCGTTGCTGTAATTGGAGTTGCATGGGACTAATTGTCCTATCACTATGACACTAAGTATGCTGGAAACTGAAACAATGACGGCTGTAATGACTTGTTGTGGGATTACATAATGTCTGTGCCAGTGTTCTCTGTCTCCCTGCTGGCTAGATGGAGCCCTGCTCAGAGCACGTTTATAGTTGCAAGATACAGTGCTTCCCATAAAGGGCTGCTTAAAGGCAACCCAATCACGTTGGATGCTCCTCTATCACGAGGTGCAGAAATAACAGCAGCATCATCAATTTGCATTTATTTGGCACCGTTAACATAGTCAAACATCCCATGAGATTTCACAGTGGCATTCTCGACCAACGTCAATGCTGCACTGCAGAAGGAGATATTAAGGCATGTAACTAAACTCTTGCTCAGTCAAAGAGGCCCAGTACAATGAGCATCATTTAGTTTGTTATTCAATTGTTGGATGTCAGTATCACTGGCCAGTTCAGCATCTATTGCCCATTCCTAAACATCCCTTAGAAGGTGGTAGTGAGTCTCCTTTGTGAATTATTGTAGTCCATGTGGTGTAGCTACACTGGCGTGCCAGGATTCATACCCAGTGACAGTGAAGAAACGGCACTGTAGAACAAAGTCAGAAAAGTGACTGCTTTGCTGGGGGTCGTGCAGTTGGTCAAAGCAAAGTACTGCAGATACTGGCGATCTGGAATAAAAACAGAAAGTATCAGAGAAGCTCAGCAGGTCTGGAGACACTATGTAGAGAGAGAAACATCACTAACTTTTTGAGTCCTTGTCCTTTTAAGTGGTAGAGATCAAGAGGCATCTTGTTGAGTGTCTACAGTGCATTCTGTAGAGGGCATACACTGCTGTGAGTATGTATTGGTGGTAGACAGAGTGAATGTTGATGGTGGTGGATGGGGTGCCAATCAAGCGGGCTGCTCTTCCTGGATAGTGTTGAGCTTCTTGAATGTTCTTGCAGTCACACTCATCCAGTCAAGTGTAGAGTATTCCACCACACTTCAAACTTTTGCCTTGTAGATAAGCTTCGTGGAGACTGGAGGTGAGTTATTCACACATAAATCCTACCCTTTGACTGGCTCCTCTAGCCATTGTAATTATACTGGCTTATTTAGTTCAGTTCCTGGTCAGTAGTAACCCCCAGTTTATTGATAGTGGGGGATTCAGTGATGTCAAGAAGTAATGGTTAGATTCTCTCTTGTTGGAAATGGTCATTGTCTGGCACTTGTGTGATGCGAATGTTACTTGTCACTTATCAGTTCAAGCCTGGATATTGTCCAGATCTTGTTCATTTGCTGGATGGACAGCTTCAGTACCTGGGGAGTCACAGATGGTGGTAAACATTGTGCAATCATCAGCAAACATTTTCACTTCTGAGCTTATGACAGATGGAAGGCCTTTATTGAGCAACTGATGGTGGTTGGCCTGGTACACTACCCTGAGGGACTCCTGCAGAGTTGGATCAGGTCTGAGATGATTGACACCCAACAGCCAAGCACCTTTCTTTCTTGGTGTGACTCCAACCAGCAGAGAGTTTTCTCCCTGATTTATTGTCTTCAAATTTGTTCAGAATCCTTGATGCCAAACTCAGTCAAATGTTGCCCTGATGTCAAAGGCAATCTTTATTACTCACCCCATTTGGAATTCAGTTGTTTGGCCATGTTTAGATTCAGACTCCAATGACTTCTGGAGCCAAGTTGCCCTAACAGAACCTAAAGTGAGAGTCAATGATCATATGTTGCTATGTATCGTCAATGACACCCTCCATCACTTTGCTGATGGCTGGCAGTAAATATATGGGTTGGAAAATGGCAGGATTGTACTTTTCCTATTATTTGTGGACAGGGAAATCCTGATCAATCTTCTTGCAGCTCAGAAGAATGCCTATGTTGAAGCAGTAGCAAAACAGTTTACTAAATGCACAAGAGCACGTCTTCAGAACCGATAGCCTTTGATATGTCCAGTGCAAATGTGGGATTGAATCAAATTGGCTGAATGCTCTTTTCTATGAAGCTGGGGACCATAGGATGAAACTGAGATGAATCATCCACTTTGTACTTTTGGTGCACTTTGGTTCCAGATACTGCAGTACTTACTCTGTACTCCCCATCATTGAGGATGGCATGTTCAAGGAGCTACCTCCTTTTTTAGTTGTTTAATTGTCTGCCACCATTTCTGAACAGTCCTGCCTATAGCATGTTCCTTCTGCTGTTTAATATACATGTATTTTCCTGGATTGTGTCTTCTCTATAATAAGCACCACATCTTGAGGTATTTTGGCCCTGCTCCTGACGTGGTCTCATAGGCTTCTCATTGAACCAGATTTAACCCCGGCTTGATGGTTTTGGTAGAGTGAGGGATACATGAGGCATGAAGTGAAATGTAATTCTTTTACTGTTGATGGGACACAGCGCCTCATGGATGCCCAGTTTTGAGCTGCTGGATTTGTTCTGAATTTATCCCACTTACCTCACCTGAAAAGAAGAGAAAAAATGAGAGGAAATTGTCGAAGGAGAGAATTTCAATCTTCTGGATATCTGAATGTACGGCTGCAAATGGAGGTTGATGAATATCGGAGATGCCAGAATGGGAGACTTGCAGAGATCTTGGAGGATTGTAGAACTGCATCATAGAGACATAGGGAGGTGACGCAGTCTTGTGGGGAATTTAAATTAGACGAGTGGGGACAATTGTAGCTTAGAGTCCAGTGTGTGATTAGTGAGTGGGTTTTGGTGTGAGGTGGGATCACAGAGCTTCAGAAGAGCTGATGTTGATGGTGGGTGTTAGGGGGAATGGTTCAGGGTGAACCTGTTCAGGTCATCAAAGGGATTTAGTGAATGAGTTCTCTATCCTAGACGATGAGCACCACCATCCTGTACTTCCATCAGGACCAAGATCAATGGTGGCACTTTACAACAAAGCCAGACCAAAGTGGTTTTCATTTCCAGATTCATAAGGCTTGAAGACTGACAGCTCCTGGCATGGTGTTCACACACTTGGCTGAAAGCCTCTGGGTGTGTTTTCCCATTTTGTTTCAGCTTCTCACCAGGAATGCCTGAGTCAGGAAAAGAGGGCGTTGCAGGAACAACCAAACTTCTGAGACACTACAAAGATTGCTAAGGCCTCTGGGGTGAAGTGATCAGAATTCTGACGCTGGTTGGATCTTCTCCAGCAGCTGAATCAGAACGTTCCCATGGTTGTTGGAAGTGCTTATATGAATGCAATTCCTTCTTTCTTGATATAGCACCTTGCCTAGCCTCAGAGCACCAGAAAGCCCTTTACAACCAATGGTATGCTTTTGTACTTTAGTTGTAATGCAAGGAGAGAAAGAATAAGAGATAACACAGTGTGGAGCTGGAGGAACATAGCTGGCCAGGCAGCATCAGAGGAGCAGGGAAGTTAATGTTTTGTGTCGGGACCCTTCTTCAGAAATGTGTTCCTCCAGCTCAACACTGTATTGTCTCTGACTCCAGCATCTGCAGTTCTTGCTATCTGACAGAAAGATTAAGTTGTTCTGTGGAGTTAGAATCATTCAGCAAAGAAGGTACTTTTTGGTCCATTATGCTTGTGGTGGCTCTTTGAATCAACTGTAAAACTATCCCACTGTCCCACTTATTACCCTGCAAATTTTACTTTTTCAAAAATATCTGATTCTATTCAATAAATTAAAGTGGAACCCGCTTCAACCACAGTTTCAGGCGCCACATGCTAGATCATAACAACTCTGAAAATATCTCATCTCCCCTCAGGTTCCCTTGCCAACTGCATTAAATTTAGTGCCTGGTGAAGAATTTACTCCCAGCGAGACAATCGCATGCCCTAGCAATCTGAAAGTCTGATTTATCAAAACAAAGATCTGTTCTGTGAAAGCAAACAACATTTAATCAGTGTGAAGCTGGTCCCTAGTGACCGCACTCCAGATTACTGACAACCCCTTGAGGACATGGTAGTGCAAATGAATGTCCCATTGGAGCACACATTCAATTAGTAGTGGGGGTGTTGCGTGTGAAGTTCATGCAGGTGTCACTAAGAGATTGAAAAATTTCGTTCCAAACTTTCTCTGACATTTGGGAGAATGCAAGATGTCATCCCATCTAGAGGGTTGGGAACGAGCTTTCAACAGAAACTAACACTGCCCCCCCAATCCCTCCAGTCCACCCTTCAACTGAAGAAATTTTCCTCGTCATTTAGTACCTTCGTCCCCATCACCTCGATCTATCCTGAGGATGTTGCCTCTCACTGCTGTGTGGGCAGCTCTCCAAAGCTTATCCCGATGCATGAATCCAGACTGTGGAGGAAAAGCCTTGGAATTCAGGCAAGGGGATCTGACAGTATGGTTACCCTGTGCCTGTTGAACAGAATGCAAGCAGTAAGTCGGCTTGATTTGAGTTATTTCACAGGTGGCACGGTGGCTCAGGGGTTAGCACTGTGGCCTCACAGGCTAAGGACCTAGGATCAATTCCTGCCTTGGGCGACTGTCTGTGTGGAGTTTGCACATTCTTCCCTGTGTCTACCACAGTCCAAAGATATGTAGGTTAGGTGGATTGGCTGTGCTAAATTGCCCATTGTGTGCAGGGATGTGCAGACTAGGTGGATTAGCCATGGGAAATGCAGGATTACAGGAATAGAGTGGGGTGCTCTTTGGAATGTTGGCATGGAACAAATGACCTGCTTCCACACTGTAGCTATTCTATGATCATTTGAATGACTCCTCCATATGTCAGCAATTGGCTGTGTAAAGTGTAAAAATTTAATTATACCCTTGCTCTAAGCATAGCTACTGAGCATATGTATAAGGTGGTATGTTTAAAGGGATGTCTGACCATATGGAACTGGGTCCTCAGTCTGTTGATGTCAGAGACGTCCCTGCTCCTACCAATTCTTCTGAATCGCCATGTTGAATAAAAAACAGGTAATATTCACTCACGTAACACCTAGATCTGAGCTTATCAGTTGGGGGTGGGGGGAGCGTGCTAAAATTTGCGAACATTAAATAAAGCTGGTCTTTGCTGCCTCAATCTGTCCTTGTGCCTTTTAAAGGGCATGTGTATTGTGGCTGCGGCCCCCATACAAAAAGTGAATCTGACTTGGGAAGTATTGGTTAGGGTCATAACTTGGGAGACAATGGGCTGCTGGGGTTTTGGGCACTGCCCTGTATGCCTTGGTAGAGAAGGTAGAAGTTCGGTGAGATGCTGGTACCAGAGAGGCCCTCAATCCAGACACGAGTTGTAAAGGCAGTGAGACCAGGTAGCCAGGGAGATCGATACTCATAGTGCCACAAGAGGTTCAATGCCTGTCCTAATAACTCTGCACATAGCTCATTTTATCTGGTAACACTGCTGAAAAGAGACTTGGGACATTTTACGGCATTAAAGTCAAAAGCGAGTGGTTGCCCTTTACTGTGCATTTGATTGGTACTTCCCATCCCAATCTGGAATGAGAGGTCACAGCTCTAGGCTAAGAGACAGCAGATTTAGTACAGAGATGAGGAGAATTATTTATCTCAAATGGTGTCAAATCTGTTGAATGCACTACCCCTGAGTGCGGCAAATGCTGGGACATTGAATAAATTCAGTGGGTTGAAGGATTATGGAGAGTGGGCAGGAGAGTGGAGCTGAGGCCAAGGCCATGATCGTATTAAATGGTGAAGAAGGTTTGAGGGGCTGAATGGCCTACCCCTGCTCCTTATCATAGACTCCCTACAGTGTGGAAACAGGCCATTCAACCCATTGAGTCCTACACTGACCCTCTGAACAGCATCCCACCCAGATGCACTTTATCCCTGTAACCCTACATTTCCCGTGGCTAACCCACCTAGCCTGCACATCCCTGGACACTGTGAGGCAATTTAGCACGGCCAATTTCATTAACCTGCGGATCTTTGGACTGTGGGAGGAAACCGGAGCACTGGAGGAAACCCACGCAGACACGGGGAGAATGTGCAAACTCCACACAGATAGTTGCTCACAAACCTGGGTCCCCTGGCGCTGTGAGGCAGCAGTGCTAACCACTGAGCCACCGTGCTGCCCCCTTATGTTCACCGATTCACCACCCACTCCCCCTTAACCCCCAGATCAATATTTCCATCAGGAGCCATTTCAAATGCACACCTTTCAAATAATGTAAGTGGGGAGAAGTCATTTGAAGTGCTTTTATTATTCGAATCCACATTAAAAAGCAACATGGGGGTGCAAGCAAGGGATACAAAATAGGGAGAAGTCTCCTTGACATGATGACTCTTGAAGCAGTGGCTCACCTTTTCACTGCAGCATACCCCCCCACCCTCAGTCCTGCCCCCTTCCCCTCCCCCAGAGAAATACCCAGAGTGCTCCAGGCCTGAGTGAGAGCAAGCCACCTGGATGTGGTGTGGGTCCAGTTGCCATGGTGACACCGACCCTGACAAAAAGCTTCTTTGTGGTTTGAATGCACCGAGATTATCGAGATGAAAATCTGTCACTGCTAAAACCACGTCTATCAAAAATATAACATGTTCATTCACACTCCCACCTCTGAGTGCGTTTCAAGTCTCACTCCTCCCCAACTGAGAACCAAATCCAGAGCGACGGTCCCAATGGAACTCGGATGCCTGGCATCACCAACGTGGGTTTGGAGTGAGGTGTGGAGATAGTGTTTCATCAGACCATAGGGTGCTGCGTGGGGACCCAAATCTCCTTCCAAAACCCTGTGGAGCTCATTGACACAGTGGGCTGTAGAGGCCAAGTCATTGTGTGCAGTTAAGACAGAGATAGATAGGTCCTTATTTAGTCAGGGGGTTCAAGGGAAATGAAGAAAAAGCAGGACAATGGGGTTGAGAAATGTGTCAGCCATGTTTGAGTGGTGGATCAGACTCGATAGGCTGATTGGCCTAACTCTGTTCTATGTCAATGGTCACATGGTTTCCCCCATGCACCCACCCTGATAAAGTCTAAGGGTGGAACATCCTTCAATGGCCTTCCCATCACCCACTCCGACGCTAACTAAGGCCTTTAATTGGGTGATTAATGCCCATTTCTGCCCTGCGTCCTGACCAACATTTATCCCGCAACTAACATCACTAAAAGACATTCTGACTGTTGCTGTTTGTTGG
The DNA here is from genome assembly GCA_024137785.1 of Ginglymostoma cirratum. Classification (NCBI taxonomy): domain Eukaryota; kingdom Metazoa; phylum Chordata; class Chondrichthyes; order Orectolobiformes; family Ginglymostomatidae; genus Ginglymostoma; species Ginglymostoma cirratum. The sequence goes on along the minus strand of JAHRHZ010000133.1, from coordinate 11,010,695 downwards.
AGCTTGCTGTGCACATAGCAGCAGCCATATTTCCTATGTTCAAACAATGAATGTGCTTTGAAAGTCCTTAAGTGGGTCTAAGGTGTTTTTGATGTCCCCAGCTTGTGAAAGGCGTTATATAAATGCAAGCTCTTCTCTCTCTTTTGAAATTAGGTCCAATGGTGAATGAGTTGACAGTGTCTTAGATTTATCAGGAACAACAACATCCTTTTCCAGAAGGTTTCACGTCAATGAAATGTCCAACTGTGCTTCACAAAGCTACGATGAAAAGAATGCCATGTCAAAGAAAGAGTTTTCTCACTTACTTGACAAGGAGATTGCTTTTACAGAGAGTCTTAAAGGATGAGGAAGGAAGTGGAAGGGTTCAAGAAGAGAACATCAAAGCACTGGAGGGAAAGTAAATTGTTCAAGGTATGGCCACCACCGATAGGGTGAAATATAGGACAGCACAAGATGCTGGAGTCAATGTAGCAAAGAATTTAGGGTTTTCTCCAAAAAGGAATGACTGCACAATTCTTGGATGAAGAGCCGGGCTGTGAGATGTTTTGTGGAGAGGTGGAGATATTCTAAGAGATTGAAGGCGGTAGTTCCAGATTGAAATGAAGGCTCTGACACAAAGCGAGAGGAGGATAAATAAATGTTGCAATTAAGGGGCTAGAGAATTTGGAAATAAATACAGGATTTGAAGGTTTGAGGTGTTACAACCATGGAGACTATTAAAATCATAGAATCTGTACTGTGTGGAAACAGGCCCTTTGGCCCACAAGTCCACACTAAACCTCAGTGCAACCCACACAGACTTGGCCCCCTATAACCCACCTAATCTACACCTCCCTGAACACTACAGGAAACTTAGCATGGCCAATCCACCTAACCTGCACATCTTTGGACTGTGGGAGGAAACTGGAGCACACCCATACAGACACAGGGAGAATGTGCAAACTCCAGACAGACAGTTGCCTGAGGGTGGAATTGAACCTGGGTCCCTGGTGCTGTGAGGTAGCAGTGCTAACCACTGTGCCACAATGCTACCCCATAATGAAGGCTCCACCTAGACTTGAACTCGGATCACAGGGTTCAGAAAATAGCACACTCACCATTACAACATGGCAACCACAAAATGGCAGCTCTTGTTCAGACTTAGGGAGGAGAATCATGTAGACACCAATAGAGTTTGAATTTTAAAATAATTCTAAAATGATTCAATAGGATTTATACCTCTATCCTTCAAGATGAGCATCAAGACCTTCCTTCAAACACTAATGATCAACCAAATTGTGATGGAATCCCAGTAGAGTTCCAATCCTGTAAGTCTCTGTAGAGTCCATTGAAATCTGTCTAGGCTGAGTAGTTTTCATTGCTTCTGAGCCCATTCTTAACAGACAGCATGGTGGCCTTAGACTCAGGTTCAATTTCACCCTCACACAATAGTCTGTGTGGAGTTTGCACATTCTCCCCATGTCTGTGTGGGTTTCGTCTGGGTGCTCCAGTTTCCTCCCACAGTTCAAAGATGTGCAGATGTGGTGGATTGGCCTTGCAAAATTGCCCATAGTCTCCAGGGAACGTGCAGGGTTGGATTAGCCATGGGAAATGCAGGGATACAGGAATAGGGTAGTGGGTCGGGTCTGAGTGGGATGCTCTTCAGACTTTCAGTGTGGACTCAATGGGCTGAATGGCCTGCTTCCACATGTAGGGATTCCATGATTCTTAGTCTTTATTAAGTTCCTCCTTCCATGTTAGCTGTCATGCTGGGAAGTGATTCTGCAAGTGATCACTCCCGTCTGATACCTTGTCCAAATACCTCTCTTGCGACTTCAATGCAACACTTCTCTTTCTCGACTTCTCTGCCTCCATTTCCGGGTGTTTGTTGTCTACTAATATTCATTATAAACCCCACTGACAGAAGCATGCTTCCTCTCACCCAGTACACCTTAAAGATCCCATTCCATCCCCCCTGTTCTGCAGTCTCTGACAATGCCATTTTCTGATATGTCCTCCTCCTTCCCCAAACAAGGAACACCAACCCCACCCCACCCCAACCCGAGGACTTTCAACTCTTCTTTCCTCACCCATTCCACTCTCTCCCAGAACTATGACAGAGTTCTCTCTGTATTCACTTTTCACCCAACCAGCCTTCACATTCAAAGGTCCATCCTCTCTCATTTCTGCCATGTTTGACATGAAGTACCACCCAAAAAACACATCGCTCCCTCCGCCCTCCTGTTAGCATTCCAAAGTAACTGTTCCCTCCGTGATACCATGGTCCACTACTCTATCAACCCCCCAAATTGTTTCCCTCCCCCATTCACCTTCCAATGTAATAGTAGGGTGTGTAACACACACCTTTTGTACTGTCTGAGGCCACAGATACTCCTTTCAGGCAAAGCAGAAATTGTATTTGCACATATTTTAATTCAGTAACCTATCATTACTGCTCACAGTTCAGTCTCGTCTACTCTGGGAAGCCCACCAAACACAGACTGGGGGACCATGTAGTGAAACACCTCCTATGCATCTGTGTGCGTGAGCCTGATTTTCTGGTCATTTCTCTTTCTTTTAAATTTGCCAACTTTCTCTCATGCTCACACACGTGATCTTGGCCTACTGCACCGTTCCAGCACAAGCTGAAAGAACAGCACCTCAGCTTCAGATTAGGCACTTTACAACCAACTCTCAACATGAAATTCAACAACTTCCAACCATGAACTTTGCCGTCCATTTTGATTGTGTTTTTTTTGGCAAGTGACAGCCTTGTATCTTGTTGACGTAATTTTGCTTTCAGGCCAAGATGTTCATTATTCTGCTATTAACACTTGCTGTGGAGCAATGTCTTGTTTCTTCACCACAGCCATTACTGCTCCCTTTGCATTTTGCTTCCTGGCATCTTTGTTATTTAACCTCTCCTATCCACTAACCAATCGTTGCCTTCTCTCTTTTATTTCTGAAGAAGCGTCCCAGCCCGAAACGTTGACTTTCCTGCTCCTCTGATGTTGTCAGGCCTGCCGTGACCCCCAGCACCAAACTGCGTTATCATTACCTTCTCTTTTGTTTTACTGACCCCTCCTGCTTCAAACACCCATAAAAACCACTTTTGCCTCTGCTCAGTTCCAAAGAAAAGTCAAATTCAACTTGGACGGGAGGTGTTATGAAACCTAAAGGATTTACAGGGATGTTGCCAGGGTTGAAGGGTTTGAGCTATAAGGAGAGGCTGAATAGGCTGGGGCCATGTTCCTTGGAGCTTCAGAGGCTGAAGGGTGACCTAATAGGGGTTTATAAAAGCATAAGGGACATGGATAGGGTGAATAGCCAAAGTCTTTTTTGCCTCAGGGTATGGGAGTCCAAAACTAGAGGGCATAGGTTTAAGGTGAGAAGGGAAAGATTTAGAAGGCAACATTTTCATGCACAGGGCAGTGCGTGTATGGTATGAGCTGCCAGAGGAAGTGGTGGAGGCTGGTACAATCATGACATTTAAAAAGCATCTGGATGGATATATGGATAGGAAGGGTTTAGATGGATATGAGCCAAATGCTGGCAAATGGAACTAGATTACTTAAGGATGTCTGGTCTGCATGGACAGGTTGCACCGAAGGGTCTGTTTCCGTACTGTACACCCCTATGACTCTATGACTTTATAAACGTAGTGGAGACTGATACTAGGAATGGCAGGACAATCCTATGAGGAGAGATTTGTTCAACTAGTACTGTGCTCACTAACGTTTGGAAGGATGAGAGGGGTCAGATTGAAATATATTAAATTCTAACAGGGCTAGACAGACTAGATAGAAGGAGGACGTTTTCCCTGGTTGGGGAATAGAACCAGGGGTCTCAGTTTCAGGATATAGGGGAGACCATTTAGGACTGAGATAAGTAAGAAACCTCTTCACTCAGAGGATGCTCACCCTGTTGAATTCTCTCCCACAGAAGGCTGTGGAGATCGTACCACTGAATATAGTCAAGAAAGTGATGGGTAATATTTTAGAATTTTAAGGGCATCCCAAGGTATAAAGAGAAAGCAGATGCATGGCTTTGAGAAAGTGAATCAGTCGTGATCACATTGAATGATGGAACTGGCTTGAAGAGTTGCATGGCCTACTCGTGCCATGGGTTTATTTGTCCCTAAGCTTTTGAAAGGCTGTCTCCTTTTCTCTCTTCACAGATGCTGTCAGACCTGCTGAGTACTTCCTGCAGTTTTTAACTTCAAGATGTCAGCTGTGAGATGTCAGTCAGAGGTTGCGTCTTCCAACTCTCACTTCAGGGCAGTGTTGCCTCGAATTTTTCTTAACTGTTGCGCTGGCCTCTGAGGCTCCTGTGCAAGGGAGACTTCTGAAAGCTGAAGTCAAAGCTGCGGCTGCCATGCCAACACCAATTGGCACACACAGAGTAATGGAGGGGTTGTGCTCGCATAGCTGAGAGGGAACATCGCCTCCTGGGGTCACATTGTGTACAATTTGGCTGCTAAATTTCCTGCAATAGTAACTGCACTTCAGAAACCACTTTGCTGGCTCCATACATCACAAAATACAAGTCACTGCCCACTCTCTTGCAGAACGTTATTGATCCATTTTGATTTTTGCAACAACAATGGGACCTTTCACAGGCTGAATGCTGTTTCACAACTTGCAATGGAAGGAGATTGGCCCACAACCACCTTGGTTCCAGCACCAAGCTCAAGAAATTGCCGTTCCAATGTCGGCTTAAAGACAATTTGGGACGGCTTATAAAAGCTTCCCTTACTAGCTGTGCTCACATCCCAGGAGCGAACATTAAAAACTAGACACCTATTAAAAACCTACCGCTTTAACTAACTTTTCAATTGCCTGTCCTGATGTCTGTACGCAGTGAGATGGAAATTAAATCACAGAAGATGAGAAACCACAGGATTCTGAGGCTGGGGGAGGAAAGCAGTGAAGATAGCTTGGTGATTTAATAGTAAGTGTGTGGGTGGTGAGAAAAAGGATTTTAAGCAAGAGGTGAGAGGGTGAAACAACGTGACACGCTGAAAGGAGAGCAAAACACCAGAGGAGTAGGCGCGCCAGGTAGAGAAGCTTGTGGAGGAGCAGGACAACCTGACAGCAACTTCCTGATTTCCATATTTAACCATTGCTGCCCCATTTACTCCACTACAGTGATAAGTGCTGACAGTCTCCCCATTGTGATTAATGCAAAATCTGGGCCTGAGAGCACAGGGAGATGTGAAATGGTTTGGATTAATTCTTGTCTGCAAGCCATAATTTATGACACATGGAAAATCGGCAGAGTTGGTGCGTCCTTATCGAAAGCTACGTCGGTGAATGTATTTTACAGTAACAGCGTGGCTTGTGGGTGTGCATGGCAAACAAACATTTTTCCAGTCATCCCCCAGTGGGTGAAATCTCATCTTCAAGAGATTTGAATCCTAGCCTTGGAAGTTCCAGTAGAAGACTAGTTGATCTCACCACAAACAAAAAGGAAATGATACATGTTCATGAGTACGTTATGCTACAGGCGAGAGATTTATGCATTGTTCCATGCTTGAAAGGGTGCTGCTAGACAATGCCTTACAAATTGTCATCACCCAGTCTTTCTCATCTCCTTTAGGTATACTAAACAGCCACTGGAGTTGAGTCCCCAGCTCAACAACTTGCTCAAAAAAACTCTTGAGAATTCATAGGAAACAGAAAAATGAGGATTGGGCTGTCTGACTCTGACACATTGAAACAGTGTTTGACTTCACTGTGGAGACAGAGAAATCAGGCAACTTGTGGTTGACGAGTTATAGTCATTTTCTCCTAGCTCACTCTCTAAACTGGAACGCTAATCATTTATGGAGAGAACACTATCACACGTTGTGGCCATTACATTCGACAGAATTGGTAGCATTGACTTTGGTGGACAAGCAGTTGATTTCAAGTTTCTTGGCTTTGCAAGTTGACTGAAATTCTTTTTGGCCTGGCGCCCTTCAAAGGTGGCTGCTTGACAGCACTGACAGAGAAAGAGTGTATTTCTTTTCTTCGCCTACAGTTCATGAGTGCTAATGGCTGTTCTCAAACGGTGACTTTCATAGCATACCACTAGCACACACTAGTGCCTCAGGCCACTAATACACCCAGAACAGGGATGGCAGTCAGTCTTTGTCCCATTCTTTCAATAGCCCTGGAAGAGTACCGCACAAATATGTCTGCAGGAGATGGCCTTTTGCTGATGGATGAAGTGGGTGAGTAGTCATTATCTCTTCCTTTTTGATATTTCTGTTTGAAGTTTCCCTGACTCTGTGACATTCCATGAATCCATCCAGGACTACGTCCGATAGTCACAAATTTACACTTACTATATTGGTTTCCTTTCAAAGAAACGCACATTGAGATTACAAGTTTGATATGCCATAAAGTATTTCTAGTTCTCGTCTGTTACTATGACAATAGGAACTTCTTCACTCAGAGAGTGGTGAATGTTCGGAATTGTCTATCCCATAGGGCTGTGGAAGTTCAGTCATTAAGGAAGTTCAGGATCAGGATTGAAGTGTTTGCAGTGAGAATCAATGGATATGGGAATAATGCATGAACATGGCACTGAGGTAGACGATTGGCCCTGTTCTAGAATTGTGGTGCAGATTCAAGGGGGCTGTATGGCCTACATCTGCTCACGTTTGTCCACGTTCCTGGAATTATTTGGCCAGAGTGAGCTATTTCTCTGCATCTATTTCCTCAAGTCCTTCCAAGTGACTTTGAGTGATGCAACTCTGTGAGTTAATAAAGGATTCTTTGTTAAAGAACATGCGAACAGAGTCACTAGATTGCTCACCGAAGGACTTCACTGAGCTCCAATTGCTTTAATATTTGAGCTGCTAGAATGGATTGTGAAGTCTCATGAGAAGCTTAGTCGGTTTGCAATGTCCATTTAGCTGACTCGTAACACTTCTAAATTCCTTCTTACTTTCTGAATTCCAACAGATTCAAGTTGGGGAAGGCAGAGATTTGCAGGATTTGAACACTGAGCTCTTTATCCATGCAGTCAATCTGTGTCTTCACATCTATAAGAAGTCTCATCTAATATCCTGGCCTCTGGATTGAAGAAGACATGCTCCCTGATTTTTCTCTTGTCCATGCATAATGCATTTTGGACACTGATTGTCAGGTCATGGAAAATTCCTCATCCTTTAGATTTGGATTTTAATCACTCTGCTCGCATTAAAATTCCTTCATAGATTCATATCTCTCTACCTTAATAAATTATTCCAACGTTAAAACTCTTCACGAACTCTGTATTCCTCTGTATATCCTCTGTATATCCTCTGTATACCCCAATGGTATCAATGTGGACTTCACAAGCTTCATCTTCTATCCACCTCCCCCTTTCTCCTTACTTATTTCAGAATCCCCTTCCCCTCCCCCATTTCAGAAGAAGGGTTTAGACCCGAAACGTCAGCTTTCCTGCTCCTCTGATGCTGCTTGGCCTGCTGTGTTCATCCAGCTCTACACCTTGTTATCTCTGTACATCCCCAACTTCTTTTGTTCCTTCGTTGACTAAACTCTGGGATTTCCTCCACTGATCTTTTTGCTTCTCTATCTCCCTTGTCTCCTCAAGGACACGTCTTAAAATATATCTCCTTGACCACGCTATGATCATCTGTCTGAGCTTTTCAGTTTTTTGGCACTGACTGTGTTTGAAAACATTTCCCAGAGGTTTTACCATGTTAGAGATGGTATAATGAAGACCTTCAATTTGGAAGCAGTACAGTTGGAAAGGCTGTAATATCTTTAAAATGTTTGTGTCATCTATGATTACTTTAAAGGATGTTTTAAAGGGACTTTTTTGAGGTTATATCAGTTGTAAAAGGATGGGTTATAATTTTCTAATACAAGGGATTTTGGTCCAAGTTACTGGCGGAAGCTGTGACCTGGAGACAGTACCAACAGGAAGAAAGTTTAGAAAGAAGCCACCTGGCCAGACACAAATGAAAATTGTAGTCACAAGGACAGCTACAAGTAGAGGAGCTGAAGGATAAAAACGCAAATGCAAACACAAGGAGAAAGCCACAGAGATAGAAAGAGTAAGTTCTTGAAAGAAGAAGAGAAAATTACTCTCAGAAGTCAGTTTTTTCTATTTGACATTAAAGAAAATAGGAACAGTCTGATGGGGGTGGCATGGTGGCTCAGTGGTAGGCCTTACAGCGCTAAGGACCTGGGTTCAATTCTAACCTCGGGTGACTGTGTGGAGTTTGCACATTCTCCCCCGTCTGTGTGGATTTCCTTCGGGTGCTCCAGTTTCCTCCCACAATCTAAAGATGTGCAGGTTAGGTGGATTGCCCACAGTGTCCAGGGTTGAGCAGGCTTGATATGTTAGCCATAGGAAATGCAGGGTTAGAGGGATAGACTAAGGGGGTGTGTCTGGATGGGATGCTCTTTGGAGGATCTCTGTGGACTTGATGTGCAAGCCGGCTCCAAACATTTCAAATCTGGAAAGTTGAGTGAATACCTTGGAGGCACTAAACTGATGGGTGTTTTCCCACAAGTGTCCCTCACCCCAATCCCAGGCCCCAAGAAGACTTTCCACATCAAGCAGATGTTCACCTGCACATCTGCCAATGTGGTATCCTGCATCCGCTGTACCCGTTGTGGCCTCCTCTACATCGGGGAACCCAAGCGGAGGCTTGAGAACCGCTTTGCAGAACACCTGCGCTCAGTTCACAACAAACAACTGCACCTCCCAGTCACGAACCATTTCAACTCCCCCTCCCATTCCTCAGACAACATGTCCATCCTGGGTCTCCTGCAATGCCACAACGATGCCACCCGAAGGCTGCAGGAACAGCAAATCATATTCAGCCTGGGAATCCTGCAGCCCAATGGTATCAATGTGGATTTCACAAGCTTCAAAATCTCCCCTCCCCCAACCACATCCCAAAACCAGCCCAGCTCATCCCCACCTCCATAACCTGTTCTTCCTCTCACCTATCCCCTCCTCCCACCTCAAGCCCCACCCCCATCTCCTATCTACTAACCTCATCCCGCCCCCTTGACCTGTCTGTCCTCCCTGGACTGACCTATCTCCTCCCTACCCCCCCACCTACACTCACCTTTACTGGCTCCATCCCCGCCTCTTCGACTTGTCTGCCTCCTCTCCACCTATCCCCTCCTCTATCCATCTTCTATCCGCCTCTCCCTCTCTCCCTATTTATTTCAGAACCCTCTTCCCCTTCCCCATTTCTGATGAAGGGTCTAGGCCTGAAACGTCAAGCTTTCCTGCTCCTATGATGCTGCTTGACCTGCTGTGTCCATCCAGCTCCATATCTTGTTATCTCATGAGATGTGATGTGATTGGTTGAAAATCTACACTGTCAGGACAGTCGTGACCTGAGGGAGAAAGGCTTTGTATGAGAATATCTTGTTCATCCACCATTGTACCCATGAAACTCAGAGATGAATGCAGTTATTAGGTAGGCTTCTAACCTATCCCTTGTACATAACGTACAGCATATTGTGGAACGTAAGCTGAAGTGAAATTCTTGTTGTGTAAGAAATATTGTGTCGGTGATTTAATGTAAAATTCACCTCATTATTTGAAGTGACATTCGCAGTTAAGTTTATGTCTAAGTTGTTTGGTTCCTAGCCTAGTTAAGGTAAAAGCTGTCAAAAAGTTGAATCTCATTGGCAATTTCTTTGTCGGGAACAATTCAGCACATGTGGTTATTTTGGTTTTTGGTTCCCTGAGCGGTATATATAAATGCAAGTTGTTGTTATCTTCAGGCATGATGATATATTCTGTGTAAACCCGACTGTGGTTTGGCTTGTGGATGAATCATTCTCTGCGTGTAAGCATGAACATGAGAGCTGTCAGTAGCTAACACAGATCAGAACACAATTGGAGAATGTTTTCAGACACTGCGCTATCTCTTTGACTCTAAATAAACTCCCCCAGATGATTTAAAGCTGCTATGATGCTTACTATGCTTTATAGTCATACAGACAAGGAGGTTTCCTGGCTTGATGCCCTGTTTATGCTGATTTCACTAATACAACGGCCCTCAGGACATCTGGACGATTGGGGTGCAGGAACTGACATGAGAAATAGGAAATTAGGCCCAGCCTCCCTATCTCCTCAACGTCTCACAACTCTCAGCAATCCATCCACTGATCCAATCTTGGCCATTTGTGTATAGTCCAATCCCACTGTCCACCGTTGACCGCTGTTCCTTCAGTGACCTTGACCCTAGCTCCTGGTATTTTGTCCCTGAATTTCTCCTCCTCTCCACTGTGGCATTTGCCATGATTGCCAGTATGTGATCCTGGGTTAGATATAATTGGAGTTGTTTGCTGCCATCAACCTTCCTTTGTCTATACTGTTGATCATTGGTAGAGGTTAGGTTATGGGTGAGTCTAAAACATAAGAGACACTTGTCTTAATTAAAAGGACTCTTGCGTCATAACAGCAATAAATACAACCACATTACTGGCCAGGCCTAATTATTAGGGACTCTTGGGAATATAATGAATACATCAGTTCCCAATGAAAGCTAGTTTAGCATTCTTGTCTCCAGCTATGTGTGTGACATCGTTAGACTGGGTGGAGCTAATGCAACTTCAACATTAACTCTTTTACTACTACGACATTACATAAGATTCCTTCTGTGCCATTTTAAAAACACTCCTTAATAGCAAGCTTTCAGTCATCCTAAAATCTCTTGATACATCTTGGGATTTTCTCATCTAACCCAGGACAAGGTTTCCTTGTCCTGAAATATCCTGCGATAAGCAAAAAGAAAGAAGTAAACATTGCCGAAGCTGGAAAGATATTGCGAGGTTCCTCTCCAAGCTCTGAAGGCCATCATGCTGAGCTGAAGGACCACAGTGATCAATCCCAGTATTGATGGAGACCTACAGTCTACAATTATAGGTTCCCACTTGCAGAAACCCACAAGTCTCTCTTTTAAAGACTTTGGTCAACAGCACTGCTCTCTCCTAACTCACTCCAGATGAACAGAACCTCCTACCATCTCAATTAATTCTATAATTCCATAACTTGCAAAAAAGAAGCAGAAATTTATACCGTATTCTTTGCCATCTCAGGACATTTCAAAACACTCGAAGGTCAACGCTGTCCTTATGAAATGTAATCACTCTTGTAATGTGACAGGCAGTTTGTTCGGGACAAGTTTTCATCAAAAACATTTCAGTGACAATTATTGGCCAGGACATCACCAATTGCAATATGGGCTCCATCATATTCTCCTCAGAAAACAAACAGGCTCTTGGTTTGAAATCAAATCTGAAAACTGTGTGCAGTTCTGGTCACCCGGCTATAGGAAGGATGTAATTAAACTGGAGAGGGTACAGAAAACATTTGCCAGGATGTTGCCAGGAATGGAGATTTAAGATATAAAAATAGACTGGAAAGACTGGGACTTTTTTCCACTGGAGCATAAAAGGTTGAGGGGTGACCTTATAGAGGTTTATAAAATCATGAGGGGCATAACTTAGGTGAAATGGCAAGGGTCTTTTCCCAAGATTGGGGGAGTTCAGAACTAGGGGACATATTTTTAAGGTGAGTGGAGAAAGATTTATAAAGGGCATGAGGGGCAACATTTTTACATAGAGACTAGTTCATGTGTCGAATGAACTGTCAGAGGAAGTGGTGAATGCAGGTAAAGTTACAAAATTTAAAAGACATTGAAAAGACATTTTAAAAACTTTGAATAAGTTCATGATTCAGAAAGGTTTAGAGGGATATGGGCCAACTGCAGACAACTGGGATTAGTTTAGTTTGGGATTATGTTCGGCATGGACTGGTTGGACTGAAGGGTCTATTTCCATGCTGTATGACTCTATGACTCTATGAAAGACAGCAACTCCAACAGTATAATATATTGTCAGTATTGGACTGGGAGTGACAATCTGGAATAAGTCTTTGGGGGTGGGCTTATCTCTATGACTTGTCCTTACTCATTGATTCACAGGGTCTGTTTTCTCCTCTGCTGGCAAATGGGATTTGGAAGCAGAGATAATAGGTACTGCAGATGCTGGAGAATCCAAGATAACAAGATGTGGAGCTGGATGAACACAGCAGGCCAAGCAGCATCATAGGAGCAGGAAAACTTGACGTTTCGGGCCTAGACCCTTCATCAGAAGTGGGGGAGGGGAAGAGGGTTCTGAAATAAATAGGGAGAGAGGGAGAGGCGGATAGAGGATGGATAGAGGAGAGGATAGGTGGAGAGGAGGCAGACAAGTCGAAGAGGCAGGGATGGAGCCAGTAAAGGTGAGTGTAGGTGGGGGGGTAGGGAGGAGATAGGTCAGTCCAGGGAGGACAGACAGGTCAAGGGGGCGGGATGAGGTTAGTAGATAGGAGATGGGGGTGGGGCTTGAGGTGGGAGGAGGGGATAGGTGAAAGGAAGAACAGGTTAGGGAGGTGGGGATGAGCTGGGCTGGTTTTGGGATGCGGTTGGGGGAGGGGAGATTTTGAAGCCTGTGAAATCCACATTGATACCATTCAGCTGCAGGGTTCCCAGGCTGAATATGATTTGCTGTTCCTGCAGCCTTCGGGTGGCATCATTGTGGCATTGCAGGAGGCCCAGGATGGACATGTTGTCTGAGGAATGGGAGGGGGAGTTGAAATGGTTCACAACTGGGAGGTGCAGTTGTTTGTTGCGAACTGAGCGCAGGTGTTCTGCAAAGCGGTCCCCAAGCCTCCGCTTGGTTTCCCCGCTGTAGAGGAGGCCACAATGGGTACAGCGGATGCAGTATACCACATTGGCAGATGTGCAGGTGAACATCTGCTTGATGTGGAAAGTGTTCTTGGGGCCTGGGATTGGGGTGAGGGAGGAGGTGTGGGGGCGGGTGTAGCACTTCCTGCGGTTGCAGGGAAAAGTGCCGGGTGTGGTGGGGCTGGAGGGGAGTGTGGAGCGGACAAGGGAGTCACGGAGAGAGTGGTCCCTCCGGAAAGCAGACAAGGGTGGGGAGGGAAAAATGTCTTTGGTGGTGGGGTCGGATTGCAGATGGTGCAAGTGTCAGAGGATGATGCGTTGGATCCGGAGGTTGGTGGGGTGGTACGTGAGGATGAGGGGGATTCTTTTTTGGTTGTTATTGCGGGGACGGGGTGTGAGGGATGAGTTGCGGGAAATGCGGGAGACACGGTCGAGGGCGTTCTCGACCACTGCGGGGGGGAAGTTGCGGTCCTTGAAGAATGAGGACATCTGAGATGTACGGGAGTGGAATGCCTCATCCTGGGAGCAGATGCGGCGGAGGCGAAGGAATTGGGAATAGGGGATGGCACTTTTGCAGGAAGGTGGGTGGGAGGAGGTGTATTCCAGGTAGCTGTGGGAGCCGGTGGGCTTGAAATGGACATCGGTTTCTAGCTGGTCACCCGAGATGGAGACAGAGAGGTCCAGGAAGGAGAGGGAGGTGTTAGAGATGGTCGAGGTGAACTTCAGGTTGGGGTGGAAGGTGTTGGTGAAGTGGATGAACTGTTCGAGCTCCTCGTGGGAGCACGAGGCGGCACCAATATAGTCATCAATGTAAAGGAGGAAGAGGTGGGGTTTAGGGCCAGTGTGGGTATGGAAGAGGGATTGTTCCACGTAACCTACAAAGAGTCAGGTTTAGCTTGGGCCCCTGCGGGTACCCATGGCCACCCCCTTTGTCTGTAGGAAGTGGGAGGAATTGAAAGAGACCAGCTTCTGTCCAATGCTGATCTCCACCAGATCATAACAGAGGAGTCCTTATGCCTCTGGACTGGTCTCTGATCAGAGGCTGCAGGAAGGCTGCAGGCAGATTGATTTCACACTCAGAGCCAAGAGATTCACCACAAACGGCAGAATTACAGATCCTGGAAAGCACCTTCATAAGGGGCTGAAATACAAAGGAGTGGATGTTATGCAATTGTTATGTAAAACTCTGGTTAGACCACATCTAGAAGACTGCATTCAGTTCCGGGCACTACACATCAGTAAGGATATATTGGCTTTGGTGGGGGAGTGTAGCAAGGTTTCACCACAATGGAGTAAGGGTTGAATTGTGAAGACTGCCTGCACAGACAAGGCCTGAGTTCCTGTGTGCAGAGGTTGCCTAATTGCACAGGACGTTCAAAGTCATTGATAGAATGGGGATAGAGAGAGAGAAACTGTCCTTTCTGCAGAACAGGGTGGAATGACAAGCATCAAAGTGTGTCAGTTCAGATGTGACGTCAGGAAGAATCCCTTCACACGGAGTGCTGTGGAAGATTGAAAATTGCTTTCCCAAAGAGTGCTGAGGCTTGGGGTCAGTTAAAATTTTCATAGCTGAGATCAATAAATTATTGTTGAGCTGGAGGAAATGGTGGGCCAGCCAAGTTGGGGTATGAATCTAATGGAACAGCAGAAAAGGCCCCAGAGGATGAATAGCCAGGTTTAACTGTCTTGCGTACCTGGATATCCTCTTCACAACTTCAAATCAACAGAGGGGTTCCAGTCATTGAAATTCTTAGAGGGTAGGGGGTTTGGAGTTTGACTTGGCTGGGCGCACTAAATAGCCTTTTTCGACAGGACCACCTTGACCAGCTCTCCTGGACGATCGTGTTCTTGCTGATAATTGAGTAGTTGTTCTGCGTGGGAAATTTCACCCAGAACATAGTCAAGTAAGTTGCTCGCAAAGGTGTCTTATGCTTATGGCTGTAAATGCTTCCCTCCTGGTTATGCTCATGTTCCAAGGGTCTAGGCCCGAAACGTCAAGTTTTCCTGCTCCTATGATGCTGCTTGGCCTGCTGTGTTCATCCGGCTCCACATCTTGTTATCTTGGATTCTCCAGCATCTGCAGTACCTATTATCTCTGCTTCCAAATCCCAATTATTTCAAAAATTCAATTTCTTTTGACCCAAAATATTAGCAGCCTTCCTTTCAGTTGTATAAGTTGTGTGTCTCTCTGCCTGTCTCCGACTCTCTCTCTCTCTCTCTCTCAGGTCAGCTTCTTTGGTCATCTGCACTGCAAATCTCCTTATGTAGCTCAATCAAATTTTGTAAAAGAAACACCTTGGTGTGGTGATTACTGCTGTTTTTTAAAAGCAAGGAACCTGACACTCATTGTAAGCACTGTTTCTGTAGCTTCTTGTTCCAACAGTAGTCAAAATGTAGTTTGCAGATGACTAGAGCTGGGAGGGAAGTTATAAATTAAGATTCATCTAGGAACAAGTAGCTGATTGGTCTGTCGACTAGTGACCAGCTATTGATGACAACAGTCTTCTGCCTATTGGTTCCCAGATAACTGAACAGCGTGGGGCTGTGAGCAAGAGATTAAGAAGCTATCAGACCTGCAACAGCTCAGAAGCCTCCCTCAGAAGCCAATTTAAGCCTGAAGAAAACCAGTGTACTTTCCCTTCAGCAGTTACTGTAGGCTGTGACTTGTCGTTAATAAACCAGAGACCTTTTATACAAACGTGGATCAGCCCATTGTGGGGTGGGGGCAGGGGGTCTTGCAACTGAGTGAAAGTATCCTGAGGAGTGAGACCAAGGAACAACATTTTGATCAGCGCAAGAACCAGCTCAGCAGATCCTGTGAACAGAGACCACAGAAATGCTTTCCTAGTTTTCCCTTCATTCATAGCACCACGTCTTTCTTTCCCTGTCTGTGTCTGTCTGCCTGCATATTTGTCAGGGGACATTTATGAGGGAGTTAGAGTTCTACCTAGGAGTATGCAAACAGTTCGTAATTGTTCGCTTGCAACTGGAGTCAATTTGCTTTCTTTATTTATTCTTTATTCTTTGACAGGATGAGGGCGTCACTGGTTAGGCAGCATTTATCACCCATCCCTAATTGCCCAGAGGGTAGTTAAGAGTCAACCACATTGCTGTGGATCTGGAGTCACATGTAGACCAGCCCAGTTAAGGATAGCAGTTTCCTTCCCTCAAGGGCATTAGTGAACCAACAAATAATAACATTTGTTAAGTACAGAAACCCAGTCTGTTAATCTGGGGCTGAAAATCAGGGAATTTGGGGAATTTTGCACACTTTTACAAAATCTCTAACTTTTGTGACAACTCCAGAAATAGTGGTAGTAGGAACTGCCGATGCTGGAGAATCTGAGATAACAAGGTGTAAAGCTGGATGAACACAGCAGGCCAAGCAGCATCAGAGGAGCAGGAAAGCTTGACATTTCGGGCCTAGACCCTTCTTCAGAAAAGAAGGGTCTTCTTCTTATTCCAGAAGTAGTCGGACTTGATTTCAAGTGCATTAGCGCAGTAAGGCAAAACAGCAGTCACGTACTATCAAGACCCTTGAGAAGAATAACCTGTGCTGGGGAAGGATCAATATTATGTACAATACTCTGTAAATGAAATAATTTGCTGGAAGTTTTGTGGGTCAGATAAAAACACTCTTCGATAAGGCACAGACTTTGTGCAGCACACTAAATGAGGAGGATTAACACGGTCAATAGATCTCTGTGACTCAAAGTTTATGGTGACCTAATATATGAGAACTGATCAACTAAGGGTTATATCAATAAAGAAAGATTAACCTGTTAATATTGTTAAAGCAATGCAGAAGAGGTCAAACATGATTTTCCAAATCAAAACTGAACTCCAGTGATCTGAGATTCGGAGGAAGGTAACAAGGAATAAATTTTTCAAGAGCTTTTCACTCAATAATAAATAGTAATCAATCATTGGCTTTAAAAAGCAGCACAAGCTGGCTTTTAAACAGTTAGACAATTGTCAATTCTGAGAGTTAAAATAAAACATTAAGCTTTCCCTGTTGGCTAGGCTCCCTCTCACCCATTGCCATGAAATTTTGACCCCAGTCTTCACTCACTTTGCATTTAGTAAAAACAGGAAGCTAAGCTGCATCACGAAGAATAGATAGGAGAGATTTATAGGGTCAAAGGAAAGGCCTTTTAAACACATTCGATGCACTGAGTAAGAGGAACCACTATTTAGTATAGGCACACGAAGCCTAAGCATCTTTGGAAGCACTTTGAAAGGAAAACTCTCTATATTTAGACAGTGTCTTTCACAACTCCATGACATCTCAAAGCACTCTGCAGCCAAAGAAGTATTTTAGAAGTGTAGAATTTGTTAATGTGTGACAAACACCAACAACAAACCTGCGCAGAGTAATATCCCAGACCAAGCAACACAGCAATGAGATAATCTGCTGTGGGTTGAGGGATGAATATTAACCAGGACATCGGTGCACACTTCCATATTACTCAAGAACATTTACACCCACCAGAATGTGCCTTGGTTTAACTTCTCATCTGAAAGGTGAACATCTTTGACAGTGCAGAACCTCTTTAATGCTACACTGAGAGTTAGGACGTGTGTTATGTGCTCAAGAATTTGAGTAAGACTTGAAATCCATTGCTTCCTGACCCAGATACAAGAACACTATTCACTCACTGAGACATGGCATAAGATCCCAAAACAAGCATTAAACCAGTACTGAACCATACACTCCTTCCGCATGTGATGTCCGTTGCAATAGGTCCATGGCAGACACCATCTCCCTGGCTCTACACTTATCCCTGGAACATCTGGAAAATCAAGGATACTTATGTCAGGCTCCTACTTATTAACTGCAGCTCCACCTTCAACACTATCATTCCAACCAAACTAATCTCCAACATCTGAGCGATAGTAGGAACCGCAAATGCTGAAGAATCTGAGATAACAAAGTGTAGAGCTGGATGAACACAGCAGGCCAAACAGCATCAGAAATGAAGAAGGGTCTAGGCCCGAACCGTCAGCCTTCCTGTTCCTCTGATGCTGCTTGGCCTGCTGTGTTCATCCGGCTCTACGCCTTGTTATCTCCAATGTCTGAGCGCTAGGTCTCCGACCTGCCGTCTGCAATTGGATCCTCAACTTTCTGACCCACAGAGCGCAATCAGTGAGGATAGGCAATGACACCACCTCCGCGATAATCCTCAACCCCAGTGCCCTGCAAGGCTGAGTACTCAACCCCTTACTACACTCCCTGCACGCTCATGACTGTGTGACCAAATTTTACCCTAACTCCATCTCGCTGACAACAGCACTGTTGCAGGCTGGATTTCGAACAAAGACGAGACAGAATACAGTAAAGAGATCGAGTGCTTGGAGGCATGGTGTAAAGGTAACAATTGCTCCCTCAACATCAGTAAAGCGAAGGAGCCGGTCATTGAAGCAAGGTGAAGGGCGCACCCCTGACCACATCAATGGTGTTGATGTGAAGATAATCGAGAGCGTCAAGTTCCTAGGAGTGACAATCACCAACAATCTGTCCTGGACCACCGACATTGATGCTAATGTCAAGAAAACACAACAACGCCTCTCCTTCCTCAGGAAGCAAAGGAAAATCAGCATGTGCATCAAGACTCTTACTGATTTTGATAATGCACCATAGAAAGCATTCTATCTGGATGCATCACAGCTTGGTGTGGCAACTGCTCTGCCCAGGACCGTAAGAAACTACAGAGAGTTGTAAACACAGCCTACTCCATGACACAAGCCAACCTTCAATTCATTACTCCATCTGTACTTCTCACTGCCTCGGGAAGGCAGCCAACTTCATCAAAGACCCCTCCCACCCCCGTTATAATCTCTTCCAGCCTCTTCTGTCAGGCAGAAGATACAAAAGCTTAAACACACATGTCAACAGATTCAAGAACTGCTTCTCCCCCACTGTTATTAGACTTCTGAATGGACTTCCGAAATTTTAAATTTAATGTTGAACTCGCTCTTCCTGCACCTTCTCTGCAGTGGTAACATTGCATTCCTCGCTCAGTTCTATTGCTGTAATGCACTTTGTATGGTATGATCTGCCTGTGCTGCACGCAGAACAAAACTTTTCACTGTACCTAGGTACATGTGACAATAATAAATCAAATCAGGGAATTAGTACCTATGTAACAGCAACTATCAGGTTCCTAATTTACCCTCTAGCTTAACAAGCTCGACAGTGAACAGAGCTGGAGGCACAGTTTTAATTAAAAGCTCCGTGTAGTGGTCAAGTCCACACTTTTCCTGAGGTGTGCATGCTTCAACATGTTTATATCTTTTATCCATTCATTATTGGCCAAAACAGAACAGTCCCTGGCAATGAGCCCAACACGAGAGTGCCTTGTGTGCTAGCATGGTATTGATAATTGCTAAATTGAAATAGTTTTAAATAGCTGGAAGACAGGTGCCGTATGTCTGAGCAAGTTACACAGACACAGGACAAAGTGTGTTTAGGGTGATATTTAGACAGTTTAAAATGATTGAACTGCTGCGGCTGAGGGAAAGACTTAAACACTCAAAACTCATGCACAGATAGAGACAGAGACAGAGAGAGAGAGACAGCACTGGGTCATCACACATATAGGCAGAGACAGAGATAGACAAACTTAGATATCACACATATGAGGAGAAGGAGAGAGAGACAGAGAGAGAGAGAGAGAGAGAGACAAGAATTATATTTTCAGAAGTGTGGCCTTGGTTTAGATCTAAGGATTGCCAGAAAAATGACTGGCTCAACATGAGATGACCTTTATGCATGGAATATTGTTTCCCAAAATTGGCCCTCAATGTGCCAGTTTTAAGTCCATAGGAAGGGCACCGTTATATATTTGGGCTTTATAAACATTTCTCTACATCTGTCCTGATACTGCACATGGACAATTGTTTGTCTGATCAGTGCTCCTGCTGCTGGGAGACTGTACTTCCATACTCCACCTTCACAACCACCTACAGGCTGCACTGTAACAACTTATCAAGCTGACTAAAACATCTTGCAAGGGCTGCTTTATGAGATCAGCTCCACCCTTGGATTCCATCGCAAGTCACATACTGTTCCACATGTATGACCAACATTGCTGGGTCCCAAAGCTCGAGCACCCTATCCAGTTACATTGTGGAAGTACCTTCACCACACAGGCTCCAACTGTTCACAGAGAAGACCAGCACCAAGACTTGACAATGAACCTTTCCAGCAAACACATGCCCTGAGAGTGAATATATTTCAAGCATTGTGTTTATGCACCAGGAGTAACTATGTAAATACGTTTGTTTACTGCTTTATCCTGAATATTATTGAGCTACTTGAGTGTTACTGGGGCAATTCCCACCCAAATGAAAATATCACACTCCTGAGTGGAGTCTTCCAGGTAGTGGAGAGGTTTTGAGGAGTTAGAATTGAGGTATTTGTGGCAGAGCATCTAGCCTCTGACTTGCTCTTGTAATGACATGTACAGTAATGGCAATTTGCATCTATATAGCAACAGTTTAACAGCTCAAAACTTCTAAAGAAATCCATCAGATCTTAACAAATAAAAGCACTGACAACAAGAAATATTAGGACAGGTGACTAATTATTTTGAGAAGGTGGAAGAGCAAGTGGGCCATGGGGAGGAAATCTCAAGCCTCAGCCTAGGAGGATCACTAATGATCATAGAAAGGAAGTGGGAAGTGGTCAAGAGAAGCTGTTAGATGTTACAGAAGTGGATGAGGCCACGGGAGAATTGGAGTAATAGGGTGAGCATTTGAAAATTAAGGCTCAGGTGGACAGGAACCTACGTAGGCAAGAGAGCATTGCGACCATGTGTGAATGGAAATTGATGTAAATTAGGTTACAAGCAATAGATAGTCAACAGAAGTAAACTTCTTGTCAATGGAGAGCTCTGGGATGTTAATAGTGGGAACTCAGTAACAGTGATTAAAGGTTGAGAGTGCTTTTCGTGGTGGTTGACAAATTCTTTTTTTGTTGGAGGAAGTGCTTAGATGGTTAACTAACAATCATTAGCCCAACACAAGATGTTTTCCACGGCTTGTTGCAGGCAGGCACGGGCTATTTTGTTGTTGAGGAGATGTGAGTAGAGCTGAACACAGTGGAATTGTCATTGAAAAGCCTTAGTATGACCACGTAACGGAAGAAAGATCATTAATACATGGACGTGAGATGATTGACCCTGAGGTATTCTTGCAGTGATGTCCTGGTGCAGATAAGAGGCCTGGCAACATAGAAAGAAAAAATAGAGACGTATAGTCATCCAGCATCTGTCGCAACAGGATGTACCCAAGCCCTTTACAGCTCCTAAAGTTTGGGAAAAGCAGAGAAAAGCAGCAACTAATTTATGCATGGCAAAGTCCTACAAAACAATAGTGCAATAAATGACCAGATAATCTGTTTTTGTGGTCATGATTGAACGATAAATATTGGTCAGAACACTAGAGCAAACTCCGCTGCCTTAAGGGAAGATGGGGCCCATTTTTCACACCTCATGCCGAATGCAGTACTGATGGCTGAGCTTTCGGGTGTAACCCTCTCGAATGGGATCTGAATCCAGGACTTTCATACTCAAAAGTAAGTGGTTTTTTTTAATCTTTCAGAATTCCCAGCCTCTGACCCACTATTATGGTCAGAGTATTTATTTGGCTTGTCTAGTGTGAAGCTTCTGGTCATTGGTCATCCTCAGGATGTTGGTGAGGAGAATCAACTATGGTGTTGCTCATCTATGGTCATGCTCAACTGCTCAATATCAAGGGGAGATGATTAAATTCTGTCTTGTCAGAGATGGCAATTGCCTGTGCGATGTGAATGTTACTTGTCACTTGTCAGTCAAAGCCTGACTGTTGTCAGCACCTTGCTGCTAGGGACTGCTTTGATCAGTATACAAGGAGTTACAAATGGCACTGAACACCGTGTAACTATCAGTGAACATCTCCACCTCTAACTTTTTTAATAGAAGGGAGTAATAGATGAAGCAGCTGAAGATGGTTGGGCTTAGGACCATGCCTTGAGTAACTCCCGTAGTGACGTCCTGGGACAGAGATGATTGGCCTCCAATCATCTTCCTTTGAGCCCTGTATGACTCCAACCATTGGAGAGTTTTCTAGATTCCTATAGATTTCAGTTTTGTTACCAATGATCCATAGTTGACACTTATGCAGCTCTTTGTAGATTCTACGATTCTATGGCCTTGAGATAATGACCAAATTAAAAGTGTAAGTAGCAGGTTGCTGAATTATATCATTCGAGTTAGCTCAAATATACGTGGCCTAGCAACGGCAATTGAAACAACAAACTACAGCTGGAGCCAAGATGATGAAACATCGCTGTAATATACTTAATGGTAGTTTGTGTAGTGTAATGCCCTGGTTGTTTGTGATATGACCCAAACAGTGTAAAAAAGAGTATATGTTTGGAGCACATCTGTGACTCTGTGTGAGTGCGTATGTGTGTGTGTGTTTTCTAACAGAGAGACTCAATGTGCCCGATGAGGTCTTGGGATAACCCACTGTGGGAAAGAAAAGCAGACAAACAGATGGATGTTCAGGAACTACTCCAAGAGCTTTTATTTACATTGCACCTTCAACAATGAGAGGTCCTAAGATGCTTCTCCAAAGCATTTATCAGGCAAAAATGCATAAAGAGCCAAAGTAGAAAATATTAGGTACAGTGATCAAATGCTTTGTCAGAGAGGTAGGGTTTAAGAAGATTGATAAAACAAGGAAGAGGATGAATGAGCTCTGAGAAGAGGATTTCCAGAGGTCGGGGCTTAGAGGGATAGTCGCCAATGATGGAAGAAGGTGTTGTTGGATCCACAAGAGTTATTGGAGGTTATAGGGCAGGAGATAGAATGGGACAAGGCCACGTCAAGGTTTGTTAATGAAAGTGGGAATTTTAACACAGAAACTTTGCCAGAGAAAAAGAAAGAGAGGGGAGAGACAAGGAAACAAAATCAAGTAGGTAAATGGGACTAGTTTAAATTGTGAAAACTGGGCAGGTTGGGCTGAAGGTTTCCAATCTGTAGACCTCTATGAGTCTCTGAATGGCACAGATACTGAGCGATGGGCAGAGCTAACAAACAAATGAGGACAAAGACAGAGTCTGAAATAAAAGGGACAAACGCAAAGGGACATTGGAACAATATGTAACCCTGACCTCTGTGCAGCCAGTCAGCCCTTATGGCACAGTGGCAGCATTCCTGTCTGAGAGCAGGATGCTGTCAGCTCAAGTCTCCCTTCAGTAACATGTAGGTGAACCCCAGGCTGACATTGCGGTGCGGTGTTGGAGGAGTGCTTTGTCTCAGAGGTGCTATAATTGGAATGAAGCAAAGACTTTATCTTCTCCCTTGAGTGAATGTAAAATATTCCACAGCATTTATCCAAAGAAGACTGAGGGGTTATCCCCTGGTTCCCAGGCGAATATTTGTTGGAGCTATTTTAATCGAACTGTTCGAACATGCATTGACACATCTCTGAAGCAGCTGTGTCTTCAACTCAGACCTCCTGATTCAGAAGTAGTGACACCGCCGTTGGGTCACAAGACCCCCAAAATATCTGTCGTATTATTTCTTTATTAGCTTGAAATGCCAATGAACCAACGAACCACCTGACCAACTGCCACATGCAGTCCAGCAGAAGCAATGCTAGCAGGAGCTTGCTTACCTGGTTATCTACAATGGCAAGTTGTAACTTATGCAGTTATTAAACCTAATTAAGCTTTTCGACGTGGCTGGATCTAAGCTACTCAATCGGTGTTCCTTACTGACAACCCAAGAAAGCACAGCAACGTTTATCCCTTAGCCAGCCATGACTAAAACAGATAGTCTCATCACTATTCATATTGCTGTCTGTTGAGACTTGTTGTGTCTCTTTTTGCCTACTTACCAAAACTGGCTACATTTCAGAAAACACTTTATTGGCTGTAAAGCACTTTGAGATATCCTGACACCACCTACCCCAGGCCCGATTTCAAAACCAGCTGGCACTGACCCGACCCACAATCACCGGGACCCAACATTCCCTCACCATCACTCCTCATTTTCTACACTGAGACTTCCCCGTCCTGTAGCTGTACCTAACATTCCCACCCAATGTCCAACCAGACCCCTCAGCACTCAACCATTTGCATAATACAGGAGAGCATGGAACAGGGGAGCTTGAACAGATGTGGCGGCACCTCCAGCAGGAGGTGGCGATGTTGTGGGAGACAGCAGAGCTGGGAAGCTCAAGCAGTGTATCTGCACCTCCAGAAAGAGGCAATGATGGTGAGGGTGGACAACTGGAGTGGCTGAATGGTCCTCTCTGGAACAAAGAACTTTTTTGTGGAGGGTGACCTTGTATGAAGAGGGGGTTAGACCGACAAAAGATTCCTTAACTTCATATAAACCAAGGGTTTAGTTCCATGTAAATAATTCCTTGTTTCACCTTAATTTCCCTTCACGTTTGTAATGATCTGGAATAAAGAAACCCTGCTTCATGATCTTTGAGCTTTCTGTGGGTCAAATCACATTTACACTTACCCTCTGTCCTATCTGCCACATGGCACTGTACACACCTACCCATTGGGTACCCTAATGTTTTTAAACTTGTAAGGGTTCAGAAAACATTTATAAGGATGTTGCTGGGGTTGGAGGGTTTGAGCTATTAGGGAGAGGCTGAATAAGCTGGGACTATTTACCCTGGAGCATTGGAGGCTGAGGCGTGACCTTACTGAGGTTTATAAAATCATGGGGGGGATGAACTCGGTCCTCTTCTTCATTCACCTGGCCCCTCAGTTGGTCATGATAAGATTAATTTACAATGGAGATAACACAGTGTGGAGCTGGAGGGACACAGCAGGCCAGGCAGCATCAGAGGAGCAGGGATGCTGACGTTTCGGGTCGGGACCCTTCTTCTAAAAAGTGACTCCAGCATGGGCAATTCTCACAATCTCTAATTTACAATGGAGTCCATCTTTTGTGGATACTTTTCTCTCAGATCTAGATGCCGTCTTTAAAAGGAGATGATTTAATCATAAGCCTGACAGCCTGGGGGCGGTGGATAGCTCCACTGAACTGGTCAGGAAATAGAGCATGGCGTCGCCAGAGTACATATGAAGGTTGACCCCCAGGTGACAGCCGTTGCTGTCCTGCCCCGACATTCACCATTCACTCACTTGAGGTGGCTGGACAGTGATTTGCTGCAGTTACTGATGGAGAGTCACCCCTACCCCCTTTCTGTAACACAGAAGACTGAGATTGTCTTATTTTCTTACTGTTGCACTGGCCTGACATTATGCATCGATCAGAGGTCGAACTTGGAACTTTCCAAACAAACTAAGGAGTGCATTACCCTTTTATCCGCCAGAGAACTACGGTGACCTCGAGACCTCGCTGCTCAATTAAAGCTGAAGATTGGAGCGCCACTCAATGATGACCTTTGCCCCTGAGATAAAAGCTCTCAGATCTCACCATGCTTGTAGAAATTGGGAAGCATCGCAGATTCTTGGCTGGTTCACGCACACTGCTCGTGCCTAGCTCGGACACATTTCCCAAAGCACTTCTGTCTGGCACTGTTGGTTAAACATTGATATACGTGGCACAGGACAGAAGGATTCAGTCATCTTTCAGAGCATGCAGACAGGATTCCTTCCCCCACCGCACCAGCCGCCCCCTCAATTTTCTACTTGCCATCGCTGCGACCTTTGACCCCCATCCTCTCTGACCTATGACTTTTCCGCTTGTTACCAAGGTTTATGATGAGCAGTTAGTCTGACAAGATGCAGTAAATCAGCCTTTTACCGAACAAGAGAAATACTTATTAAATTCAACTCAGCAAAAGAACTTTGAACAGAGTTAGCACATATCCAGACCCTGTTGGCTATGCAGTGTTGGAAAGGTGCCTTTTACACATTTATCAGTCTAAAGCTCCCCAGGGTGACCTGCAAAGGGTGCTGTATTAGGCTTCGGCAACCTTCGGCTATGAAGAGAGATGCAAAAATTACTTAATGCACTAAGTTCCTATCATCGTATCAACTGTGACTCACTGCTAAGTGAGCAGCTTGTCACTTTGAGCCCACACTACAGATTTTTAGCCTAAATTCGACTAACTCGCCCAGTGCAGTAGTGATGGATTGCTGCAATATCCAAGGCAGCTTTAGGATGAGACTCTGAAGCAAGGACTCAATTGAACTCCCAGATGGAAACAAAGGATTCCTGGCACCGCTTCAACAACACAGTGCAAGAGTTCTTCCCTGTTTTCTCCCTCAGTTCTCTGGCCAATACTTAGCCTTCAATCTGAGAAAGAGTTTAACTGGTCATTTATCACAATGCTGCTTATGGTACCTTGACACCTGCAAATTTTCTGCCATGATTTCCTACAACAGGGACTCCACTTCAAAGACTCTTTATAACTGGTCCCTGGGTGAGGTTCCTCAACTTGTTATGGCTCCAGACAGGACCTCCCTAATTGCTAAGGTTCTGGGTGAGTAGAGATGAACTGCCTCCTGGGGGGGGGGCCCCCCCCCCTTGTATTCACCTGCACCACCACCCCCTCTCCAGTTGTTCGCATAAGGTTAATTTTAAAATAATCAGTTGCGAATACACTTTTGCCATATCTAACTGTGTTCGTGTTTTATAAGGAGACAATTTTAACCAGGTTTTCTTGCGTTAACGAACAAGTTAGTTTATCAGCTACTAAAGATTTACCAGGAAGTTGCCACGTATGGAAAGTTTGAGTTATAAGGAAAGGCTTCATAGCCTGTGAATTGTTTCACTGGAGCTTAGGAGGTTGAGAGGTGACCTGATAGAAGTTTATTAAAATAATGAGAAGTATAGATAGAGTTGATGGTAGTTGTTATTTCCCTAAGATATGGAATTTCAAGACTAGGGGGCACATTTTTAAGGTGAGAGGAGAGAGATTTTAAAAAGTCATGAGGCAAATTTTTTACACAGAAAGTGGTTCGTGTGCGGCATGAACTTCCTGATGAAGTGGTGGATGTGGGAACAATTGCAACGTTTAAAAGACATTTGGATAAGTACATGAATAGGAAAGGTTTGGAGGGATATGGGCCAGGAGCAGGCATGTAGGACTAGTTTAGTTTGGGATTGTGTTAGGCATGGACTGGTTGGTCCAAAGTGTCTATTTCCATGCTCTATAACTCTATGACTAAATTTTGAAAAAGCAGCAAATAGACACAGAGATGAGAAATAAGAAACAAATCCCAAAAAAAGTGGAATCTGTCACTCTTGAGGAGTAGTTGTAGAACATTGCAGCCATTGATGGCACTGGAAGCATTGACATTGATTGTTAATTGGACGATTTTGAGATTCTTTGTTTTCTGATTGATTGAAATTCTTATAGCTTGGTTCATTTCAATGGCGGTTAGCTGGTTTGTTAGTTATTTTTACCTGCGCACAGGAATGTTTAATGCTCTTCTCAAAACGTGACTGTCACACTCACTGGAACATCAGGCCGGCTATCACAAACAAACCAGAGGTTGCAATCAGTTTTTAAACCCTTCCTTATTGCAAACGCTTGGATGGGTAATTGTGTCTGCTTGATAAAGCTCACAGCGGAGACGGACTTGTGTAGTCCACCTCCTGTTATCTCCTCCTTGTTAGTCTTTCTGTTTGAAGCTTCTCCGACTCTGTACAGATGGGACATTCCAAGAGTCCACACAGCACTCTGAAGTCACTGACTTTACACCTACAGTTAGCTTTTGGTTGTAGCAGTCCTCTTTTAAAAAGTGCACTTTGGAATTAAAAGTTTCTTCTTTCCGTAAATAATACAGGGTTCTGATCCATCACTGTGCCAGCGTACCTCATTGACCTTAGAATATTCTGGGGCCACTCTTGAGTTGTTGGAATGCATGGTGGAACTGCAAGCCTTTGGTTCTCTCTGTCTGTGTTGGCTTGGATGGAATTTTCCCATGATTTACCCAACATCTGAATAGCCCGAGGATGCTCACTGGTAAAGCCCACGCAGACAGGCACGCAGGCCAGAGACGAGAAACAATTGGAACCACATTGCAGCGGTGCTCACAAGATCATAAGAAATGAGAGCAGGGGGAGGCCATTCAGCCCATCGAGAGTCCTCCACCATTCAATAAATTCATGGAAGGTCTGATTGTGGAGTTAAATCCACCTTCCAGCCCCCATAAACCTTAACTCCTTTGTGAGTTCATGATCTGGCTCACTAGGCCTCAATGACGTACCTTATAACAGCTTTTCCTCCAATTTTTTTCCCAACTGCACAGGCTTCCGAGGCCTGTGGGTTGGCAGGAACATCCGGAACCAGACGGCAATGCCACAATCATTGTGCCAATTGCCGTGCATGGAAATCGGAACAGCTGCCCTCAACCTAGCGGGAATGTCAGCCTCCACTGTTCTCTGGATAGCATCACTTCAAAGACTAACAACCCTCTGAGAGAAGAAATTCCTCTTTACCCCATCTCAGATCGGAGACTCCTTTTCTGAAAACGTGTGTTGTATTTTTTGATTTCCCCAGAAGAGGAAACAACTAGTCAGTATCTATCTTGCTGGGCTCCCTCAGAATCATACGTTAAAATCAGTTCCTCTTCTCTAATAAGCATAGGCCTTACCTGCTCGACCTTTTCTCATACAACGACCCCTTCATCCCAGGAATCAAGCTTGCCATAGAGACGTAGAGCACGGAAACAGACCCTTCGGTCCAACTCATCCATGCCGACCTGATATCCTAAATTAATCTAGTCCCATTTGCCAGCATTGGGCCCACATCCCTCCAAACCCTTCCTATTCATGTACCCACCCAGGTGCCTTTTAAATTGTACCAGCCTCCACCACTTCCTCTGGCAGCTCATTCCATAAACGCACCACCCCCTGTGTAAAAAAGTTGTCTCTTAGATCCCTTTTAAATCTTTCCCCTCTCACCTGAAAACATATGCCCTCTAGCTTTGGACTGCCCTGCCCTTAGGAAAAGACCTTGACTATTTACCCTATCCATGGTCCTCATGATTTTATAAATATTTATATGAGCCTTTGCTAATAAGGAAAGCAAAACTGTAAGCAGGACTGTAGGTGTGGTCTCAGCAAATGCAGAATTGTAGCAAAACTTCCTCACATTTATACCCTATTCCCCTTGCAGTAAAGGCCATCAGTCCTTTTGACTTCCTAAGTACTTGCTGCAAATGCGTGCTACCTTTGGGTTTGTAAGTCACGTATGAGGACACCTAGACCAATCCCTCTGTACTGCAGCAGACTGCAGTCTGTCTCAGTTAAGCAATTTTCCACTTTTCCATTCTTCCCTTCACAGTGACCATCTAATATGTTCCCACATTAAAATTAACATGTCAAATTTTCACCCGCTCACTTGAACCATCCATAATTCTTCTGCAGACTCTGTGTTCTCTTCACATATTGTTTTCTTGCCCATCTCAGCAAATTTAGTTACAATGCAGTTTCCCCCGTCATTGGCTGAACGTTACTGTCTTCCTCAGGGCTAGTTCCATGTAGAAAGATGCACAACAATGCCGTTCAATCATTTTTTCCTCAACTGAAATCAAAACGGCTTGTGAAAACAACTTCTGTTTGCAACAAGGGAATAAAGCTTAGTTTATCCACAGGAATTCCTCGCCAGATTCTCAGGCCAGCTTTGAACACCTACATATTCAAGATGGCAGGAAAAATTACTGGAAAAGCTCAGCAAGTCAGGCAGCATCTGTGGAGAGAAATCAGCGATAACATGTCAGGTCCAGTGACCCTTCCTCAGGACTGATGTTGCCAGACCTGCTGAGCATTTCCAGCAATTTCTATTTTTGTTAATGCCTTTCTTTTCCCGTTCATATTATTTTTGAAATGAGCTCAGTTCACTAGAAACTCCTGAAATCAAGGGGAGTTTCCAGGGTTTCACTTTAAAGTAAAACCAAGAACTGCAGATGCTGGAAATCAGAAAAGAAAACAGAAGTCACTGGAAGAACTCAGCAGATCTGGCATCATTTGTGGAGGGAAAACATAACTAGCATTTCAAGCTGAGTTCTGAAGAAGGATCACTGGAGTCGAAATGTTAACTCTGCTTTCTCTCCCCTGAGTTTCGCCAACAGTTTCTGCTTTTGATTAACTTTGAAGTGTTACCCAAAGTGAACCTAGCAGATGTGCTTTGAGTACTTCGGCTCATCTTCATTGACTTAATTAGTTCTGCCAACCTCAGGTCTGGATTGCCCAGGGCATAATTACAATGAATATTTCTTATTGAATGATCTGTAATGTTCACTGCAAGGACCATTTACATTGCTTACAGCAACACAACTGAAGTCAAATCACTAAAAGGAGGCATAGTCTTTCCATTAGAAGAAGTGTGAGCTCAGAAAGATCCATGCATAAACTGAACAGATTACCAGAGCAATGAAAATGCCAAGAACTGGGAAAACATATTCACAAAACCAGAATATGACACGAAGGACAGGTCAAGGTCCAATAAGAATGTATGCCAAAAAGGTGAATCAGAAAGGAAATTGATATTTTGTACAAAATAAGGAGATAGGGAACAATTGGCTTCACTGGGATTCACTCATTGAGAGTGAATGGGAAGGGGCTTGGGTGGATTTTATAGTGTAAGTGCAAATGGGAAGGGGTTTGGAGCATTGGGATTCAGTAAATGAGTTTGAACAGGAAAGGTTCTTACCCAATGGGATTCTAAGTAGAATGAATGGGAAAATCATCGGATCTGTTGGGATTCTAAGTCATTAAAATGAATGGAGAGGAGTTAGAGGCAGATTCTATGCAGTGAGGGTTGCAGGCCCAGAGTTTGCTACAACAGAACTTTATGCATCTTTTTACGGTGTCCCAATTTAGATCCCAGCCTTCATTGTTCCAGTCTCAATAAACAAAGTAAGGCTTTGCTCTCTTATGGCCCAAGACAGGCTGAATTCTGCACCATAAAGAGCCTTAACTGTTTGGAAATCGGGCTCCAGATCTGGGCCTCTTCCATCAAATTGTTGAGGGGGAGGGTTGACAAACAAAAGAGTGGTCATTAGCCAGGTCTCCTGGACGACGACAGGGCCTTTGTCCCACCACTAATAAGTTATTTATGAAGGGATCCTGTGTACAGACAGACAGTCGGGGTGTTATAAAACCGAACACATTGCCCCAGGGACAGTCTGAAAGAGAAGGGGGCTGATCTTGGCAAGAGAAAATAGCAGCTATTCCCTACAGGCTTCAATTACTAGTCATTACCCAGAGAGAGAGAGAAAAAAACAGTGTCTATCTGTGATAGCTAACATAACTGGGGAATTTTCTAAGTATCCAGGTGTCTTCCCAGAGACTTTTTTTCTGTGTAACGCTGTTCAGAGATCTTTCAGCTCTGAGCACTGTTTAAAAAAAAATAGTTTTCAACAAGCAGTGAAAGTCCTGCGTTTTAAACATCAATCAAATTTCAGGAGTGCCTACGTCGCAGAATAAAAATCTGTCTTACTTTCCTAACTATTTGCTGAGAACCTTTCAGCCAATTCAAACAGGAAAGAATTTTATCAAGGGGCTCAAGCGGTTCATAATGAAAATCAACAACCCCCACCCCACTCCCCGAACTATCGCCCTCACCCCATCACAACCTTCATTGTTTTAATGTCAAGGGTAGCAGCTTCATTTTAAAGACTTTGAAGCGAGAGTGGCAGTGGAAGGAACTGTCACGCAAGCTCACAGTGAGTGAGTGCAACGCAGTCAGAGGTAAATAATCAGGGCTCCATCTGCTGTTTTGGTGGAACAGAAAGATCCCGAAGCACAGAAGAGCAGGGGAGATCTCCTTGGCGTCCAAGTGGACATGTATCCTTTCAACTGATACACGTGAGCAGATCTTCTGGTCACTTATCTCATTGCTGTTTGTGGGATCCTCCTGAGCACAGGTTATATTGCAATAGTGTTTACCCTTCAAAAGCACTTCAATGGATATAAAATGCTTTTACAGACATTCAAAAGGCTAGATGTGGTATTTACTTAAAAGTCTGCCCAAAAAGACAGCCCCACCATCCCACCGTCGCATCAGTTGCACTCCCTCAGTACCAGCCTGTAACATCAACTCAAAATACAGGCTCAAGTCTCTAAGGGTAGGGCTTGAACCTGAATGCGAACGATTTGGGGGCCAGGGTGTATCCACTGAGCGAAGGCTGACATTTTTGTTAAATAAGTTCCACAAAAGGAACGCTGCAGCCGATCAGGTGCTGGGGACTAGAATCTCCCCGAAATCATTGGACATCAGGATCTCATTCATGAAATGGATTTATAAAAGATTGAAGAAAAAAACAAATACTGTGGATGCTGGTAATCTGAAATAAAGCCAGGAAACACTGGAGAAACTCAATAAGTCTGGCAGCGTCTGTAGAGAGGGAAACGGAGTTAACGTTTTGAGTTCAGTGTGACTCTTCTTCAAAACTATCGGACTCAAAATGTTTTTTTCCCTCTCTCTACAGGTGTTGCCAGGCCTGTTGAGTTTCTCCAGCACTTTCTGTTTTTATTTATGAAAGGGTTATGTGTTTGGATGTAACACACTCATGTTTGGTAATGGGCAGCATAAGGATCTAGCAGAATGATCAATACTTTCCATAGAATCCTTACTGTGTGGAAAGAGGCCGTGTATCCCATCAAGTCTGCACCGATCCTCCACAAAGCATCCTACCCAGTCCCAGGTCCCCATCCTATCCCTGCAACTCCACATTTCGCATAGCTCTTCTACTTAGCCTGAACATCCCTGGATGCTGCAGATAATTTAGCATAGCCAATCCACCTAACCTGCACACCTTGGAAATGTGGGAGGAAACCCATACAGACATGAGGAGAACATGCAATGTCCACACAGACAGTCACACAAGGCTGGAACCAAACCCGGGTCCCCAGTACTGTGAGGCAGCAGGTCTAACCACTGAACCACCACACCACTTTTAGCCATTAACTTTTACATTAAGTTAAATCATGTCCCTCACAGTGCTGTCTCTCTGACATATTCAGTCAGTGACAATGGAAACTTGTATTTGTGCAGAACCTTCAAGGTACTAAACATTGCCTGTGGCTTTACAGGGGTGTACACAAGCTCAAATTTAACCCAGGCCAAATCCGGATACATTGAGAGCTTATTTTTTGCTTTGACAATGTGATAAATTACGTGTATAAAAGGATCCATGGTGTATTTGGACTTCGAAAAGCATTTGATAAAAGGTTACTGTCGGATAATAGACAATATTGGGTAACGTTCAGTGAAGGGTTAACTACAACAGTCTGTGGTTTTTGTTTTCAAAACTATACTTATAAAAATCATCCATAAATACATACAAAGGTTCTAAATCATATCTGTACAGGCTTTGCATACAAAAAAAACATAAACAATATTTTGGAATTTTGACATTTCTTGGAGCTTCTCTACAACTGCAGAAAACAGACGTTTTCCCCGTTTTTGCAGGTAACAATTTATGATCATTTTGATGTTCTCAAAGAGTTTGACAACAGAACGGCATCATCCTCCGACATTTCCGCCATCTGCAGTCAGACCCCACCACCAAAGACATCTTTCCCTCCCCACCCTTATCTGCCTTCCGGAGGGACCACTCTCTCCGCGACTCCCTTGTCCGCTCCACACTCCCCTCCAGCCCCACCACACCCGGCACTTTTCCTTGTAAGCGCAGGAAGTGCTACACCTGCCCCCACACCTCCTCTCTCACCCCAATCCCAGGCCCCAAGAAGACTTTCCACATCAGGCAGAGGTTCACCTGCACATCTGCCAATGTGGTATACTGCATCCGCTGTACCCGTTGTGGCTTCCTCTACATCGGGGAAACCAAGCGGAGTCTTGGGACCGCTTTGCAGAACACCTGCGCTCAGTTCGCAACAAACAACTGCACCTCCCAGTCGCGAACCATTTCAACTCCCCCTCCCATTCCTCAGATGACATGTCCATCCTTGGCCTCCTGCAATGCCACAGTGATGCCACCCGAAGGCTGCAGGAACAGCAAATCATATTCAGCCTGGGAACCCTGCAGCCCAATGGCATCAATGTGGATTTCACAAGTTTCAAAATCTCCCTACCCCCCTACCTACACTCACCTTTACTGGCTCCATCCCCGCCTCTTCGACTTGTCTGCCTCCTCTCCACTTATCCTCTCCTCTATCCATCTTCTATCCGCCTCCCCCTCTCTCCCTATTTATTTCAGAACCCTCTTCCCCTCCCCCATTTCTGATGAAGGGTTTAGGCCCGAAACGTCAAGTTTTCCTGCTCCTATGATGCTGCTTGACCTGCTGTGTTCATCCAGCCCCATGCTTGTTATCTCGGTCCCTCATTATACTCTGGCAGAAAGACCTCAGACTGCACGTTGGCAGCAGCAGGCCCAAGCTTTAGTGTGTCCCTCAACATGTAGTCCAGGACTGTGGAATGTGCCAGTCTGCAACACTCGGTCAGGGTCTACACGACACTGGAAGGCCAAAGATTTTCGGGCAGACCAAAGAGCATCTTTCACCGAGTTGATGGTCCTCCAGGTACAGTTGCTGTTTGTCTCAGTGTGCATCCTGAGGAACAGACCGTAGAGCACAGAGTCCTGCGACATGGAGCTGCTCGAGATGAACCTTGACAAAAACTATTGCATCTTTCTCCAGACTTCCTTTGCAAAGGCAGATGCAGTCTCATTAATACAGCTGTAGCAAGAATGTCTACTTTTGTGCTCCATCCCCTTAACAGTAAATTTCCTAATTACTTGCTGTACCTGCATACTAACATTTTGTGATTCATGTACAAGGGACATCCAAATCGATCCATCTGTACCACATCAATATCCCGTCGCTCTTCATTTAAATAGTGCAGTGCCTAACACGTGACAGGTCCCAGTTTGTAACTGGGCAAAAACATTGATGCTGCCTTATTAAGGGATCAGTTAGCACAGTTGACTAGCTAGCTGACATGGTGACTCTCAGGTTGAACCATTACTACTCTTCTCTCTCTCTCTCTCTCGAATGAGACAGCAGCCCTATGGTCCACTAGGACAATGGTGACGTAACCTTTTGCTTGTTAGCAACAGTTCAGAGCAGATTCACTCTGCTGATCCCTGGATCAGAGAAAGTAATGTTAAGAGGATAAGTTGAGCAGGTTAGGCCTACAGTCATCAGAGTGTAGGAGAATGAGATGTGACCTTGTTGAAGTACATCCAGTTCTGAGGGGAATGACAACGTGGGTAGAGAGGATGTTTCCCTTCATACGCAAATCAAGAACTATGGGATGCCATTTCAAGATATGGTCCATTGATTTAAGACAAGCTGATGAGGATTTTTTCTCCTCTGAGAGGAATTTTAATCTTTTGAATCCACTGAGTCCATTGAGCAGTCAACACTGGATCATTGAATGTATTCAGCCTGAGAGGTTGTTAGGGGAGCAGACAGGAACGTGGAGTTCAGGCTACAGTCAGATCTGTTATGATCTTATTGCATGTTGAAGCAGGCTGGAGGGGCCAAATGGTCTACTCCCGTTCCTTCCCCATATGTCCTCATGTTGGTTAACAAGGCAAATTTCAAGGAGGACCCAAAAGAAGAGGAGAAAGATGGAAAGGTTTAAAGGCAGGCTTCCAGAGTTTCGAGAGTAGCTACTGAGTGATGTTACAGAGTGATGGTGTGAGGCAGATGGATTAATATCAGGAGAGATACAGTCAGTAACACACGGTGCTGGGGGAGAGGGGTTACTGAGTGACAGTGTGGGGGAACTGGATTAACATCAGGAGAGATATAGCAGGGTGCTGGGTGAGAAGGGTTACTGAGTGACAGTGTGAGAGAGCTGGATTAACATCAGAAGAGATACAGCCAGTAACAGAGGGTGCTGGAGTGATTTGTGGTCAAACATGAAATATAAAATATGTGTAGGTAGACAGTGAAAGAGAAAGGAACTGTGGGAGAAGGAAGATGTCATCTTCATTTGGATGAAAGGGAGCTCTATTCTATATGCTGGCAAAAATCTAAGGAGGAAAGTTATTCAGCTGTAAATAATATCAAAGTTTGTGTTGTTTAGTCCATCAAAGAGATGAACTCTGTACAACAAAGTCCCCTGTGCAGCAGATGGCTTTGTGGTTTGGACTCACTTCCCCTTGAGGCCTCTCTGCAGAAGAGGATTGCTGCATTTGTGGTGGAGCTGGGCACCCTGCAGATTTGTGCCCTGCATGGGCCATATTGTCTAAAAAGTGATTGGTAAGTGGCTGCATCTTTCATCTGGTATTGAATGAGCATTTTCAAAAAATGTCGGTGAGGGTGGGCTGTGCGCAGAACGAAGTAACCACACAGATCCAGACTTTGCAAATGCACAGGCAATATTCCTGTTGAGTAAGTCCTGGTCGTTTGAAACTCTGTTCCCATAGTAATCGTAACACGTGCACCAGTTTCCTCAATTTTGCACGGTGCCTCAGTGTTGTTTATCAGGTTAGTCAAGTCGAACACATTGTGCAATGCAAATTCATTCAACTCAAGGCCCCTGTGTGTTTTCCCATTCCCTCCTTCAGATGTCCTCGCTTTGACACCAGCCCTGAAGACATTTTATATATGTTCGGCCAGTGTCCTGAGTGGACCTTCTAAATAGTACTTTTTCTGTAGATCATGCTGAGCACATCATCGCCTAGCTGCCAGCCACATGTATACCGTTTCTGAACCCCTTGTTTACGGATCTCCTCTTGGCTACAAACACCCCAAACTTTACTGTCATGCCACTTGTGCTCCCCAAACTCCAACTGTCCTCCTCCTTCAGCACTACAGCTCTCCAAGATCTCGGCACCCCTCCAGTCCTGGCCTTCTGTATATCCTACACTCCCTTTGCTCCCAAATTGGTGATGTTCTTTCAGCAGCCTGAGCTCTGGAGCTCACTCATTCTCTGTCTCTGTCTCCTTCTTCCAGACTCCTAAAACACTAAGCGGTTTGACTAAGGTTTTGAATCCTCGTGTTGAGTGGCTCAATGATAAATATTGCTTGATAATCACGACTGTGTAGCCCCTTATGATTTTTTTAAACAATGTTAATGGTGCTGCATGCATTAGTTGCAGTTATTCTGCAACAGGTCTAGAATGCAAGAATTTAATTTTAATTAATTCATGGGAAGTGGGTGTCACTGGCTAGGCCAACATTTATCGCCTGTCTCTAATTGTCCAGAGGGCAGTAAAGTGCCAAGTATTTTGCTGTGGGTCTGGAGTCACGTGTAGGCGAGGCCAGGTAAGCAGTTTCCTTCCCTAAAGGACATTAGTGAACCAGGTGGGTTTTCCCCGACAATCGGCAATGGATTCATAGTCATCGTTAGATCCTTGATTCCAGTTTCCATCTACCACGGTGGGATGTGAACCTGGGTCCTCAGAACATTACCTGGGTCTCTGGATTCAGAGTCTAGCAATAATACCATTAGGTCATTGCATCTCTATTGCTTAATCTGTATCAGATCCAGAAATGAGGTGAAGAAAACTCAGTGGTGAAGATGAAAGTCACTATTTTATTCCAAAATTATTACATTTGCCACGTCATGTCCCAGTTAGTCATGTACTACAGCCTGAAATGTCACTTTCTGAAAAATGTCATCTAAGTCACATTTGAATCAAATCATACTTATGGCATCCAATGCCTCCTTCAGGGCATTCAGCCCCTTGAAATAACAGAAAGTGGCTGTAAAATCTCAAAACATCAGGTAGCAGAGCAGATGAAGGGCCATTGATCTGTGTTTACACAGTTCCCACAGATACTGAGCATCCCAACTTTTTCTTTGCTGTTGATTCAGAGCAAGAAGTCATTGACTTCAATCATAGGTAATCCGCGCCTGCGTTCTACTTTCTGCAAGGGCTCCATATCATTTGTTATCTTCACACGACAATGATCTATTGGCCTCAGTCTCGAAAGGTCTGATTGACCCCAGCATCCATAGCTTTTTGGGGCGAGAGAGTTTCATATTTCCAAACCCTAGTTATGAAGCCCTAGGAGGTCACTTCACTCAGTTGGCTGGATGCCTTGTTTCCGATGCAGCGTGACACCAACAGGACGGGTTCAAATCTCACACCCACTGAGGTTACCCGGAAGGATTCCTCTTCTCTACTTCTCCCCTCAACTGAGGCGTGGTGACTGTCAGGTTAAACCACCACCATCAACAGTCTCCTTCTCTCTACTGAGAGAGCAGTCCTGTGGCTTGGGAAGACTGTGGCCACTTTATCTTGGGAAGACTGTGGCCACTTTATCTTGGGAAGATCTAGCACAATTAAGAAATTTCAAATGATCATCAAGATACCATGAGGTTCACAATATTTAAGAAAGGGCAGCACAGTGGCTCAGTAGTAACCACTGCTGCCTCAGCACCTGGGTTCGATTCCAGCCTCAGGCAACTGTCTGTGTAGAATTTGTACATTCTCCCCGTGTCTGTGTGGGTTTCCTCCGGGTGCTCCGGTTCCCTCCCATAGTCCAAAGATGCGCAGGTTAGGTAGATTGGCCACGTTAAATTGGCACAAGTTTGTAGGCTAGGTAGGTTATCCATTGGGAAATACGGGTTTCAGGGATAGGGTGAGGGTGGTGGTCTGGGTGGGATGCTCTTCACAGGGTCGATGTGAACTCAATGGGCCAAATGGCCTGCTTTCACACTGTAGGGATGCTATGATTCTATGAAAGGAGATAAGCTGAACTATATTAAATATGGGTGCATTGACCTCAACAGTTGTCAAAGTCTGAGTAAGATTTCTTTTTAATCACCTTGTCGAGGGTTCCTCCAGAATCCCAATGTGGCTTCTCTTTCACCAACAAGGCCTCCACAATGCCCCAAGATCAGCAAGAGTACAGAGAGCAAAACAAACTCACTACAGTGCTGTTCGATCTCACAAAACCCTCACAACTGGTGAATCAAACTGCCCTCTGGAAGGCATGACGACAAGGTGAGCATCCAGCAAAGTTTGCAAACATCACCCATCAAATAATAGTTCCTGACTGTATGCTGCCTCAGGTTAGAGATTCCACATTCAGTTTCAAGGTGTTCATTACCTCAGTGGTTTCAATTTTTTCTGGCTCACAAGTACTTGCATATTCCATTGTTGACAGATTGTTCTCTTTCCTTTTCCAGCACTTTCTCCATCCACTCTTTTCCAGACTCTTGTTTCTGTATTCGCTCCGTAGTCTCATTCTTTGCTAAGCTGTGTTACAGCTACCTCCTTTGCAGCCCTATAGCCTCCTTTGCAGTCTCTTCATTGTCTACCTGTCCAGACAGTTCTTTCTTTCTCCTTACAGCCTCTACC
The DNA here is from genome assembly GCA_024137785.1 of Ginglymostoma cirratum. Taxonomy (NCBI): domain Eukaryota; kingdom Metazoa; phylum Chordata; class Chondrichthyes; order Orectolobiformes; family Ginglymostomatidae; genus Ginglymostoma; species Ginglymostoma cirratum. The sequence continues at coordinate 10,971,801 of JAHRHZ010000133.1, read as the reverse complement.
TTTCTCTAGGTAATGACGAGGTGGGAGCCTGCAGAGCTGTGCTTAGCCATGCCAATGCCTGGAGTAGTGCCCAGCCATCTTCGTGGCATGGAGCCACACTTGGTCACTGCCCGTGCCCCCCTCCCCCCCAGCCTTGGAGCTGCACAATGCCACCCCTGAGGTCTGCACATAACCATATTATGGAATCTCCCACAGCCACCTACTCTGTCACAACATGCAATAAAACATGGGCTCATTTCACCAAGCTTCACTTCTTCTATCATGTGGTCTACTCCGAGCAGTGTCCCCCAGGATGGGGAAAGAACTTATGCCATTCACCTTAAGCTCTTCAACGTCAACCAGCTAAAGTTCAGGCACGGAGACGATGGCTGTTTATAGAAATTGGCCACCAAGGCCTGTGCCTACTGGAGGTGCCCAGTCTGGGCAGCACTCAGATCCCTCAGTGACCAACCATGGTAATGTTGTCCTCATACATGAGTGATAGAGTGAGAGACAGAATCTGGGGTGAGCTGCTGGTGAACCTATCAGCAGCTGATGTGGGAGAGAAAATGGCTGAGAGTGGAGTAACAGCTTGGGAGGTAAGTGGCTGCCTTGAGTGAATCACTGGGCTTTATTTTAGCCAATTGCAGGCCTCAGGGATGGCATCCTGCAGCTCCAAGGCTGGGGGTGGGGGGAATTGGGGAGCAGTTACCAAGTGTGGCTCCATGTCACAAAGATTTATTCCAGGCATCGTCGTGACTAGGCACAGCTCTGCAGGCTCCCGCTTCCTCTGTACCTAAGGGGGTAAAAAAAGGTAGAGGCTGTAAGAAGAAAGAAGGAAGAGTCTGCACAGGTGGACCATAAAGAGGCTGCAAAGGAGGCTATAGGGCTACAAAAGAGGTAGCTGAAACACAGCTTAGCAAAGAATGAGGCTACAGGGAGAATAGAGAAACAAGAATCTGGAAAAGAGTGGATGGAGAAAGTGCTAGAAAAGGAAAGAGAACAAGCTGTCAACAATGGAATACACAAGTACTCGGGAGCCAGAAAAATTTGAAACCACTGAGGTAATGAACACCTTTAAACTGAATGTGGAATCTCTAACCTAAGGCAGCATACAATCAGGAACTATTATTTGGGGGAAGTGTAATGGATGCTATTGCAATCAGTACTGCCTATAATTAAATTTATATCAGTGATTCAGATCTGAAAGGCAATAATTTGCATAGTACAATGTGTCCTGTATGCATATTCAATGGAACACATTAGCTGTGGCCTTGTGAATCTGTGGAAGGTGTGTTTCCGGTGCTAACCTGTTGGCTGGAGGCAATTTAAATACTGTGGTGTTTAGGAAATTAAAATTTCCTTGTGTGTAGTAGCTTTAGTTTTAATGCAGGGTTAAAGTTTGGGGAAAGTGATGAATCCTTGCAATTTCACTTCTGTACGAGTCCAAATATCCTGGAGATCGACTCAAATACAGTAGATGTTGTTATCTTATCTGACGATATCACCTGATAAGTGAGGTAGAGTGAATGAAAATGTAGTCCCTGAAAATTACAATGTAGTCTACAGAAATTGTAATGTAGCTCTCAAGACAATTTCAAGAAAAGCCCTCGATAATAATTGTTTTGACATTTTTTTGATTTGATTTGATTTATTATTGTCTCATGTACCAAGATGCAGTAAAAACTATTGTTTTGCATACTTTACGCAAGTACATCAGGGTAATAGAACAGAATGTAGAATATAGTGTCACAGCTACAGAGAAGGTGCAGAGAAAGATCAACTCTAATATACGAAAGGTCTTTTCATAAATCTGATAACAGCGGGGAAGAAACTGTTGGTACGTGTTTTCAAACTTCTGTATCTTCTGCCCCAGGTAAGAGGGTGGAAGAGAGTATAACCTGGATGGGAGGGGTCTTTGATTATGTTGTCCATTTTCGTGAGGCAGTGGGAAGCGTAAACGGACTCAATGGAAGGAAGGCTGGTTTCGCGATGGACTGGGCTGCATTGACAACTCTCTTTAAGTCTGTGTGGCCTTAGGTAGAGCAGTAGCCATACCATGCTGCGGGACAAGTTCGCAAAAAAAAACAGGGCTGGTTGGGAAATATGAATGACCAAGTTGTTTGAAATTGTCTGATAAAGCAGTGCTTGCAAAGTGCATCACACTGAACCCAAAACTTTCAATGGCCTTGATAAATGGGGACATAGGCTACAACAGCAAATGTTTTGCTGAGCCTATGTAAAACACATCAATTGCATTGTGACTGTGGTTTCCAGTTCTGGTCACCAGGAGATGTGAAGGCTTTAAACAGGTTTCAGAAGAGCTTTACTAAAAAGGCTCCAAGGATGAGCGATTAGAGACAAGTTTAGGTTGCTTTCCTGACAGCTAAGAAACCTGAGACGATTCGATGGAGGTGTATAAATTTACAAAGGTTTAGATAGAATAATTAAAAATCGTTTTCAGTGGCTGAAGGATCAATGAACCAGATTTAATTGTTTAGCAAAAGAACCAGAAGTGAGACAGGATAAGGATTTGGAGTATGCTCCTTCCCCAGTATCGAGGTGGATACTGATTCAAATTAATGTTCAGAAGAAAATTGGATAAATGAGTGGGACAAAGAAATAAAGAAAGATCAGGTTGGTGAGGGGCAATGCTCTGTTTAAGCTGTGCGTGCGTGCCATGTTCCACGCGTGGTGATTGGCATCGGCAGGCTGATCGTGGCATTAGCTTCCAGTTCCGGAAGTCGCTGCAGCTGGTAAGGAGATTAGTAGGAATGCTGGTGGGAATGTTGGCACTGGTAGGAATGAAATGATTTCTCTCCCAAACAACTATTGTGGACATAATGGGCTGAATGGTCTCCTTTTGTACTATTCTATTCAATTGGACCCAAGATTGACCATCTGGGGCACTTGATAGAAGCTCCAATTTGACAGAGAAACAATACAGAAGACTCAGGGAGTATGTGGCAGATGCAGTCAGGAGTCCAGGATAGAATTTTGGGGTGAAGGCTTGCAGCAGGGAGAGGAGCTCTAAATGGAATCAGGTCACAGTGAGAATGTGGGAAAGGCCCGCAGTGTAGAAATGGAACCAGGAACCGTCAAGCAGACAAGACGTGTACGAGGCAAAGCTACAGCAGGTCAGCGAGCTCTGGAGACAGTCTGCAGAAGCAAACAAAGTAAAAAAAAAACGCTCAGATCGGGGAACGTTGCAAGCTGCATAATCGGTTTGCCGAACACAAAGCGCTTGGCAGCCATTTACTCTTCAGAGCTACGTGATTGCTATTTCTGGGGAAATGGCAGGACAGAGAGATTCTCTTCCCTGGGCTGTGCAAGGGGCCCAATTGGGCCGAGTGGGATGACAAGGTTGAATGTTATAGGATCACCGTGGGCCGCAATCAGACAGGGTAACTGGGCAGGCAACATTTGGCCATGGCATGGGATCGATAGCGTGACCACCAAGATGGTTGAGGGGTTTTGTTTCATGTCAATGTGTTGAATGGGACCATGCGGGGTCTGGGAAGACCACCCGTGGCAGTCACAATGAGTGCGCACTCATCTCAGATTGATGGCGGTCAGCTATTATTTTACCCACAGCGGTAACAAGCTGCTATAAACACGGGATTAAAGACAATGCACGAAGCAAGCAAATGATGCGTCAATAAAGAGAATCAGTAAAAAGCAGAACTTAAGAGGGCACACTGAAAGTCCGCAAACAAAATAGCATAGGAAGAAACAGGATGCAGTAAATGTCATTAAAACCACCCATTAAAGGGGTCACGAGGGCTAGGGGCTATTTTCCATTTCAGAGCATAAGCATGAGCAAGGAATGCCAACAGCAACTTCACTAGACAGAAAAAAAAATCTGGAAGTCAGAAACAAACTCAGAAATTGCTGGAAAATCTCAGCAGGTCAGGCAACATCTGTGGAGAGAAAGCAGAGTTAACGTTTCGGGTCCAGTGCCCTTTCTTTTGTTTTGGAGCAGGGTCACTGGATCCAAAATGTTAACTGTGCTTTCTCTGCACAGATGTTGCCTGACCTGCTGAGATTTTCCCACAATTTCTGAGTTTGTTGTTGACCAAGAGGAACTTGCTTCACACAGAGAGAAAAAAAACTTTTAAAACTTGGAAACAGCTCACCTAGAGGTAGTTTAACAGCAGCAAACGGTTCTAGAATAGAATCCCTACAGTGTGAAAGCAGGCCATTCAGCCCATCGGGTCCACACTGACCCACCTAGACCCACATCCCTACCCTGCCCCCTTAGCCCTGCATTTCCAATGGCTAACCCACCTATCTTGCATATCCCTACACACTATGGGCAATTTAGCACGGCCAGTTACCCAATCTACGCATCTTCGGTCTGTGGGATGAAACCAGAGCATCCGGAGGAAACCCACACAGACGCGGGGAAAATATGTAAACTCCATACGGCTGCCTAAGTGTGGAATCAATCCCGCGTTCCAGGCATTGTTTGGCAGCAGTGCTAACCCACTGTGCCACCCCTTGAGTTAGTGAGAAGGTAGCAAGAGAAAAGGAGACACTTAAATCCAATTGCTTGGGATTAATGACTCTTGTGGTACAGTGGTAGTATCCCTACCTCTAACCCAGAGGCCTGGGTTGAAGTATCACTTTCTCCAGAGGTGTGACATAACATCTCTGAACAGGTTGATTCCGAAGATATCAAGTATTCAAAGTTTGTTAATCTACATTAATCTCAGTTGAAGTCTATATTTGTGTCTAATCAGTAATCCATGGAGCTATTTAAGTCTTTCTTTTCAGTAAAGAACCAGATGCCCAGGGTACACAACATCTGCAGCTGGGGATTACCCTAACAAACATCAAAACCCAACACAACATGGAGCTAGAACATAAAACTGTGCAGCACAGGAATGGGCCCTTCGGCCCATTGTGCTAAATGTGACGCCAAATTAAACTAATCCCGCCTGCCTGCCCTTGGTCCCTCCATTTGTTGCATATTCATGTGCTTATCTAAAAGCCCCTTAAATGGCCCTATTGTATCTGCCTCCACCACCACCACCCTCGTAACGTGTTCCAGACTCCTACCACCCTCTGCATAAAAAATTTGCCCCTTCACATCTCCTTTGAACTTTTCCCCCTCTCACCTTAAATGCATGCACCGTAGTTTTAGACTTTTTAACTCTGGGAAATGAAAAATTCTGTCTGTCAACCTTATCTAAGCATCTCATAATTTTATAGATTTTTATCAAGTCTCCCCTCAGAGAAAACAGCCCTGGTTTTTCTAGCCTCTCATAATAGCTCATACTCTCTCAATCAAAGCTGTATCTTGGCAAACCTCTTCTGCCTTTCTCCAGCCTCCACTTCCTTCCTGTAATGTGGCAACCAGAAGTGAATGCAAGGGCAGCCTAACCAAGGTCTTGTAAAGCTGCAACATGACATCCTGACTCTTGTACTCGATACCCTGACCAATAAAGGCAAGCATGCCATTCTTAGAATTAAGCGTGAGTTGGGGTAATCTAACTACCTTAAAAATGCTGTTAAACAGCCACGCTAGACATAATAGTCACACAGGCACTATCAAGCCTCAGAGACTGAAAAGGAACAAGTATTTTAGAAATCAAACATGTGCAGCAGCTACTGGACCAAATGAAACAAACACCCCCAAGTCTCACACGCCAACATAAATGACAAGTGGCTGAAGTCCAACTGAATGGTAAAGTAGCCGAAAGTGAGAAACTGCAACTGATTCAAAAACAGGAAAGAGTTTTTATCAGTACTTTGAAGTTGGATAATTATTCTCTTTTACTAAAATGTTCAGAGTTTGAAGAACACTTTGAATTAATAGCTGAGAAAAGCATTCTGCTATTATCAAAAATTTTACACCAGAGAAACAAACTCTTGCCAGAGGGAAAGAAATTTTAGTTTGCATTTACAGAAGATTACCCTGCAAAAGCAAGCCCTCATTCATGAAAGAGATCAACTTCGGAATATCATGATCTTTTGAAGGAGGATTAGAAAATAGCAATTAGAAAGGCAAATTCAGGACCTACATCAGCAACGTCCAATCAATTCAAATGCTTCTTTGGAAACAAAAAGTGCAGGGAATTTTAAGTATACTGTTATTATCCACTCTTCCATTAAGTTTGCAGATCACAGTATTGCAGGACAGCTTCCTAAACATCCCACTCCCAAAAGAAGGGATCCAGAATGCCCAATTTTGTCAGATTCTGATGAAGGACTTCCCAAGGCTCCATGATATTTAGATCTTTCCCTGTCTTCAACGGTGCATGATGGTGAGACCTCTCGTTTTTTTCCTGGCTTCCCAGTAACCTTGATCTACCCAGCCTCCTGTTAAAATATTTATAGCAGTCTACCTACTAACTAATTTGGTTACCTGCAGCAGCTGCTGCACATGTTTGATTTCTAAAAGGCGTGCTCCTTTTCAGTCTCTGAGGCTTGATAGTGCTTTGTGACTAGAAATCAGCTTCAAGCTCATGAGAATGGAAATGTGACTATATTCAGACCATCAGAGGTTGGAGCCCCAGTCTGCTGAAGGTCTTGCCTCCAAGGAGGGGTAAACAGAATTCATTCATCCCCACTGCCCTCAAAAATGGTGAAGAATACAGTTGGAAATTGAAGTCTTGGCCAGGAAGAGGCTTTGAGACTTAGGAGTGGGGTGTAGTAAGAGGAAGTCAGTGGGGACATGATAGTGTAGTGGTATTATCATGATGCTGTTAATCCAGAGACCCAGTGTATGTTCTGGGTTTGGATCCCACCATAGCAGATGGTGGAATTTGAATTCAATAAAGAATCTGGAATTAAGAGTCTAATGATGACCATGAAGCCATTGCTTATTGTTGAAAAAAAAACACCTGGTTTACTAATGTCCTTCAGGGAAGGAAACTGCCATCCTTACCTGGTCTGGCCTACACGTGACTTCAGCCCCACAGCAATGTAGTTGACTCTTAAATGCCCTCTGGACAATTAGGGATGGGCAATAAATGATGGCCTGGCCAGCCATGTCCTCATCCATGAATGAATACATTAAAACAAATAGTAGGAGTAGAGAAGAAATTGTTAATAGTCAAATATGAATGGTTAGAAGGGGTACAGTGAAAGATTTGGGGGGAGGTGTGGTATATTAGGATTCCACGATATAATAATCAGCCCTGCCATGGTGATGACAGAACAACATGGAAATGGAACTTGTGAATCTAGGGGCTCAGAGCTCCTTCGTCCTTTCCCTAATGTATGGCGGTATGTTTAATAAAACCTGTTGATTTTTGCTTACCGAAGTGCGAAGCTTAGGATCCTGGGGGGACCACTGGAATCAGAATTTAAAAATCTCACCTCTACTACCAAAACGTGGCCTCAGTTGATGCAACATAAAAGTCAACGGCAACATTTCCTTTCACAATTCCGATGGCTTGAGAGCTGAATTCAGCTCCAACAAAGAAAAATCCATGAAACTATCCGTCGCTGGAGAAGTGAAAACATTGACCACAGGAACAGATGATTTCAATCCTTAGAAGAATCCCGAGGGATGAATACAACTAATTGTAAGGCCAATGTCAACAATGAGAGAATTTACAGTCCAGAACGTTACAGGCACCAACTCAGGTGCAGGACAAACTGAGGCTATCCTGTTTAACTGGGCGGAATGACATTCAGGCTTCATTGAACAGCACTGCTTTCAAGAGCGGTGTTAAACTAAAGAGCCATAAAGACAGAGCATCAAATATCATGTGACCCCCAAGCTACACATATATTTATAAAGACCTGGAGCAGGTTATTAAACAGCCTCTGTTAAAATTGACAGGCTATCAAGATCACCAGGAACCCTATTTTTAAAAAAGTAGCGCACTGTTAGCATCACCGTTAATAAAAAGACTCCATACCGTTAGGAGACCCTGTGTGAAGACGGATTATATAACTCTGTTATGTTGGGTATGGCCTCAGCTTATCAATTCAGGATCCTTTGTGTTTGTGCAGCTTAAGACCCCAATGCCAAAGGATAGATCATAGCACACTTGTGGCCCCAGTGTGCACCATCTACAAGATGCATTGAGAGTATTACAAGGATACTGCTGGGCTTCAGCTATTTACAATCTATATCAATGAGCTAGATTAGAGGTACAGGTATGAAGTATTCAATTTTGCTTATGATAAGTTAGGTGGGAAAGCATGTGGTGAAGAGGCCATAAGACATAGGAACACAAGTAGGCCATTCAACCCATCGAGACTGCTTCACCATTCTGTGAGATCATGGCTGATCTGATCACCCTCAACTCCACTCTTCCCCATAACCATTGATTCACTTTTTGATGAAAAATCTTTCCATCTCAATATATCTGAATACATCTGAATATACTTAAAGACACTGCCTTGATAGCCCTCTGTAGTAAAAAAAATCCCCTCTGAGGATGCAAAGAATCCACAAAGAGACACAGACAGGTTAGTTAAAATGGGAAACATGACAGATTGAATATAATGTCTGAAATAGTAAAGTTAGCCACCTTTGCAGAAAAATTAGAAAAGTATTATATTTTTAAAATGGCAAGAGACTTGGAAATTTGGGGTCTAAGTGTTCTTGTACAAAAGCAAGGAATGTTCACTTGCAGCTATAACAATTGGAAAGCCGGTAATATGTTAGCTTTTAGTACAAAGGGATTGGAGTATAAGAGTAAAGATCAGTATTACCCCAAACCGAGCATTGGCAGAACCCTACCTGTAAAGATTTGGCCTCCTTACCCAAGGAAGTAATTACTTTCATTAAATGGAATGCAACAAAAATACCATTGGACTGATTCTTAGGATGAGGAAATTGTCTTCAGAGATTAAGCAGACAATGCCTACATTCCCTAGAATTTAGAAACTGAGATGTGACCTCATTGAAACATTTAACGTTCTTAAGGTGCTCGGCAAAGTAGATGCTGAGAGATTGCTTCCCCTTGGCGACAGAGAGTAGAATATGGAGTTACAGTGTCAGAATGAAGGATGACCATTTCAGACAGAGGAGAAATTTCTTCTCTCTAAACGTCATGAACTTTTCAAATCCTTGACTCCAAAATTCTGTGGAAGCTCAGTAGCTGAATGTGGATTGTTGGATATTATGGAAATCAAGAAACATTGGTACAGTGCAGGAAAGTATAGTTGAGTCAGAAGATCAATCATAATCTTATTAAATGGCAGGGCAGTCTTGAAGGGCTGAATTGCATTCTTCATCTCCTACCTACTGTATTCTGATGTCCTTAAGATGCACTGCAGCAACTATCCAGGGGTTCTTCAAGCTGGACCTCCCAGCCATCACCTAGGGGGACAAATTCAAACAGAAAAATGGGACGCCATCAACTCCAAGTTCTGCTTCAAGCCCATCCTAACTTGCTTCATATTGGACTGAATTTTCCCAGAAAATGCTTAAATGTCAATTTCGGGGAATTTCATGAAGGGTTTCTCTCTATGTAGTCCTATTGAGTTATACCCTGCAATTCTCCGCTGTTTTACTCATTAAGTATGCAGCACGCCTCGACAGCGTCACTCATGTATTCACCAGTGATGGAAATGCTCACGGCTGCTGCGACCCTCCCAGTTTCCTGGCACCGGCCCCATGTTTAAAGCCCAGCTGGGCACCACATCAAACAGTGCCAACCAGGAACTACCCTTCACATAGACATAGTTCAAGGAAAATAAAACTGACAAGTTTTTAAGGCACATGGATGACATTTCGTTGGAAATAGTATATCGCATTTGTAAAAATATTAGCATTTTAACCCATTATCTGTCTGATCAACTGCCATTATAGCTGCAGTTATGAGAATGAAGCAACAGAGTCCACCCTTCCTTCCTTAGAACTATTCTTTCCCTAATGCCCATCATATTTTAACGTCCTATCCGAGCTCAGAGTTATCAAACCATCAAACAGTTGTTAAGGTTAACTCTTATTGAAACAATCAGGAACATGAAGAATGAACAAACAAAAAAAAAGTTTAGTTCTTTCCAAGACTAAACAGGGACCACTTTCAGACTACACATTTAGAGACAATGGACAATGCCTTCACTCAACTCAGCTCTAATGGAAACAGATGTCAATTAAGTCATGTTGGACATTTTGAGTCTAGTGTTGCACCATTCTGTAATGCTAAAGGTAATGTCCCTCCTGATCAATGTCCCCATTCTCCTAGTCAGAAGACTGCTCCTACTCTCCCAGCTATTCGGCCTTCATCAATTCCCCCTCTTTACTTGCTCCAGTTGTGCAGAGCCCAGCTTGCTGGAATTAAGTGTCATATTCTGTCTGGACTGTATTGCAAAACACTGCCCCCTAACAGAACCTCATCTTAAGGAGCCCTATTGGAGGTGAAAAGGCTGCACTGTACCTACACTCAGTCTGAGTCAGGGTGTTGCATAATGGAATTATCAACTATAATTGCAGAGGATAACCCTGTCTCCCATTAACCATCCATGTAAGGCATCCCAGCCATTTAACTGAAGTTTTTGAAATTTCTTTCAAATGCACTTTGTGTTACAAACTTGTTCCTCCATCTCAATAATCTGTTAAAAGCCAAATTTTCGACTGTGTCCCAGCCTTTCTCATTGTTCTTATTTCTTTCTCCTTGCCCAACTTGAGAAATTCTCAAGTGCTGCATAAATCTAAGCATTTTTGGTAACACTGATGTCTACAACGTATTAGAATTCAAGCATCCTGTCTACAAAGTATCGTCTCCCATTGTCACAATTTTGTCACACATCTCCATAACAGCACTGGCACTTTCGAGCTCCTGTTTAAACAATTTTGTTTACCCAAAAATTACCCAGTTGTAATGATAACCTCCTGCCAGTAGTGGCTAAAAGAACAACGAAGACCAACAGTTTCTCTTGACTGCATCTGCCAAAAAATTCCTATTTTCCATTTGACTATCCTTCTGCTTTTGTAAATGTACAGCTGTTGTGTATTTTGATTTAGCTATTATCAATAGCATTAAAAAATCTAACTTTTATAACAAAGAAAGTACAGAATTACATGATTTTTAAGATATTGTGTGTGTAATTTCTGTCCTATTTCATAGCACTTCTAAGTTTCTCCACATAGAAAACATTGAGATGTAATATTGCAACACTCAAAGTTCTCTTAGTTCCCAAAATCTGACATCTTGCACATTCCAAATGTTAATTGTTGCACCATGTCACGCTTTCAGCTGCTAGACCTAATGCTCTGGAATATTGTCCTTCTACTTCTATTCCAATGTTCCTTAAAATCTAAAAACCGAAAGAACTGTAGACAGTGTAAATCAGGAACAAAAACAGAAGTTGTTGGAAAAGCTCAGGAGGTCTGCCAGGCCTGCTGAGCTTTTCCAGCAACTTCTATTTTTGTTCCTTAAAATCTACCCCTTTGAATAATCTTTTGGTCATTTCTCCTCCTTGATGTGGTGGCCAATTTTTCTCTTTCAATCAGCATTACTAATGGGCAGGCAATAGCCTAGTGCTATAGTTGTAAGATTATTAATCAGCTAATATTCTGGAATCCTGGTTTCAAAGCCCACCATAGCAGATGGTGGAATTTGAATCCAATAAAGAATCTGGAATTAAGAGTCTAACAACGACCGTGAATCCATTGTTGATTGTTGGGAAAAACCCATTTGGATCACTAATGTCCTTTAGGGAAAGGAATCTACCATCATCATCTGGTCTGGTCTGGTCTACGTGTGATTCCAGACCCCCAGCAACGTGGTTGACTCTTAACTGCCCTCTGAGCAATTAGGGCTGGGCAATAAATGCTAACCTAACCAGCGATACCTCCTCCCATGAATGGGTAATATTTTTGTTAAAAAACTAATGAGGATTACCTAAATATTTTGTTGCTGCTTGTAGCATCTTGCTGTGTGCAAATTGCATGCTTCATTTTCTACATTTCAACAACAACCAACACTTCAAAAAGTACTACATACTGCACTGGGTTGTCCAGTTTGTGAAAGGCACTACGTAAATGCAACCTTTTCCTTTAAGTGCTGCCTCATACCCTAAGGCTCCTTGGAAATTCTAATAGAATTGGATGACTTGTTACTTTGACTCCTTGCCTTAATTCCTATCAATAATGATCTCCAACTGAGCTAACAAAAAGAACAACGGAGTCAATCACATATAAAGAGCTGGGAAAGGAGTAAATACCTTTCTACAGGTTAATGTCAGGGACATTTTACAAACAGGAGGCAGATAAATTGATGTCTGATTTTTCTTCTGATAAAGAACAAGGTTCTAATCACCATTTTTTTGGTAGGTAGTACATGCGGATACTCTATTTATTCAAATATGACCTGAGTATTACTTTCACAAATGTAAGGAACAATTAATGGAATCCCTACAGTGTGGGAAGAGGCTGTTCAGCACACTGATTCTGCCCTGACCCTATTAAGACCATCCCACTCAGATACATCCCCCTACCCCTGCATTTCCCATGGCTACACATGGGCATCGAGGCAATTTAAGCATGGCCAATCCACTTAACCTGTGTATCTTTGGACATTGGGAGGAAAGTTGGCGTAACCCCAGACAAACATGGGAAGAATGTGCAAACTCCACACAGATTGTTGACCGAGGCTGGAATTGAAGCCAGGTCCCTGGTGCTGTGAGGCAGCAGAGCTAAACACTCAGCCACTGTGATGCCCAATTAAGGCACATGTGTTTATATTTTAGCTGCAGGATAATACATTATATAATACTGAAGAGGTTGGGCATAGTGGTAATATCACTGGACTTGTAATCCAGGACTCCAGGCTAATGTTCTGGGACCTAGGGTTGAATAGTAGATGGTGAAATTTGAATTTAGTTAGAAAAAAACTGGAATAAAAATGTGAGCTTAAGGATGACCATATCCACTGTCAAGTGTTGTAAAAGCCTACCTGGTTCACTAATGTCCTTTGTGGAAGGAATCCCGCCAGTATTATCCAGTCTGGCCTACATGTGACTCCAGACCCATTGCAATGCGTTTAACTTTTAATTAGGAAATAAATATTGTCTCAGCCAGCAGCACCCATGTCCCATGAACAGATGAAAAAGAATATTATTCTCCTGTCCTGTGTGATGATACTATGTCTTTAAGGGGTGTATTTTGTCTTGGTTTGTCTTTGAAGAGGGGTTTTAAGACAGAGGTGCCATGTTTGGAAAGCCAATAAAGTAAACAACTTGGAGACCTGGGTATTTTTTTAAGTTGGAACAATAGAAGCAGCCTGAATGGGTGGGGCCAGTGCCCACAGAAACAGGGTTTTTAGTCTTTTAGTTTTTCAGTAGTAGTTGTTGCTGGGGATCTCAACAGGGTTTGAAAGTGGCAGGACATCTTTCCCTGCTGCTCTCTCTCTCTCTCAGAGATTTCTCTTGATGTTTTCTCATCCTGTTGCTGGAGTTGCATGTGAGACAACCTGTTTTTCTGAGCTTGCCTTTGTCAAGGTGCATTTACGGGATGTTCCTATATTGGAGGAGTTACTGTTTAATAGTAAAATAATCTATTATTTTGTTAATTTTTCCAATTGAGTTAAGTTATTCCAATTTCTTCTCTCTTTTGTTGTATTTTAACTATAGTGTACGAATAGAGTGCATTTTGCTTCAAATCTGGCAGTTTGACCAACTGAATTGCATCCAGAACATAACGCCAAGCATTTGCCTGTAAATATGAAAATCTTAGGGTCCAGGCTATCTTCTGAATATTTTTGAGAAGGTTTGGTCTGGTCCATAACATATGATGATTACCCTGGTGTCTCTATGCACTTCTTCTTCGCTATGCATATTATAGTATCCCTAGCTCACATTTATAATGGTAACTGTGAATACATAAACTTTACAATTATGTCAGTGCAGATGCAGCAGCACCACAGCTGGCCAGATGGAGTAATTACGGAGTTGTGAGTTTACATTAGTAGTTTCCATTCCAAATGTAGGGAAAAGAACTTCCACTGGAAACATTAAAAAAGTACAGTGCGTGTGACTTTAACATAGGGACTGGAATGCATCTGAGTTCCCTTAACAATTATCACCCAGCCCTTAACTCTGCTTCAATTGAAGACTATGATAGATAAGTGAAGGGTGTTATTATAGCATGCCAAGTTTACATGGAAAGCTTTCAATATAACTGCGGAGCTCAGAATTAATAATAGGAAAAAGTGCAAACAGATGTTTGACTGTCAACACATTATCTAATGGCAGGTGCCATGTTATATGGTAGCAAGGATCAAACATTTAATTAGTTAAAGAAAAACATAAAATAAACACAGTTTTCTTCACAGCAACACAAAAGGTACAAGCCTCGCTTCAAAAAGTTACATCTGCAACAGATGTTTGCAATAAATTCTTAACAGAAATAGTGTGACTAATCCTGGGATAAAGTGAAATTGTTATAAAACTCAAGTTGTAAATTGGAACCATCTTTACTCATTTCTCTTGTCATTTCTGCAGTGTATCTATCCACAGTTTTATCCCAGGTGATTAAACCATTTATTCCCCTACCCTGCAACATACTTGCCCAAAATCCAATTCAACAGCAGATAACGCGTCACAATGGTGAGATTTGGCATTTTAAGGCTTTTCATTTTCACATTGTCAAGGTCATACCATGCTCTTTTCCATAGCTATTTCTTTTAACTCTTTGATGACATGGTTGATCATTTACAATAAATGAGTTAAAAAGATTTTCATCTATAGATATTTTCAAATCAAACTTTTCAGAGATGCAATTACACACCTTTGAAGGAGGTGGCACTTGAAGCCCTGCTTTAGGGTAGGGACAGTAGCAGTGCAGCAGAAGAGCCCTTACTTTCATCCATGTATGGCATTTCACTTCCTCAAGAATTCTCCAAGCTCTTCACGCCCAATAAAACATTTTTTGAAGGGCGTATGGGAAATATGGTAGCCAATTTGCACACAGCAAGCTCCTACACCCAATGCTGAGATGATGCCTTGATAGTCTGCTTTAGAGGGATAAATATTTTCCCGGAGGCGAGAGGTAACTTCCCTGGTCTTCTCCTTACAACGTCTTTTATGTTCACCTGAGAGGATAAACATGATTTTTGTTTTAACATGCCATCCAAAAAAATGGGTCCTCTGATACATATAGAAAACCCATCAGTATTGCCATGGAAATCTCAACAATTATCTGCTGAAGTCTCTAGGGTAAAGTGTAATGGAATCCATAAACAATGAAGATGATGCAGCTGGTGTTACTCTAACATCAGAAGAGAAGAACAGATTAGAGAGAAAAGAAGATGTAAAGAGGGAGGTATTAGACATTGTATTAGAGGACTATATTCTGTAACCTGTAACATATAAATATAAACCATGTTGTAGTATTGAAGAGAGTGAGAGACCCTTACTCTAAGATAAGGATGACTAAGGATGCTAGAGACCAAAAACAGAGTTAAGCTAGAGAAAATGGAGAACTTCTAAGAGTGTATACGTAGACACTCAACATCTAGTTACCTAAAGCAGAACTCACAATATTCTAGATCACTAGCAATCTGAAATTCCCACAAAAGGCTGGGTTTCACTCTGTCTCTATCACAGCCTGATTTCCATTCATTCACGTTCACTTCTGTCAGGGTTACACTGGAATGGTGAACACAATGGGCTGAATCTTAGTCCAACTTGCTATTTTCATGTTGTTCCTTAATATGTGTGCCAGTCTTGACTTGGTGTCAAAACTACTGCTTCCAACTTAGAAGGGTTGTTATGATTCCTGCAAAGAAACCATAAGCCAAAGTAACCAAAATACTGAATAATCCCCCAAATGAAGAAATTGTCAGAACGTTTTGTAACTCTTATTTCAAGGTGAAGCACAACCAAAACAAATTAAGCAAGAATGTATGAGCAAATGATACTTCAAGTAAAAAGGTAAATTTCAGTTTAAATAGTCATACAACAAAGATGCGTCTTATATAATGATAAGCATTCAGAAACATAAGTAGCGCTATATGGTTACACATTTACACAAAGTATTTTCTTCGTTCACAACAGGCAAGTCCAGAATTCTATCCAACAAAAGATCTCCCTTCAGAATTTCACAGAAACAATTATCTAACCAGTAAGACCCAGTTCATGATTTGAGCTCGCGTGAGAAAATACCCAGCTCTCAAGCGTCTTTGAGCTAGCCATACAGTTTTCCAGATTTTCGAATGCTTTTAGCCAACTTGCATAATATCTGCAAGCACTCCTGTCTCCTTTCACGCTGTGCTCCTCTGTCTGTTTTCTCTTTGCATTTGCACTTGTGCATTGACCATCTTGACCCTCCATCTCCTCTGCTTATAGCTCCCCATGCAGCTCTGCATGGCGTCTGAGTGCCACAAGGCTTCATCCTTAACATCTTTACTGCTGGTACTACCTCCAGGACAACAGCCACCAGTATAATCTTACGTACATACGATGATGACATAACTAATGAGGTGACTCTGACATCAGTAGGAGGGAAGACATCAGACCAGAAGAAGCATATGAAGAAATAGGTCTTAGATACCACATTAAAGAGCTGTATTTAGTGATGTAAAAGTGTAAATAAAATTGTGTAACAGTACATCAGTTTTAAAAGAGCTATAATCAAACACAAGGGGACAACAGCCTCAGGGATAACATATTAGCAGACAACCACAGCCCTGAGATACTCAAAACTGATATCTAAAGGTAGCAGTATTAATCTCAAGCACAAGGTTGGAGCTAGAGAAATAATGTCCCAAGACAGGATGTGAATTTTAAACAGAGTCGACTGGTCACAACTGAAAGGGTAAACTCTGAGGGGACAGCAGGACTTTAGAAATCTTAAGGACAAGACTCCCAAGCCAGAAATGGAATATCAGAGAGGGTGCGTTTCTATGTTCATATGAATACCAGCCACAGAATGGGAAGACTCTGAAGCTGAGAACAAGTATCACAGAAGACATCAAAGCCTAGCTACAAACCAGCAATTTTCAACAGAGTGAAAACACAGAATCAGAACACTTTGCCTATAAGAAGGGAAAATCAAAATCCCCAAATGCAGAATGCAGTAATTATCCATGTTGATGGCAGCTTTGGTAGTGACCATGCCATTACCTCAACGACTAGATAATACAGAAGACCCAGAATGAGGCAAAAACTGAAAGTGGTAGCTGTAGATCAGTTTCAGGTTTACTTATGGAGATTTTTAACATTAACATTTTTATATGCTGTAGGGCCAATAACTGATGATGAAAGGCTAGAATACAAAAACAACGATGAACTGCTGAGACTGTATAAGGCTCTGTTCGGATAGCAGTTGTGAGCAGTTTTGGGCCAAAAATCCCTAAAAAAATAGATTAATTGGCTTTGGTGGGGGTGCAGTGGAGGTTTACAAGACTGATCCCGGGGATGAAGGGCTTGTCATATGCAATCATGGACTCTGGGTCGGTGGTCTCTCAACGGATTTTAGGACAAAGAGAGGGGGGTCTGATTGAAACTTACAGATTATTGAGAGGCCTGGATAGAGTGGATATGGAGAAGATGTTTCCACTAGTAGGAGAAACTGGGACCTGATGCCACAGCCCCAGAGTGAAGGGGCCACTCTTTAGAGCATGAGATCCGGTGGAAATTTATCAGCCAGAACATGGTGAATTTGTGGGACTTCTTGTCACAGAAGGCTATGGAGGCAAAGTCTTTGAGTGTACTTAAGAGAAATAGATTGGTTCTTGATTTGTAAGGAGATCAAGCGTTACGAGGTGAAGGCAGGAGAATGGGTTGAGAAACATGTCAACCATGATCAAATGGTGGAGAAGGCTCAATGGTCCGAATAGCCTAGTTCTGCTGCTGTATCTTACAGCCTTATAATCTTATGTTCTGGTCAAACAAAATATGGAAGAAAGTACTACAGAGATTTACACATTGATTAAAATAGTCACTGTGTGTTTTACCCCAAATGAAATTTAGTTATAGAATGGGTAATTCTTAACGACTGATTGGCACATTTGGGTTTTTAATGGATTTATACTGTCTCACAGGATCACGTGGGCACAGGGTTTTGAAGGATGAACTAACTGGGTACCATATAGTGGTCAGACTAGGGAATGAGAAGTTGTCGAACTTCCTTCAACCCAAGGAGCATTTAATGCTGGAATACACAATCCAATTTGCTACACTGGTAGAAATCAAGGTTAAAAAAAGGATTAGTTCTGTGAGGAACTACTCAGGATTTTTCTAACATTGCTGGAAAACCCACCAAAATGTCAAAACAGCAGGAATCAAAAGCGTCAACCACATGAGGTTGGACAAGGTATGGGTCAGAACAGAACAAAAGAGCAATGAATTTCCTGCAGAAAGACCTGAGTGCTATAAGTGGGGCTATTTCAGACTCTTCAAGAAATATTGCAAGTTAGCAGCACCTTCTTCACTTCAAAACAAGGGAAAAGTTCTGCAAAAGAGAAAAAAGGTCTGAGCACTGGAAATGACGCAGCAATGAAAATGTTCAAAAAATATTAAAGATATAGAACAAAAGATGAAAACAACATTCCGAGGTGAGGTCATGAACAAAAGAGAGTCAGCACAAATTCTGGACCATCAACTTGAAGGTACGAGGGTTTGAAACAAAAGAACAGCTTATTTCAATACCGGAAGACAACCTGCCATGGTTGAAATCTGTGAAAGTCAGACCAGCAAACATAAAACCTCATGGTCCAGGAAAGCTGCAAGTGCGTGGGCAAATCACCACGAGATGTAGTCATAAAGGATTAGTTTAGAGTGATAAGACACTTCACATCCTGAAGAATCAGAATACTTCATTGTTGAACACAATGCACGTATTCAGCTAGGTTTCTTAGGAAGTATAGGAAACATAGAAGACCAGAAAGGATTTCCAAAGGCTTAGGCAGAGGATATAACATTACTCAGCTAGAAGATTCAAAAAAATCCATCTGTGTGTACACTTTCAGGAAAGTTCCTCATCCATTGGTGGGAAGAGTGGAAATTCAGGCAGACAGCATGATTGAAAGGAGGTTTATGTCACCAGTGACTGTACCGATGCAATGGTGCTCATCCAAACTAAATGCCAACAATGCGTTCTGGCACATATCCTCAGACCATGTATCAAGATCACTGACTGCATTTACTGCACATTTCAACATTCTGCTATTTGGGATGTCCTCTGCACCAGAAAGTTTACAGAGAGAAATGTCTCAGATACTTCAAGAGGAAACTGAGAGCCATTTCCCATATAGATAATATATTAATTCATGGTAAAATGAAGAAAGAACAGAAACAGTTGGTCAAGGGTTTGTTAAGCTGGAAAAAGAGAACTTATTCTTGTCGAAAAAGTTGAGCCTTCTTCTATGAAAGTAACCAACATTTTACTGGCAAATGGGAGAAAGCTCAAACAAATTCATGCAGCTCCAAACTCTGACAAGGACTGTGCAAAAGTCTGACCTCTCTGCAAGGGAGTTCAAAACATATTCCAGCAAGTGCTGAAAAGGTAACACAGAAAAGCAGCGTTTGACTACAGTGGAAGATTTATTGGTGTACAAGCATAGAATGTTTATCTTAAAGTCGATGTGAAAAGATAGCCGACAGAAATTCTAAGGGAGATACCCTGGGGTGCAGGTTCACAGTTCCTTGATGGTAGAGTCACAGATAGAGAGGGTAGTTAAGAAGGTGTTTGGTACGTATGCCTTTATTGGTCAATGCATTGAGCACAGGAGCTGGGAGGTCATGTTGCGGCTGTACAGAACATTAGTTAGGCCACTTTTAGAATACTGCATTCAATTCTGGTCTTCCAGCTATAGGAAAGGTGTTGTGAAACTTGAAAGGGTTCAGAAAACATTTACAAGAATGTTGCCAGGGTTGGAGGGTTTGAGATATAGGGAGAGGCCAGATAGGCAGGGCTATTTTCCCTGGAGCATTGGAGGCTGAGGGGTGACCTTATAGTAGTTTATAAAATCATGGGGGGCATAGATTGGGTGAACAGCCAAGGATTTCCCCCCAAGGACAGGGGAGGCCAAGAATAGAGGGCATACATTTAAGGTGAGAGGGGAAAGAACTGAAAGGGATCTGAGGGGCAACATTTCCATGGTGGTGCATGTGCGGAATAAGCTGCCAGAGGAAGAGGTGGAGGCTGGTATAATTGCAGCTTCTGGACAGGTACATAAATAGGAAGGGTTTAGGGGGATATAGGCCAAACGCTGGCAAATGGCACTAGATTAATTGAGGATGCCTGGTCAGCATGGACGAGTCGGACTGAAGGGTCTGTTTCCGTGCTCTGTGACTCTAGGTAACACAAAGTGCAGAGACAGAACACAAGAGTCAGCAAACATTCTGAAAGACATTCAGAATTACATCTTGTTGAGTCAGACATGTGCCACGCCTAGCCAAAAGCCAAATGCCAGAGATGGTAATAATAATGAGAATTATGTTAATAATTGTGTTGATGATTTCTTAAACAATGTAGATAAGTAAAGATATATTACCGAAATAGTGTAAATCAGATAGAAATAAACTTGGGGATTGATGTAGTATAATGAATTATGAACATCATAACGATGTAACTGACATCAGTAGAAGATAAGACGTCAGACTAGAAGAAGCAAGTAAGCCAGACATTGTTGTATATGGCGATGAGGCTGAAAGGGGTAAAGTTGGAAATTGTGTGAAGCTGCATTCAATTTCATTGTATCATGTAGGCTCAGGTTATTGTAAGACAGAACAAAGCAACGTAACTTGTACATAATTTTCGTCACGTAACAAACTACTTCTTGCTCAGGATAAGAGTCTCTTCTTGTTAAAACTCGCTAGTGGCTGTTCTTCCACTGCTGTAGACTTAAATAGGCCTTTAGAAAGAGGATAGGTGGTAGCATCTTTCTACCTACAAATACCACAGACAGTACACGAGAGAGCTGTACTCAGGACCCAGCAATGTAAGTAATTAAATTGCTGTATATGAAGCATCACAATTGATCCAATGAAGACAAGGGTCATCAGTGAATTTTTGGCACTGAAGTGTATAAATTATATGCAGTGATTCTTAGGCATGGTGAAGCAAGGGTGAATGCCCATCCAAAACTGAGCCAGTCTTATTCAACCCATAACGGAGCTTTTGAAGAAATGTTAGCATTGAAGTCAAGAACAGACTGAAACTTTTACAGGCTTCATTAATGATGAAGAGACAATAGCTTCAGGCAATGTACACATTGACACTCAGGACCCAATGATACTCAAGACTAGTATCTAAATGTAGAGGTAGTGGTATTAACTTAATGTGCAATATTAAGCGACATGGATAAGTGTTTCTCATCTGTGAAAATTACAAATGATCTTCTTATACTTGATGCAAACTCTTAAAATTCCTTTCTAAACAATCTTAAAACAATTACAGGCAGCAAAGACCTATCAGAGAAATTACTAAACTGCTTCCAGGTCAAAGGCCAGCACAGAATTCATGTTACATTTGAGTACGAGATACAAGGCCAGGCAGTCTGGTACTGAGGGAGAGCTGCATTGTCAGAGGTGATACTAAACTGATGCACCATCTACTTTCTGAGGTGGATGTAGAAAATCCCAAAGAACTAATCAAAGAACGGCAATAGACCTTTCCCCAGTGCCCTAGCCAGATCTATCTCTCAGTTACTATCACTCAAACAGATTAATAGGCTATTCCTATAACCTTCCATGCAGTAAAAGTAGCATTTCCCACATTAAAACAGTAGCAATTAAGTATTTCATAGGATATCAAGAACTGTGGGACATCCTCCAAGGACGTAAAAGGCGCTACCTAAGTGCAGTTTTTTCAGCTCAGTGACCAGCAATCTTCTTTTCCATGACGCTGGAATGGTCTCAACATAAAAGGAACCAAGCTAATCCATGGAGAGTATAATGTGACCCGTATCATGACAGTTAAATTGTCCTTGGATTACAAAAAGCAGATGTGATATCTGGTGCTTTAAACTGGAATTTTAGGTGGTCTTACCCATTTTAATACAGTTTCAATCATTGTCAGTGATGAATCTTTCTTTTTTTCTGAAGAACCACATTCTCTTAAAAGGACCAGATGCGGCCACAGGGAATTTTTTTTTAAGAAAGACTCAAATTGCAAAAGCGTGAAAAACTGGTCAATCAAAGACAATGCTTATGCTCATTTGGGATTAGTCCATGTACGGCCTGTATTATACATTTTTCCTGTTGATGTTTATTCAGGAAAGTAACTCAGTTCTCCTTAGGGGTGAAAGTGTCTGGAATTGAAACAAAATAGAGAGTTCTAAGACATGATTGCCTGTGGTGCTGATTCTAACGGGATTAATGTCGGAGCCTGCATTAAGATCCACCCATTCTGAGGCTGTCATACAGGCATAGGCAGGGATAAGGCAGAATATGTAGGCCTATATCCACAAGTCTCCTCATAGACTTCGTACTAATGTAAATTGTACCTGAGTAAAATACAAAAAAAAAAGCCGAACAGGGGCTATGGTAATTTTGTTGGTTAATCCTGAATCATTCAGTGGCTCTGGTCAAATTTCTTGTGGATTGTTGGAAACATCAGCCACATATTGAGCTTTAAAGTGAAAGCATTCAAGATCAGTGCCTAATGAAATGGAACTGTGGAATTTTCCAACGGGGATGAATGGAAAAATTGAAAGGCAAGCAATTATAAGCCCCGCAGGACACTCATGTGGAGCATCAATAGAGAGAGGTTTTTGGAAGAGGCCTCAGCACACACACACACAAACACACAAGCCATGTGCCTGGTCAGGTTGGGGATAAACGTGTTGAGAGTTCATTTTCAACAAATGTAGCGCTGTATTTTAATAGCTGCTATTAAATCGTGACCTTTCCCAACATATTATATGAGACTTTAACAAAGCCAAAGTTGTAAATAAACATCTCGTTCCAATTCTTGCTTCGGAACCCATTCTTGGCTTGGCTCCCAAACATTTCCTTGGTGTGCAGCTTACGTTTCCCCGAACTGTCATTTGTTAACCATTGAAGCCTAGTGCAAGAGGCTGTTTGTTTCTTTTCAAAGAGCAAATACAGATTGAGTGATCTCTTGTCCAATTGCACCAATTCTGTTTGCAAGTGTGAACTACCTGGAACTCACCACTTTAACATTCCCACTTGTTACAAGCCCCATGGAGGAAATCATAAATCAAAATAAACGAGTTTACTGCATGACTCCAAATTAAGAAGTTACCAAAGAACAGAAAAGGCTGAAAAAAAGCTCAGTGGGTCAGACAGGATCTGAACCATTTCTGATGAAAGGTCATCGATCTGAAATGTTAACGCTGTTTCTCAAACTCCACAATGCTCCCTGGCTTTATTTCAGATTTTTGGCATTCGAGGTACTCTGCTTTTGTGAAGAAATTATCAACAAGATTCTACAGAATCTTAAAAGAAATTACAAAGCTTCTTCACAGCTTCCTGGTCAAAGGTCATCATGTTCCCTCATTTAGTCACCTTAGTAAAATGAAAGTTTTGCCATCAGAATGTTTTCTTTGCAACACATTTGAAATACAGCAAGTTCTTAAACTTTAATACCTGTATGTAGGTCACAACAATGATACGTTACATTTACAAAATAGATTTCATTGCAAGGCATTCTTTTAAAATGTTATAAAATCCACCGCCTTCACTTGGCTTTAAGGCATCAGTATTGTCCCTTGTTCTTTAAATTCCCAACAGGACATCTGTATTCACCTTGTTCTAGCCTGCTTCAGGCACAATTTTAATATAAACAGCTACAGAATCAAACTCCACTTTGGTTCTCAGTTTTGTACTTTTCTAGGAACACCAGTAGGCTGTGATCTGTAAAGACTAGTACCCTGGACATGCACTCTGTGATGTGATTTTTTCATATCTGGATTGAACTTTGTACAGACTGGATCTTGGGATAGCATTCAAGAGAGGTCCAAAGGTTTCATCTGGTTCACTTTGTCAAGAAGAATATTGCTTATTCCTGGTAGACCATCTGGCTTCTGGATGCTGGCAACCATGTATTGGACTGCATGGAGTAAACCCCTATAGTAATCCAATCTTAATCTCCTGTCACCACTTGTTCCCCTTGGATTCAATCATTTCCTCACTTAAATCAAGGACTAAATTGTCACCAGGGTTTTCACATTTTTCACATTCCCCTCATTGGACTACACAGTATCAGGCAAAATTAGAGGGAGTGTAGATAGTGCGTGGCATGGTGACTTTGCTGTTATCATTCACACCTTGTCTCAATCCCTCATTTGTTACCTCACTTATCCCATTTTTAACTTCATTTATTCTGTACCATACTATCACTCCTTCTCTCCTTCCTTTCATCCTATCACCTTCCCTTTCGTTCTTACCTTCCCTTACCCTATTTTCCTGCATTTGCACTTGCTTGAAACCTGTCCCATCTCCTAGAGTTTCCAATTCCTATTCCAAGATGGAAAACCTGAAGCGTTAGCAGCGGGTCATTCTCCACAGATATTGCTGGATCTACTGCTAATGCTTCAGGTTGTCCAGCTTGGAATAGGAACTGGAAACAAATGAGGGATTGAGACAAGGTGTGAATGATAACAGCAAAGTCACCATGCCACGCACTATCTACATTCCCTCTAATTTTGCCTGATGCTGTGCAGACCAATGAGGTGAATGTGAAAAATGTGAAAATCCTGGTGAAAATTTAGTCCTTGATTTATTGTCTTATTCTGGATTTCCAACATGCATAATTTTCCTTTTGTTTTACGTCATTCCCAAGAATTGGATGCTTCCATTCTGCCCGGTCAAGTGTAGCTAACTGCAGATGCAATACACCAGACAGCTCCAGCTTAGGGGTCTTGGTCCAATACTCTGCTGATTTGGCACAGCCCCTGTCTTCCTTGTCGATTAATGACCTACAGTAATGCGGCTTGATACCTGGCTTGATAACTGCTGGGTCTGCTATCTCTCCCTCATAGGTTCACCAACCATTCTTGTTTAGTTCGGAGTGTCAAGGAACTCAAGGTTAATCTCTAGCATACAGCTGCAAAGAATCATTGAGGAGATTTGAAATAAAACCTTTGTGTTTTCCACTTACTTGAAGCAGTTTCATTTACCCGTTGTTAGTGATTGGAAGATGGCTTTAACCAACTACCTGAATAATTAAGGGTCTGTAGACTGTGAGGGTGATACATTACTATAACTGACATCTTGGCAGTGTCGGGTGGGGCACCCAGAGACTGGATGTCATGTGGCAAAAGGAATACATCCACCCAGAGTTGACAATCCCAGGTCTCCTTCTGTCACTTATCAGGGAAACGCCATTCAATATATAAATAGTTCTGGCAATCCTTGACTCAGTAGTCTGATCTTATCTGATCCAAGTATTATTGGTTATGGTCTGGAAATGTTTGCTCTGCCCTCGATGCAGTTGAATTATTCTTTCACACACTCGCTGACCCTCATATATCTTAATGCAACTGGGTAGCAGGAAAGAAGAAAAGTTATACGTCCACCCCAAATTGATATGTTTTAATGCCTTTCAAGAGAGGAAACCCATTATCCTGGTCTAGGGCTTGGTTGATCAAGCTCAGACCTGGAATATCTGTTTCCGGGGCTGGGATGGATTCCAAATCCTGGGGTGCACAGTGTGTGTTTTAGGATGCCTGGGGTACTTGGTGAGGATAATATATTAACATTTCAGCTTGTTATGGACAAAACTGTCTTCAATATTAGAATATTAATCCAGTAAAGGTCACTGATACCTTCATTAAATAAACAAAGAGCTCCTGATTTTCTACAAGTAAAATATGTGCTGTTACCTTTCAGTGTTCAGAAAATGGAATACAAGCCTTTTATTGTAGGTTCCTCATCACCATGGTCACTCAGACATCTTGCATGGTATTGTTGCTGGCCTCCAAACTTCACAACATGTCAGCCACAGGCACATCTCACAGCAGCTACCAGCTACACAACTCGAACTGACTAACTGAATGAAGATGGGATATAACATTGAGCATAAAGACCACCTTTTCCTCACTGCTATCTGCTCCAATGCAGAGTCACTGGACTCAAAACATTAACTCTGCTTTCTTCCCACGCATGCTGCCAGACCTGCTGAGTTTCTCCAGCAGTCTCTGGTTTTGTTTCAGATCTCCAGCATCCGCAGTTCTTTGATTTAAGCATTTGGAATATAGCAGGCTACGAGAAAGCGTAATCCAATGGCATATCTCATCCGCAAAATGAACAAACTCTTATGGCAGTTAAATTTTAACCCCTATTAAAGGCAGGACCCTAATCGACTGATCAGCCCATTAATACATTATTACATAGTCCTTTCTATCACTTTTTGTATATTTCTGTATTCTTGTTGGGATGATTGATTGCAAAACTGATGTCATGTTGGCTGCAACAGAAGTTGATTCCTAAATGAATAAACTTTTGCCATCGGCAGCACCATTCAAGAGTTGATGATAGCTGGCTTTCTAATGCTTCTTTTTCTAAACATAAGATTTCAATGAATGAAATGAAAGCTTACACTTTTATTATGCCGTTTTTGACCTCAAACTATCCCGATGTGCTTTACAACTAATGATATTCTGGGGCTAGACTCAACCTTATTGAGCTTACAAGACCCAGATTGAAACCACATCATAACCTAAACATTTGAATTGAATTGAATTGAAATTGAATTGAATTGAATTGAATTGAAATTGAAATTGAATTGAAATTGAATTGAAATTGAAATTAAATTGAATTGAATTGAATTGAATTGAATTGAAATTGAAATTGAATTGAAATTGAAATTGAATTGAATTGAAATTGAATTGAATTAGCTTTGTTGTCATATGTACTCAAACAAGTACAGGGAAAAGTTTAAAAGTCACCACTTATGGCACCATCTTGGATACAAGGTCCCTAGCTACAGATTCTTCAGTATAGGTTCTTAGGAAAATAAATCATAAAAATAAAGAAATAAAAAGTCCAGCATTACTGATCTATAAATAAATGAGAAAATAAAGAAGTAAAAAGTTCAGAAATAACAGTCTCTCCGACCCCGGTCCACACTGGCACCTGGACTCTAGTCTGCACTGGGCTATGACTACAGACATGCCAGACCTTGAGTCCAGATCACACTGAGCTTTACCTCACGGTACTCAAGGCCAGGAGACTGCTCTGGATTCACTTTGAGGTCGGAAGCCCACGCTGAGGCTATGCCGGGCCACCAAGAGGCTGCCCTCCAGTTCGAGAGACAGCCATGTGCCACTGCCTGGGCACTGCCCAAGCTGTTCTCAGAGCTGCGAGGCTAGGGAAGGACTATTATTGATAATAGGCATTACAGACAAACCCTGGGTTGTAAATGAGTTCCATTTTTTACTTCATTGACCTCGCACGTAGGTTGGAAAGCAATGCAGGACACTAGAAAATAGCCGTCTGTAAGTGTGAAGAAATGTTCATATGTCAGTGAAATCTTTCAAATTACTCTCCTGTTTGGGATTGCACTCATAATTATGAGTGATCATAAGTTGGACGTTTGTAAATCAGGCCCCCAAGACTTGAGGAAATGGAAGTGTACATAAATACGCAAAAGACAGGATTAGGACCATATCGAATTCAACAAGGTACACTTACTTAGTTTGTTTTCTGTAGTAAAGCATTCCAAGATGCAGTTTGTTCTGGAACCAACCTGAAAACAGTTCATACTAGACATGGCATTTTGTAACGTGACAGAATTAATCAATTAACTCTGAGCTGAGGCATCCCTAGATAGCAGTAGCCACAACATGATTGAATTTTATATCCAATTTGAAAGGGAGAAGAGTGGGTCTAAGACTAGTATCTTAAACCTTAATAAGGGCACCTATGTGAGTGTAAAGGCTGAGCTAGCTGAAATGAACAGGCATCCTAGGTTAGGAAATAGACCAAATGACACAGTGGCTGATATTAAAGGGGCTACTTCAGAACCCTCAGCATAAACAAATCCCTGCAGTAAAGAAAACTTCTAAAGGGAGGACCATTATCTTTTGCTGAACAAAGAAGTTAAGGAAAGCATCAAACTTAATGAAAAACAGTAACTGCATAAAGATGATTGACAGTTGAGGTAATTGGTCAGAATCTAAAAAAAGCAGACTGTGACTAAAAGGCTAATCAGGAAGAAGAATTGAGTATGAAAGGAAACTGGTTAAGAATGTAAAAAAGAATGGATAGTTGGAGTTTTCACAGTATTTAACAAGTCAGAGTAAGTAAAGTGAGTGTTTGTCCCTTAGAAGGTGAGAATGGGGAGTCAATATAGATAATGTAGAAACAATGGTTGAAATGAACAAATTTTTACTACTGTCTTCACTATAGAGGATACTAGAAACATTGCAGTAACAGCTGTAAAATCAGGAGGTGAAAACACTGAAGAATTTAGCAAAGTTAAAATCACAAGAGAAGTGATGCTAAACAAGCTGATGGAGCTACAGCTGCCAAGTCTCTGGATTGGATGGATTTTATCTGGGTGCCTTAAAAGAGGTAGCTAGTGAGGCAGTAGATGCATTGGTGTTTATTTTCCAAAATTCCTTACATTCAGGTAAGGTTCCAATGGATCGGCAAGTAGCAAGTGTAACCCCCTTTTCAAGAAGGGAGGGAGGCAGAAAACAGGAAACCATAAATCAGTTAACTTGATGTCTGTCGTGGAGAAAATGTTTGAATCAGTGATTATAGTTGTGCACTAGAAAACGAAATCAAGGTAATCAGAAACAGCTCCTAGATAGCGTGGTTCCTAGATAGCTCAGATGGTTTGCACATTGTTATAATATTGCCCAGGTCAAGGGTTCAATTCCCTACTGGCTAGGGCTCTGATTCTTGGCACCTCATGTTGCAGCTATATAGAGCTTTAGTTAGGCCACATTTGGAATATTGTGTATGCCTCTGGTCGCCACACTGCATGGAGGATGTGGAGGCTTTGGAGAGGGTATAGAAATGATTTACCAGGATGTTGCCTAGTTTGGAGAGCATTAGCTATGAGGAGAGATTGTTTTGGCTTCTTTTCACTTGAATGTCAAAGGATGAGGGAAAAGCTCTTAGAAGTTTACAAAATTAGGCATGGATAGAATGTACAAAAGCTGTCCTTTTCCCACAGTTAAAAATGTTGGTTACTGGAAGGCGTAGCTTAAAGGTAAAAGTGGCTAAGTTTAAAGGATAATTGAGAGGCAAGTTTTTTACACAGAGGGTGGTAAGTGCCTGGAATGCGCTGCCAGAGGAGGTGATGGAGGCGGATAGAACAGCAATATTTAAGAAGTATACTGACAGATATCTGAATAGGCATGGAATAGATGGATACGGACTGTGTAGAAGTAAAAGAATTTTAGTTTAGAAAGGCATCGTGTGTGGGCGCAGTCTTGGTGGACCGAAGGGCCTGTTCCTGTGCTGTAATGTTCTTTATTCTATTCTTTGTTTTTTGTTTCATCAAAGATAAATCACGTCAACCAGTTTATTAAAGTTATTTCAAGGAGTAAACATGTGCTGTGGATAAAGGGGAGCTTGTGGACATATTATACTTGGATTTCTACAAGGAATTTGATAAGGAACCACATCAAAGATTATTGGCGGAAAATGAAAGCTCATGGTGTGGGCCCTAACATGGTTAGAAAACTGGCTGGTTTGGCAGTAAACTGAGAGTATGCATAACTGGGTCTTTGTCTGATTGACAGGATGTAACAAGTAGAGTCTGCAGGAGCCTCAGTGTGTTACAACTTACGTCAATGACTTAGATGAGGAGAGTGAAGACTTTGTGGCTAAATTTACAGGTAACATCAAGATGAGTAGGAAGGCATATTGTGAAAATATATATGGAATTTTGAAGGTGGATACAGATAGTCTGAATGAGTGAGCAAATACTGGAAGACGGAGCATGATGTGGGAATATGTGAAGTTGTTCACTTTAACAGGAGGGACTAAAAGGCAGAGTTTTAATTAACTGAGGAAAGACTGTAGAGAAATTGAAGGTGCTGAGGGGTTTAGGTGTTTCAGTGCACGGGTAACAAAATGTTAGTATGCAGGCGAGTATATAATCACAAAGGCTAATGGGATGCCATCCTTTATTATAAGACAAATTGAACATACAAGTGAGGATGCTATGCTTCACTTACACAGGACATTGAACACTGAGTACAGTTGTGGTCTCCTCATTAAAAGAAGAATATAAATGCGTTGGAGGTGGTTCAGAGATTGATCCATGGGATGACTGGGTTTTCTTACAAGGATACTTGGACAGACAGGGCTTGTTTCCTTAGAAGAGGGAGATGACTTGATTGAAGTGTATAACATCCTGAATGGGCTTGACAAGGTGGACATGCGAAGAATGATTCCTCTTGAGGGGTCAGTCCAGAATTAAGGCATGCTGTTTTAAAATTAGGAGGTGCCCTTTCAGGACACAGATTCCCTTAGAGGATAGTGAACCTTTGGAGCTCTCTGCCTCAGAAAGTGATTAGAAATTTCTGAAGAAGGGTCTAGGCCTGAAACGTCAGCCTTCCTGCCCCTCTGATGCTGCTTGGCCTGCTGTGTTCATCCAGCTCTACACCTTGTTATCTCAGATTCTCCAGCATCTGCAGTTCCTTCTATCTCTCACACTCTAATGAAATGGGTATGGGAGTGCAAGTTTACAAGGTTTTTAAAATTGCCTTTTGGTTGGAGAAATGGCGCCTCATATTTCCACAGCTCCTGATTGCCAAACGTTTTGGCACAGAAGAGGCCATTCAGGTCATCATTCAGGTGACAACATTGAATATTTTTTAGAGCAGGGGGTTTATAGATTCTGGTTAGATAGGGGAATTGAGGGTTATTGGGGGGGGGTGCGGGGTGGTTGGTAGGTGGGAATGTAAAATCCAAAACACAAATAGATCAACAATGACATTATTGAACGAAGACCAGGCTGAGTGCTGAATGGCTTCTATGTCTTTTCGATAAAGACAGATGAAATCAACTCCATAAACCCTTATTGACTTAACTTTCTATGACTTTCTATTTCTGTCTCCCTCATATAGTTATCTCACTTCCCCTGAATAAGACACCAAATTAGTAAACCTTAATTGCTCCCTGTCCCACAGTCTATCAATTCTTTTGGGTACAAGTGTTTCTCATGAATTTCTTGCTGGGTTTATTCATGACCACCTTATTTTGAGGTTTCAATTGTGCTCCAGGTGAAACAGCTTTCCTGTGACTATCCCCTACGACCACACTGTAACCTTAAAGATCTGTGCCAGCCAGGGGTGATGGGTGGATGATACCCAAAACAGATGAAAACCAATTCTAGTCACAAATAATGGAACCTGACGCCAGTCATTGCCTGTGGACGCCCACTTCGACTTAAGTCAGGTTTTTCAGGCAAGCAGGAAGAAGTTAAATGGCTGAAGAGATATCCATGTGTAAGATTGGCACTGGATCTCCTGGGAGAAGAGGCTAAGCCTCATAGGTATGGAGTTCAATAGTACAAGGAACTGAACTAACCACTAAACTTAAATATCATGAGCTATTATGTTAATAATCAATGAAGGGATAGACTTCTATTTATTTTGTGTTTTCCCTGACCTCAGGAACTCTGAAAGCTCTTTACAGCCAAGGAGATATTTTCAAAGTGAGGTCACCATTGTAATGTGGAAAAATGTCCCAGAGGCAACTTTCCCAGCAGCTTTTTAATAAAAAAGTTGAAAAGGGTAAGTAGTGGGATCTGAAGGGTCTGGCTTAAACGGGGAACCAGTGGGCTAGGTTGGTGTATTTTGGGGAAGGACCTCAATGTTACATTAAATGTGAGCCCCGATGCTAGCAGAAGCAGCCACCTACCTGGAGAAGTCATCCAAATGTGGATGGCGAGAGGGTTCTCAAAGCTGGATGACTAAGAGGACGTCTTCCAGCACGGAAGGAAATGCAGCCTGGCTTCCAATCACTTCCGTCTTCGGACATCCTCTCAGCTCTCGTGAAGCAAAAAGCATGGGCTACCATTGCCAGGTCTCCCATGCGGAGGAGCGCCCTAAGGCCTTAGCTGTGGTCAGTTGGGCAGAATGGGAGTTGGGGGAGCTCAAGCTCTTCCTTGAACTCTGGCATCCCAGTCCACTGCTGGGTGGTCACCTCCGGCAGATAGTCCTTCCCCAACACTGAGGGAGCCTCTGATCAGTGGCCCTTGACTGACCTGTGACTGACCACAGTCGGGTAACCATTCTACCAAAGAGTCTGGCCTCAAGTGATAGAACGCAGGATGGTAAGCATCTATTCCCGTCCTTGCAGAGGGTGAAAATCCTACCCAGGGCTGCCGTTGGCGGACACACAAATAGAGGATGCCAAAATGAATCAGAAATTATTTTCCAAAGTAAGTTGTTACAGTCTGGAATACATGAACTAGAGGTGGAAGAAGGTTCAATAGTAACATTGAAAATAGAATGGAAACTACACTTGAAAAGGAAAAAAAAGTGCTGGGAAAGGGTATAGCAGGTGAGTGGGAACCATTTCATAGCTCTTTCATTGAGAATGTACAAGCACAATGGAAGAAATGGCCTTCTTCTGCCTTGTCAGCATCTGACAACTTGTGAAGGAAGTTTAACTTGGAAAGCAGCCCCAGGACATCAGTCTCCTCACCTAGAGACCTCAAAAACTAACAGTACATTCTAATGATAGCAAGGTGTAGAGCTGGATGAACACAGCAGGCCAAGCAGCATCAGAGGAGCAGTAAGTCTGACGTTTCGGGCCTAGACCCTTCTTCAGAAATTTCTGAAACATCAGCTGTACACCTTCTTATCTCAGATTCTCCAGCATCTGCAGTTCCTACTATATCTCACACTCTAATGAAATGGGTATGGGAGTGCAAGTTTACAAGGTTTTTAAAATAGCCTTTTGGTTGGAGAAACGGTGCCTCATATTTGCACAGCTCCTGATTGCCAAACATTTTGGCACGGAAAAGGCCATTCAGGTCATCAGGTTTGTACTGGTTTTGTTAAAGAGTCTCCCAACCAGCATTGCTCTCCCGCCTTTTACTCACAGCCCTGTACATTATATTTCTTTGAGCTTACATACCCTGCAGTAGTCTGTAAATTTAACTTGTTTCCACCATCCTTTCAGAGTGTGAATTCTAGATCATAACAACTTACTGTGTGTAAAAAAATAAAGTCTCCATAGTTTGCCTCTGGCAGTTTTGCCAGAACCTTAAAATCTGTGTTCTCCGGTTACCAACCCCATGTGTCAGTGGAAACAGTTTCTCCTAATCGAAAACCCTCATGATTTTGATCATATTCAATCTCCCCGGTCCAAGGAGAACAACCCCAGCTTCTCTAGTCTGTTCTTTTATTACCTGTTATGATGCAGTACATGACAATGACTCGAGACATCCCCAACCCCCTCACACTTCTAATATATTTTTGGCTTGATTCAAAGAGCTGTGCTGTTTTATCGCAGTTTTGCATGACACAAAGTAACAGCTAACACAATCCAGATGCGTCACTCCAGTCAGTTTACTGCCAATAAAGCACTCGGGGAGCTTCAGTCTGGTGAGGAGATAACTACCAATATAGCTGGGATTGGTGGGGGGGTGGGGGGGGTGTGGGGGTGTTGGGATGTTGTCAGTGGGGAGGGACAGTGAAGGATAAGGGTAGGGAAAGCAGATGTTTCGGACTCTAAATGAGCTGGTAGTTTGCAAATAAAGGGCAGCTGATCATGAACAGAGTACTACCCATTACCAGAAGAAATACTGTCACTCGGAATCTCCAGCATCCTTGCTTTCAAATCCCTCCAGACCACTTCCCACCATCACCCCCCACCCCGTCTCTGAAACTTCTCTGAGCATAAACTCCATCAAGTGATAGAGTTATAGAGCTGTACAGCACGGAAACAGACCCTTCAGTCCAACTCGTTCATGCAGTCCAGATATCCTAAATTAATCTAGCCCCATTTGCCAGCATTTGGTAGATATGCCTCAAAACCCTTCCTATTCATGTACCCATCCAGATGCTTTTTAAATGTTGTAATTATACCACCTCTGCCACTTCCTCTTGTGCACCACCCTCTGCATGAAAACATGGCCCTTTAGGTCCCTTTTATATCTTTTCCCTCTCACTCTAAACCTAGGGAAAAGACTTCATCTATGCGCATCATGATATTATAAAACTTTATGAAGTCACCCTTCAACCTCCTATGCTCCACTGGAAAAAAAAAGTACCCAGCCTATCCAGCTTTATAATTCAAACTCTCCAGCCCCAGGCATCATCAAGGAAAAAGTCAGGAGTCCTATGGAATTCCCACTTGCCTGGATAAATGCCACTATCACAACACTCAGAAAAACTCAAGAGCATCCAAGAAAAAGCAACCCCCATCCACCACCTCCAATATTCACACCCTTCACCACCCATGTACAGTGGCAGCAATGTGTGTAATCTGCAAGATGGACTGTAGCAAAGTAATTTTAACCAACCTGCAAAGCCAAATATCTCAAAATCGATTGCTCAACTTCCAACGTAACTCTACCAGAACCATCCCATGTAACTGTCGCAACGTTCTACAATCTACTTTTTACAGTCAACTCAGAGGTAGAACTGGACAGCTATTTTTAAAATTCATGCTTGTTTTGGACTCACATCTTATCCCTAAACTGAGTCTATATGTATTGCATTATTATTTCATCTTGTGTTTAGCAACAAATAAGCTCACTTTTTCATGAACTCAAGAAGCCTAAACTTGGCTCCTTTTAAAACATAAGTTGATTTGATTTCGGAGAAGGGTATCCACAATGGAAAGATCTATTTTAAATTCATTTAAAATAGACCATGAGGAGATGGTTGTGATCGTAGCTCCTGGTCATAAATGTCAAGTAATATTTGTGGAGCTGAGATGACTGTTCTCTAACAATCACAACCATCTTCTCATGTTATAGCTATGACTCTAACCAATGGAGAGTTTTCTGTCTGATTTACAATGATTCCACCTTTGCTAGGACTCCTTGACATCACACTTAGTCAAATGTGGCCTTTATGTGTAGGGCTATCAGTCTCACCTCATCCAGGGAATGTAGCTCTTTCGTCCATGTTTTGAGCCAAGGCTGTTATGAGATTAGCAGCTGAATGGCCCTGGCAGAGCCCCAACTAGACGTCACTGAGCAGGTTATTACAATGACTATCTCCAACAAGAATTAACCTAACCATCACTCTTGACATTTAATTACATTATCATAAATGTTATAGTATCCAATACCTTCAGCCAGTTTTTGATAGCTCAAAGGGCCAATCACATTGTCTGAGGGCTGGAATATGTGATGCTGGGCATTCTGGCTGAAGATGGATGCAATGTTTCTGTTTTATCCTTTGTACTGATGTGCAATGATGTGAATATAGAACTCCATATCCATAAGGACTGTGCAGTGGTCTTTCCCACCAATAGGGGTGGCATGGTGGCTCAGTGGTTAGCATTGCTGCCTCACAGCGCCAGGGATCTGAGTTTGATTCCACCGTCAGACAATTGTCTGTGTGGAGTTTGCGCATTCAACTGTGTCTGTATGGGTTTCCGCTGGGTGTTCCAGTTTCCTCCCACTGTCCAAAAATTGCAGGTAGGTGGACCGGCCATGCTAAATTGCCCCATAGTGTCCATGGATGTGCAGGTAAGGTGGATTCGCTGTGGGAAGTACAGGGTTACAGGTGTTGGGGGGGGTCAGCGCAAGCTCGACAGGCTGAATGGCCTCTCTCCACACTATAGGGATTCTGTGATATTCTATTCTATGAATACTGTCATGGGAAGATGCATCTGCAACTGGCAGGTTGGTAAGGATGAGGCCAAATATGGTTTTCCCTCTTGTTGTTTCCTCTACCACCTCCCACAGGCCTAGTCTAGCAGTTATGTCTTTTAGGATCCAACCAGCTCAGTCAGCCAGTTACTAGGTTACTTTTGATGATGGACAATGAAGTCCCTCCCCAGAGCATATCCTGTGCTCTGGCAGCCCTCAGTGCTTTGTCCAAGTATATTTAGCATATTGGAGTATCGATTCATCAGCTGAAGTTGGAGGTGGCTAGCAGTTGGTAATCAGCATGAAGTTTCCATGTGTGATCTTATTAAATGGCAGAGTGGACTGGAGGAATTGAGCAACCTATCCCTGCTCCTGTTCCTTATGTTCTAGCACACTGGGTCAGAAATCTGGAACTTTCTACCGAATCGCATCGCGGGAGCGTGTTCACCACACGGACTGCAGATCTCAAGAAGCAGCTGAACACCACATTCTCAGGGGCAACTGTGGATGGGCAATACACATTGGCTTCGACCATCAGAAAAGGCCTCAGTGCCATAAAGTAGCAGGAGGGTGTGGCCGGAACTTCGGAATTTGTGGAACTGACAGGTGTTGCAGCCAAACCGTGCTGTGGATGGTCTAAATTAATGAGGAATGGGAACACCAACCCTCAGTGGAATTTTATCTTTTATTACCAACAACCAGATTGACTTCCAATTGTCTTCCAGACACAAGGGGGTGGGAAACGAATTTTAATCCTGAGATGCCTTGCAAAGATTGCATCTCCTAGCAATCACAGTGTCTCTCCCCCCCATCATCTCCCTATCCCTGCCTGGGTAGGGAGGTTACCATTTGAATACCATCCTGACCCTAGTGGCAGCCTATTCCTGAGCTTCTGCCTTTAAAATGAAGAGGGATCTACTGGGTGCCAGCCATGCATTTTGCCAACATGCCAGTGTTGGACCTTGGAAAATACAGCAGGTTTCTAGCAAGTGAAAGCAGAGCAAGTGGTCAGAAGAATAAAAGGGGATGTTCATACTAGAGTGAATCCAATGATAGAAGGCCTAAGGACATAATAATGAGACAAGTGCAGAAATGTGTCCAGACAGCTTTTATGGCAGCATGGGCCATTGTATGAATGCCTTGTGAAGGAAAGATGAGCAAAATAAGAATGAAACACAAACCAGCAATGCAGCTTCAAACAAAACGAAGGAAGAGGTCATAATCTGAAATTGTCGAAGTGAATGCCAAGTCCTAAAGACTACGGTGTGCCTCATCAAGAGACGAAGTGCTGTTTCTCAAACTTGCGTTGAGCTGCTTTGGAACATTGCAACGGGCTAAGTACAGGAAGCAATAATACCTTATGCCAAACTCTGAGCACTCTCTCACATCGTCAGCTTCATCAAAACATGAAGAACAGGTTTTTTTTTCCAAATTGGCTGTTGTTACCTGGGAACAGCTGTTAACTGTTGCAAAGCAGTCGATCAGCAGGACTCGATGCCAATGCTGACTCAACAACGAGAAAATGAAAATAAAGAGATCTCTTCTGGCCTACCTCAAAATAAATCTGTTTTGTCCTCTCTCTCTAGATTGTATTTTCAAATGTTTGCCCATTCATACTTTGGTTTTTCAGAGAATCACAGAATGATATAGCACAGAAGGATGTCATTCTCCCGATCATGTTTGTCCATTTCCTCCCATTCCTCTGGCTTTTTCCACAACCCGGAATTTTCTTTCCCTTCCTCTTCCCCAAGCACGTGTCCAATCTCTTTTAAAAATTACTGCTGAATTTGTGTCCACCAGCCTTCCAAGTTGTGCATTCCATAACATCATGTTAAAAGAAATTTTCAATTTACTTCGGGTTCATTTGCAGTTCACCTTCAGTCTGTGCACTCCAGTTACTTTTTTTTTCGGCTACTAGGTCAGTGACTCCTTCGTTATTATGTCAAAACATGTACTGAATGCCTAAATAAAATATCCTCTTAACTTTCTCTACTCTAAGAAGGATCACTCATTCGACGGTATGATTAGTAGATTGATGACGATATTGGTAGATTAAGGTATTGTTATAGCATTGGCATGGAATCAAGTCCCGTTCACCATCACTCATTAGCTCTTTGACCAGAATTGGGTCCCGTTCTGGCAATAAGCTAATTTAAAAAACCCACCCTCATGAATTCTCCCTTCAGCCTCACGCCTTCTTATCACTGTAATTAAACTTCAGATAACTCCACAATTCTCCAACTCTGGCCTTGTATCCCATTTTCCATTGGCAGTCATGCCTTCCAACTTTCTAGATTCTAAGCCTAGGGCTAAGCCAGACTTGACATTGTGTTTGATCTCAAAGTGAGCTGCAGCCACGAATCTACTCCACGGTTTAGAATGCTTACTTCCACCTCTGTAATATTGCTCATCTCTGATCCTGCCTCACCCCAGTTGGTCCTTTGCTACCTTTGCTACTTCCAAACATGTCTTAATCTACGGTCTCCTGGATGACATCCCATCACAAGTAAATGCTTGCACATTCTAATCTCTGCTGCCAGTAGTCTAACTCATACCAAGCTTAGATCCCTCATCATCCCTGTGCTCAATAATCTACATTGGCACTCGGTCTGGCAAAGCCTCAATATTAAAATCGTCATCTCTGTTTTCAATCATTGCAATCATTGTCTCCATCCTGTGACCTAGGCCAGTCCTAGAAGCTTTCAAGATCTCTACAGTCATTCAATTTTGGCCTCTTGCTGTGTATATTTTATCTTATCTCTTCCACCATTGGCTGCTGCCCTCCCTTCAGACGTTGTGATGCTAAGCTCTGGACTTCTTGCTCTATATCTCTCTTTCTTGCCTCTTACCTCCTTGACCAAGCTGTTCATCATCTTCTGTGGAACAGAGTTGAACATATTTTTCATTTTTAATGCCCTTAATTGCCTTACAACATTTGTTAAATTAAATGTGCTATTTAAATGCAAGATCTTACTCAAAATAAAGAAAGAACTTATATGTTCAAAGAGAAATGACAATCCTCTCAACTGAACATAATTTGTGATTAAAATGTGTTTTATCCCGGTCCTCTATTCGGGAGTTCATTCCATGTGTTTGATGGTTGCTCTTTTGTGAGGAAGAGCTTCCTAATCTTAATCCTTCATTTGAATTTATTGGGGTTGTTTCCTGCAATGTATACTCGATATTTCCTTTTATCTCACAGTGCACCATCTGAAAGTAGCCTTCTGAGGCTGGAAGCTCCGTTTTCCTCCAGTCTCCCTTCATGATACTTGCAATGTTCCTTCTGACAGACAGCTGGGGCTTGACTCTCTATAGCCAGGATAGCAACAATTTACAATTAGTATAACATCTTCAATCCAGAAAAGCATCTGAAAACACCTCATAATTTAATCAGACAAAAATGGACATATTGGTTGATGCTGTCGAGCCATTCCAATATTTCTCATGGTGTGCTGTCAAAGTTTTGCCTGGTTACACTTTTTTTAAGGAACTAAGTAAATGCAAGATGTTATTGTGGTTAGCTGATCTCAAAATTGGCTGCATTTGCGACATTGAAACATAGGCTGTTTGGTTCTTGAGCATATTCTACCATTCAATTACATTGTGGTTTATCCATGTTTAATCACCTTGGTTCCTTACCTGAGAAGGATTTAGCAATCTTGGTTTTGCAATATTTAATGAATTAAATTGCAGTAGATTTCATTTAATTGAAAATTGCAAAACTGATGTTGTTGCATGAATTACAGCCGTTCATTTACAGATTTAATTATCAAACCAATATTTTAAATGCTCTGTTGGAATTTGAACTCACACCTGAGTAGATTAATTGACAGAGAGTTGGTAGCTCTGAAGCCTCAGCAGCATCTCCAAGACAAGTGGTCACTAACAAAAACAGAAGTTGCTAGAAAGTCTAAGCCGGTCTGGCAGCATCTGTGAAGAAAAGAATGTTAGAGATAATGTTTCGGGTCCAGTGACCCCTCTTCAGAACTTAGGTTATAGGTAGCTTTCAGAAATTCTTTCAGAAATTCACAGGGCTATGGGTCTGGCTTCTGCTTTCTCAAACGAGAACCCTTTGTTGTTCCAAGGAGCCTTCATTTTATTCATTCAAGAGATTTGGGCATCACTGGCTAGACCAGCATTTACTTCCCATCCCTAATTGCCCTTCAGAAGGTGCTGGTGTGCTGCCTTCATGAACCTCAGTAGCCTGTGTGATGTAGGTAAACTCACAATGCTTTTCGGAAGTTCCAGGATTTTTTACCAGCCTCTCTGCCTCTCTTTGCACCTCTTGGGAATTGTTAAAATCTTGGCTGTTAACTCTATTTCTCTCTCTGTCTCACTACAGGTGCTGTCTGAGTTGCTGACAATTTCCAGTTTTTAATCCTTGGATCAAAAGGTGTCTTCCTGATGAGAACAAAGCCTGTCAAAGCATACATGATTTCTACTTCCTTTTTAATCAATAAGTGTTAACGTATTCCGGCCAACAGGCTATATTGCAGTCATTTGTCATCCTTTCATCTACGGAAGTAGTTTCTTGTGCCATGTAATTTTCAGCCAAGTGCAGGAAAGGATGTGGATCCAGAGATATTCGCAGGTGAAAGCGTTTAAGGTAACTCACTCACTTCATAGGCGTTAAAACTGTACATGCTATCATCAGGCTGGAGATCTGGCAGAATTCCCTCCACACCACCCACGCTCAGAGCCACATTAAGTAATTACTATCCTCTGAGAAGCTTTTCTGCTTCCCCACAGTTTCTGTTCAGCTTTGGTTATGCACTCAATCATTCCAATGAGAAAGACTATGTCCTGAATTGGCCGTCATAGTTTGCAGAGTCTTGATGGAGATCTGAATTTCCCTTCGTATTAAGGGGCACATGGCAAATCCTTATTTTTATTCATTCACGGGATGTGACTATCATTAATTGGGCTAACATTTATTGCCCACCCCTAAATGACCTTGAGAAGTTGGTGGCAAGCTGCCTGTTTGAACTGCTGCAGTCCATGTGCCATAGGTAAGGCTACAATGTCAATAGGGAGGGATTTTGACTGACCAACACTGAAAGAATGATGATATATTTCCAAGTGAAGATAATGAATGACTTGGAGGAGAACTGGTAGGTGGTAATGTTTATATGTATCTGCCACCGTTGTCCTTCTAAATGGTGGCGGTTGTGGATTTGGAAGGTCCTGTCTAAGGAGAATTGGTGAATTTCCGCAGAGCATTTTGTAGACAGTACACACTGCTGCGACTAAGTGTCAGTGGTGGAGGGAGAGGATGCTTGTGGTTGTGGTGCCAATCAAATGGGCTGCTTTGTCCTGGATAGTGTCAAGGTTCATGAGTATCTTGAATCAAGCCATACAAATACAGCAGCCAAGTTACAAAAACAGCAATGATTCACCAATTCCCTGCTACATTTTGTTTTATCTTTCTTGTTCCATCTTGTGAACAAAAAGGCCATAAAGACATGACAAGGTACGAAAATACAGGTGCGTCACCCTCCTCTTAACTTTATTATTCATTCAAGACGTTGGCATATTTGTCCAGCTATCTTGTGAAATGTGATGCATTGGAAATGAATGTGGTGTCTATACTGTTTCATTTAGCCTTAACTTTTAGATTATCTCTGAAACTGGTTAATATGGCACTCTCACAGATTTTGAGTTTCGTATCTTTTCATTTCCTCCAGGCCATTTCATCTCCTCCTACTTTGTCAATAGCTACAATGGCAAGTAGCAAAACTATCAAAAAGACTAATGGAGCCTTCCATTATTCTTTATAAGTAGAGGGCTCAAGCAGAACAGGGACCACATTTGCTACAGTTATGCAAGGCCCTGTTTAGATGACTTTCAGAGTACTGTGGCTTGGGCATTGCACATTTGAGTGGATATATTGGTCTTACAACTGATGCATGACAGTTTCACCAAAATGTTACCAGAACTCGAAGGACTAGATTGTGAGCAATGATTCATACTTGCAATACTGCAAATAGATCTTTAGTCTCCATATTATAAACAAGGACATAGAGGCACTGCAGGCTCATTTGGAGCATAAACACCATCACAGTCACATTGAAAAAATATCATTGTTTCCATGCTTTGAGATCGCATAAGCTGGTCTTGTATTCTCAGGATTGTAACAGGAAAAGGATTGAGGTTTTTGGGATTTTGAAAGAAATTCAATTGCTAGGGTGAGAAAATCTTTTCCCAATTGTGAGTTAGTAAATTCAAGGGGACATAAACCTTAATAAACAAAGCAGGTCATTATAGGGAGAAGGTAGGATGTACTTTTGTGTAAAGTGTGATAGTAGTGGGAAACTCTCTCTCACAAAGAGTAGTGACTCAGTTAGTAATCCTAAAGCCAAAACTGATGGATTTTTGCTACACAAAGGTATTATGTGGTAAGGAGCCACAGCATGCGGTTGCAATACAGGGCAGCCATGATTTTGCAGAATGTAGGGCCATTCCGAAGAATAGCTCAAACATTTGCTTTTAGCCATGAGTTTGCTGTGGTTCAATTTCTTGCCACTCTTGCCTCAGAGCCAGACATAGAAGAATCAAGCCCCACGTCAAAAATGTAAGCTCGGAATCCCCTTCCTGTTCAGCAATGAGAGAGTGGTGCACTGTTGGAGGGAGCTTTTTTTGGGTGAAATATTTAAACACAAGGCCTTCCTTTCCTTGCGGGAGCATGTAACAGATCTCATGGCACTATTTGTAATATGCAAAATGGTTGTCGTGCTTCCTACGTCGCTGCCATGATTGCATCATACTTCATTCATACCCACAAGATCTCTACATTCCTCTTGTTTTGACCTGTCTTGCATTCCAAACTTCTATGACTTGACCAAGAAAGCTGTGATTTCAGCAGCTTTGCTTGTAGACTGTGAAATGCCCCCCATAAACCTTTTCATCACCATTCCTTTAAGATACTGTTTATAAGCTATTGTTTTGACTATGTTTGCACCCTATGTCCGGGGGGAGACAGTGTGTGCAGTGGTAATATCACTGAGTGAGTGACCAGAACCCCAGGTTAATGTTCTACAGACATAGCTTTAAAACCCACATGGAAAATGTTGAAATGTGAAGTCAAATAATCCTAATGGTGTAACCACTGATGGTTTTCGTGCAAGAAAATGGACATGGTTCACCAATATCCTTTAGGAAAGGTAATCTACCATAGTTACATTTGAGATAAAAGGTACTGCAGATGCTGGAGAATCCGAGACAACAAGCATGGGGCTGGATGAACACAGCAGGTCAAGCAGCATCATAGGAGCAGGAAAACTTGACGTTTCGGGCCTAACCC
>JAHRHZ010000133.1:10865119-10928499 GCA_024137785.1 Ginglymostoma cirratum | reverse complement strand
TATGATGCTGCTTGACCTGCTGTGTTCATCCAGCCCCATGCTCATAGTTACATTTGATTTGATTTATTGTAGTCACATGTACCTAAGTACAGGGAAAAGCCTTGTTTTGTGAGCAGTACAGGCGGATCATAGCAAACAAAGACAGACAGATCATAGGGTACATAGACTGAGTGAGGCATACAAAGTTATGGCTACACAGGAGCTGTACAAAGAAAGATCAACACTAGCAAGGACAAAATTATTTGAAGTTAGAGGGGTCCATTCATCAGTCTAACAACAAGGGAAGAAGCTGTTCTTGAACCTGATGGTGCGTGTGTTCAATCT
Source organism: Ginglymostoma cirratum (assembly GCA_024137785.1). Taxonomy (NCBI): domain Eukaryota; kingdom Metazoa; phylum Chordata; class Chondrichthyes; order Orectolobiformes; family Ginglymostomatidae; genus Ginglymostoma; species Ginglymostoma cirratum. The sequence goes on along the minus strand of JAHRHZ010000133.1, from coordinate 10,928,175 downwards.
TCAGTATCTTCCGTCTGACGGAAGAGATTGATGGTCCAGCTCACATGTGACTCCAGACATGCAGCAATGTGATTGACTCTCAACTGCCCACAAGGCAATTAGAGATGGGCAATAAATGCTAACCTGGCCAGTCATCCCCATGCCCCATAAAATTTTAAAACTAAATCGCCATACTTCGTTTACATTGGGATTTATGACACGAAGGATGTTACACAAATGCAAGTTGTTGTTGATCGACTCTTACTAGTATTTAGGGACATTTGCCAAGTTCCAGGCAATGGTCATGACCAATGCATGATTTAACTGTCGAACCAGTTGTCATGACAATACCTGTCTTATGGTCTCTGTCCAATAGCTGGATACAGAAATTCGGCCTGAATTCAGTGCCTAAAGTCGGGGGGGAGGGTGCGGGTGGAGAGGGTAGCAGGACAAGGCAAATGGCAATGTCAAGACGCAAGAGGGCAGGGAGGTGCGAAAACTTCCAAATAGGTTTCAGATCCCATTCTCATAATGAGAGATTAATGGGTCCTTCAGATTGATGAGCCTGGGAGATGGTCGGGCAGAGGCAGTCAGGAGATGGCACCAGCAGAGACTGCACTGACAACATGGAGGCAACAATCATAACCATTTCGGTGGGCATCGCAGTTTCCAAAGACAGAGTCTTGGACAATGGAGTGTTGCAACATAAAGTATGCATCAGATGATGGTATTACAACCAATTAGATGGTACAAGGAGTTAGACTTGCACTGGAAAAGAATCACAGTTTTACAGCTCAATCACTCACAAGGCATGACCATTAAGCACATTTGGCAAACCTTGTTAAACACTGGTAAGGGCCGATTAACAGTGAATATTGGTAATTAGCCCCAGTCCGCAAAGGTATCTCTCTCCATTACAGAAGGAGTATTAGTTATGTAGCTTGAGGAATGCCACTCCACAGGCAAGGAGGTAAGTCTCCCCATTGAGCTGCCACAGCCAGAACATCCACCTGCACTGTTGGTGTCACGTTGCGTCACACCCTGGCCATTCTAAGCTAGCTACCCCCTCACCTTGTACTATAACATTGTAAAGAGTCCCAACGCACTTCAACACCAAACAACACAAGGTGACATTATGACAATCAAAAGCTTGGTCAGAGTAGTAGGTGCTAGGGAGTGTTGCTGGATTGGAGTCAATATTAACCAGCAAGTACCAACTTGATGCAAGGTAGGATACAGACACTACAGTTTTAGATAACCAAAGTTGCAACGTAATGTAAGACAGCTGGGTGGCCAGGAGAGATCTCACAGATCATGCTTTAGATATTGTCCACGCTCTTCAGTATAACAGCGAGAGATCTTTTACATCAGCCAAGAGCTTGGTTTAAAGTGTCCCTAAAATGTGGTTTCTGACAGGGAAAGTGTAAGGGAGGGTCAGACAGTGAGATGGTGGGAAAGAGAATGCTAGGGCAAAAGAGTGGGATGGAGGGAAGATGGATCGAGGCTAAGAGGTTCCACTACTGTCTGTGAGGAGTTTTCATGCAGTCCCCATGTCTGCATGGGTTTCTTCCGGGTGCTCCGGTTTCCTCCCAAAGTGCAAAGATTCAGGTTAAGTGGATTGGCCATGGGAAATGCAGGGTTACAGGGATAGGGATGAGGTGGGGGGTGGTGTAGGTCTGGATGGGATGCTCTTCAGAGAATTCGTGTGGACTCAATGGGCCAAAAGGCCTGCTTCTACACTGTAGGGATTCTTCCAATTTATGATCTGGAGGGTAGACCACAAGTTGATTGGATGAGTCCACAGAGTTAGCATTAAGGTAATGGAGGAGGAAACAAAATAACCGGTAAAAATGACAGCCCAGATCTTCTGGTTTCTGGATATACGCCAGAAGATATGCTGTGGAACCCATGATGATAGTGGGAATCAGTGGAAAATGCATGGGAAGTTTCCCCGAATCCCTGGACCTTCTGGAATAATCTCAGGCAGTTTCAATTTAATTACCTGGATAATTATCCAGGAGATGTTGAGCACGAGAAAATCTAGTCTAACTCCTGGCTAACCTGACTCCCCTGCCAACCCCACCCTGACTGCCTCAGACACCCTACAGACACCTCACCACTCTGCTCCCCCTTTCACACAGTTACTTTACCTAGCTGGCTTAGCTTTTCAAAGCCTAGCTTTTCAAAAGCGGTTTGGGAAATGATTTAACTGAGGTTGTGCCCCCCCCCCTCCACACACAAAAAAAGGGATGAGGCTCCTGCCCAGATTCTCTACACCATATCAGTACTTTTTTTTATTCATTCGGAGGATGAGGACATCACTTGAAGCCTGCTATTGTTCATCACTTAAGAGTCAACTACGTTGCTGAGAGTCCGGAGTCACATGTAGGCCAGACCAGGTGAGGATGGCAGATTTCCTTCCCTAAAGGACGTTAGTGAACCAGATGGGTTTTTTCCAACAATTGACAATGGTCTCACAGTCATCATTAGACTCTTAATTCCAGACTCCTTTTTGAATTCAAATTCCACCATCAGTTCTGAGGAAGTGCCACTTGACCCAAAAACTTTAGCTCTGATTTCTCTCCGCAGATGCTGCCAGGCCTGCTGAGCTTTTCCAGCAACTTCTGTTCCTGTTTCCCCAGGGCATTATCTAGGTCTTTAGATAATGATAATACCAGCAGACCATCGCCTCCTCTCTGGAGGATCTTCTGTGGGCAGATAGGTTTAAGAAAAAAGGGAAGGTGTTTTTTTTTTGGCTGATTGGAGGTGAGGCGGGGTCAGAAATGGGCCTGATCGGAAGATGTGGACTGAGAGCTGCCAGTCTGAATGGAACTTGAAGGGAGCTGGTTAATGTCCAACTCTGCCAGTGTCCACACTCCAAACTGCACACTGCCTCTCTCTCCCTTGTTTATTTCCCTCTGTCCTCAGACAACCTCCCGTGACTGAGCCAAGCAGTTGCAGTTCTGTTGTTTACATCTGTTCCCCAGGTTTCAGTCTCTTGACAGCGAGCCAGAGGCTGTTCCCTTCCCCCTCCAACACTGCCACTACCAGCGTCACCACGCCTCACAGCCTGACTTGTTGACATTCGAGAGAGAGAGAGAGAGAGAGAAGGGGAGAGGGGGTGGGGAGAGATGAGATTCAGCTTCTGCCAGTCGTAAAATCAACAGAGTGTAAATCTCAAAGTAGCTGAGATCAGCAGAAGGCTGCTGGGGGCAGGGGGAGGTCAAGGCTGCAGTTTAAGAAAAGGAGTCGAAAATATTATTTGTTTTAAAACTTCAGGGGCACAGACAAAAAGAAACAACACAGGGGCTTCTCGACGCAGCCAGTTCGCCGCTTCGAACCCTGGGGACCGATCCCGTTAGCTGGTTTGAATTTATTTGTGCTGGGTTTTGAAAATAATGCTCCGCAACCAGAAGAGCCCCGCCATGCAAATAATTACTAGATGTTCTCAAGCCCTGACCCCCACCTTTTTCTTCCCACACCAATGTCCTTCTCCCCCTCCAACCACACACCACCCCACTCCCTTGTTGCAGTGGTTTCCCAGAACCTACGGTCTCTTGAGTGAGGGAAATTGGGACTGCCGCCTGTGTTGAGTATGTCCCTCTCTTGCACTTGCCCCACCTCGCTCGTTCCCTCCCCATTTTCGCATTCTGCACCCTCAGTGCACTATTTTTCCCATCTCTTCCACATCTCTCTCTCCCCCCACCCCAGTATCACCACAGTCTCCTTCCCTCTCCCGTGTGCTCTACATTCGATCCACCCTGCATTTTCTCCATCACCCTCACACATCTATCCCATCCTCACATGCTCCATCCTTCCAAGACACTCTCCTTCCCTCTGTCACCGTCCTGCCTCCCTTCATTGCTCTCTTTTAATATGTCACATTCTCTGCCCTTCACCCCCATCAACCCCAGGCTAAAAAAAAAAGCACTGGTTAAAACTACATTCTCCGTTTCCCCTGTCACACACTCTCTCAGTCGCTCCCTCAAATTCTGTGCACCCCCACCCCAGCATTCACCCTCTCAGTCCTACTCACCTCTTGGCCCAGGCAGAGGGCAGGAAATTTAGAATACCTGTCGCACATCTCAATGTACATGCAAGCCTCACAGTGGGCAACAAGAATTGCTGCCTGTTTTGAGTGGTTCTTACTAAAACGTTTACATGGAAGTACTACACTGTGCTATAATGGCATGTATATGTAATGCTGTCACTGGTCGTATAATTGCAACATCAGTCAAAGAGAAGACGCCAGTCCACAATAAGTGTGTGAAGAGAGAGATCTTAGACACTACACTAGAGAATTGTATTTTAAAGCCTACTACGTATAGATATAAATAAGATTATTACAGTACATAGGCAGTGAGATCCTTACTTCAGAGGCTACAGGATCTGACAACATTCCAGTAATTGTACTGAAGACCCACACTCCAGAACTTGCTGCACCCCTAGCCAAACTCCTCCAGCGCAGCTATAACAATGGCATCTACCCAACAGTAGATTCACCAAAGAATCTTAGACAGCACCTTCCAAACCCACAACCACTTCCATCTAGAAGGACAAGGGCAGTGGATAGACAGGAACACAGACACCTGCAAGTTCCCCTCCAAGCCATTCACCATTCTGACTTGGAAATATATCGCTTTTCCTTCACCTTCACTTGGCCAAAATCCTGGAATTCCGTCCAACATTTGGACTGCAGTGGTTCAAGAAGGCAGATAGATCTCCACCACCTTCTCCAAGGGCAGCTAGAGATGGACAATAAAAATGCTGGCCCAGCCAGTGACACCGTGAGTAAAAGAAACAATATGGAAAATTGCCCAGGAATGTCCTGGATACAAAAGGCAGGACAAATCCAACCCGGCCAATTATCGTCCCGTCAGTCTCCTCTTGATCATCAGTAAAGTGATGGAAGGTGTTATCAACAGTGCTATCAAGCAGCACCTGCTCAGCACTAACCTGCTCAGTGACGTCCAGTTTGGGTTCTGCCAGGGCCACTCAGCTCCTGACCTCATTACAGCCTTGGTTCAAACATGGACAAAAGAGCTGGATTCGAGAGGTATGGTGAGAGTGACAGCCCTTGACCTTAAGGCACCATTTGACTGAGTGTGGTATCAAAAGACTGAGCAAAAGTGGGATCAATGGGAATGAGGGAGCAAGTTCTCCACTGGTTGGAGTCACATACCTGGCACATAGGAAAATGGTTGTTGGAAGTCTGTCACTCAGCTCCAGGATTATCTTTGCAGGAGTTCCCCTGGCTGGTATCCTAAGTGCATCACCCTCAGCTGCTTCGTCAATGACCTGGCTCCGTCATAAGGTCAGAAATGGGGGATGTTTGCTGATGACTGCACAATGTTCAGTACTGTACATGACTCCTCAGATACTGAAGCAGTCCATGTTCAAATGCAAGAAGACGTGGATAACTTCCAGGCTTGAGTTGAAACATGGCAAGTCACATTCCTACCACACAAATGCCAGACAATGACCATCTCCAATAAGAGCCAATCTAGCCCTCAGCTCTTGACATCAGTGGTACTACCATCAATGAATCCCCCACTATCAACAGCCTGGGGGTTACCATTGACCAGAAACTTACGTGTTTCATTCTCTTCTTCTCTTGAGCTCTTCCCTCTGTCACTCTCCTTTTATAGATCTTGCAGATGTTTAGAAACCCCATATACATTGATTGTACGGCCAATAAGAATCACAATATTAGACATCAAAATCTTCTTTTCAATGCAAGGCCTTAACATCAGGATAGCATTGTTGATGTATGCTCCAAGTGTAAATATAGGACTTGGCTTTGTAGGTTGTTCCATGTGCAGGTTTTAATGGATTCTGCCTTTAACGACATTGAAGGTCACATGACAGTGAGAAGTCACAGCACACAAATACATTTCTGAAAACACCCCCTGCAGATTCATTTACACCTGCACAAAAGAAATCAGCACAGGAGCCGGTCGTTTGGTCCCTTAAGCCTAACTCCCAAACAATAAAAACACAGTCAACCTGCCCAGCCTCAACTCTTCTTTCATGCCAGCTCCTTACAATCCCCAATTCCTTAATATTTCCAAAATCTATCCATCCCCTCTTTAAATACTTTCAGTGATCTAGCTGCCACAAGTCTCTGGGGTAGAAAATTCCAGACATTCACCATATTCTGGGAGAAGAATTTCCTTCACATCTCCATTTTAATTGACTGTCCTCTTCTTCTGTTACGGTGTTCCCTAGTTCAAAATATCCCAATCAGAGTCATAGAGTCATACAGCATGGAAACAGACCCGACTCATCCGTGCCGACCAGATATCCTAAACTGAACTAGTGCCATTTGCCTGCACATTGTCCATATCGCTCTAAACCCTTCTTATTCATGTACCTGTCCAAATATCTTCTAAATGTTGTAATTGTACCCACCTATTCCACTTCTGGAAGCTCATTCCATACATGCACCACCTTCTGTGTGAAAACAATGTCTCAAAATTTGCAGATGACCTAATGTCACACTTGCCTTTATTGGTCAGCGCATTGAGTTTAGGAGTTGGGAGGTCATGTTGCGGCTGTACAGGATAGTGGCTAGGCCAGTTTTGGAATATTGCATTCAGTTCTGGTCTCCCTACTCTAGGAAGGATGTTGTGAAACTTGAAAGGGCTCAGAAAAGATTTATGAGGATGTTGCCAGGGTTGGAGAGTTTGAGCTATCGGGAGAGGTTGAATAGGCTGGGACTACTTTCCCCGGAGTGTCGGAAGGGGTGACCTTTTAGAGGTTTATAAAATCATGAGGGGAATGGACAGGGAGAATAGTCAAGGTCTTTTCACCAGGGAAGGGGAGTCTAAAAATAGAGGGCATATGTTTAATTTGAGAGGGGAAAGAATTAAAAGGGACCTAAGGGGCAACTTTTTTACACAGAGGGTGGTGCATGTATGGAATGGGCTGCCGGCAGAAGTGGTGGAGGCTGGTACAATTACAACATTTAAAAGGCGTCTGGATGGGTATATGAAAAGGAAGGATTTAGAGGGATATGGGCCAAATGCTGGCAAATGAGGCTAGATAAATTTACAATATCTGGTCAGCAGGGACAAGTTGGACCGAAGAGTCTGTTTCTGTGCTATACACTCTATGACTCAATGACACAAGGCTGAATGGAAGGATGAGATGTGAGGAAGACGCACAGATGTCGTAATGAGGTATAGAAAGGCAGAGTGAGCAGGCAAATGCATGGCAGATGCAGTATAATGTGGATATGTGATTATCCACTTTGGTAGCCAAATAGAAGGCAGATTATTATTTGAATAGCTTTAAATCGAGAGCAAATAATATTTACCAAGACCTGGATGTCCCCATGTACCAACTGCTGAAGTACAAGGGGGTCTTAATACAACTGTACAGGACACTGGCAAGACCACATCTGGAATACTGCATACAGTCCTGGCCAGCCCATCCAAGGAAGGATGTCCCACCTCAGAGAGATTGCTGCAAAGATTCACCCAAATTGATTCCTGGGATGGCAAGGCTGATGTATGAGGAGAGATCGAGCGATTGGAATTTTATTCACTGGAGTCTAGAAAAATGAGGGGGTAGTAGACAGGTTAGATGCAGTAAGGACCTTCCCAGCGGCGGGGATGTTCAGAACCCAGGGTCACAAGGGGTAAACCCTCCAGGACTGAGATGAGGAGAGCCCCAACCAGAGAATGGAGAACCTGCAGAACCCACCGCCACCGAAAGTAGCTGAGGCCAAAACACTATGTATGCTCAAAAAGGACATAGATATAACTCTCATGGTTAAAGAGATCGAGGTATGTGGGGGAGTGTGGGATTAGAGCATTGAGCTCAATGATCAGCCATGATCATATTGAATGGCAGAGCAGGTCCAAGGGATCGAATGGCCCACGCCCACACCCATCTACTATGTTTCAATGTCTGTGGGAAGTTGTAGGTGTCCCTGAGCCCAAAATTAAAGTGTTGAAGGGCTGAAGGTTCTGACAGCAGGAATGATGATGTGGTGAGGCTGGGGATCTGCAGATGTGGATTTTGCATGGATAAAGGATTGAGGATAGTGGCCATGGAGGATGTAGAGATGGTATACAGATGAAATGGTTGCATGATGGGTGGGTTAGGGTTAGGGACTGGTATTTGATGAGCTGCAGCACCAATTACCACTCTATTAGCTGTCAGACTTTTGCGTCTAGTTTCTTGCTGGAGCAAAGGTCTTGCTGGAGCAAAGGAGAATTGGAAGTGTAATGTGAATAGGGCAAATTGGGATGTTAATGAGATACAATAAGCTAGTCACCTGCTCAGGGATAAGATTCTGATGTTGCTATTTAAGGCTTAAGGGGAAGTTGGTATCCGTTTTATTGAAAATCTGATGTTTTTATTCCAGCTCTATTTATTCCACCACATTCGCTATTCTTGTCATACCAGAGAAGAGGAAATTCTGCCCCGTGGAAACAGATTGCAAACACTTACCCTGTCAAGTCCCTCAGAATCTTGTATGGTTTGGTAAGATCACCCCTCATTCATCTAAACTCTAATGAATCAACCCCTAACATAGAATCATAGAATCCCTACAGTGTGGAAGTAAGCCCATCAAGTCCAAACTGACCCTCCGAAGAACCCCACCCAGACCCACCCCATCCCTGTTACCCAACATGCCCCATGGCCAATCCACCTAACCTGTACATCTTTTGGACTGTAGGAAGAAACAGGAGGAAACCCACCAGACACAAGGAGAATGCGCAAACTCCATCTATGTTTAGCTGTTCTTGATAAGTCAACACTTTCATTTCCAGGAATTAGCCAAGTGAATCTCTTTTGAAATGCTTAATATCAGCATAATATCACATCCTTTCTTAAATATGGGAACCAAACTGTGCACGGTACTCCAGATACGGTCTCACCAGCATCCTGCACCGTTGTAACAAGACTTCCCTAATTTTAAACACTAATCCCTTAATAATAATTTAATAACTTGTTGCATCTGCTTGCTAACTTTTTTTTGTTTCATGCACAATTACACCCAAATACTTCTGCACTGCAATTTGTTAGAATCTTTCTCTGGTTAAAATAATTTTGATTCTTCCTGCCAAAGTGCATAACCTCCCACTTCTTACATTAAACTTCCTCTGCCAAGATTTTCCTCACTCAACCAATCTATAGTCCTTTACTAATTCCTTATCCCCATATAACCACATGCCCTCCCATCCATATTTTGTCTCGTCAGAAAATATGAATATATTAAGTGGATACATACAACTGCAAGTGATCCAACATTGATGGTCTAGAAAGAAAATGAACAAAAACTTCTTTCTTATCTGCGCCGAAACATGCATTGCACACATAATCTGGAAAGATTAGACAAACAAACCTTAGTCCCTCTGCTCCAGAAGGATCTTAAAAAGTAGAAAGCAAGCTAAGAAGAAATCATTCCTTGAAGAGGTAGCAGCAAATGATAAGCAAATGAAAGCAGAAGAAACAATTATCGGAAAAGGGCAGAAAAAAATGCACGAGAAGAGAAAAGAGGGGAACAAGAAGAAAAAGATGGAAATGCAGATGTCTGAAGTCAGGTACACAGGTCATGTACCAACAACGAAAGGACTTTGTCCAGATTCCAACAAAACAACAGCTATTGGTGAGATCCAGCAACCAACAAATCTGAAAGCAGTCTAACAATTTGTTGGATTTGTGGAAAATCTCAGCTAATTTGTCATCAGACTGCGAACTCATGGCTAAAGCTACATAGTGGTGTTGGGGCATAGACATTGTCGGTGTAGACATGGTGGGCTGAAGGGCCTGTTTCTACGCTGCATGTTTCAATGACTCTATAAAAGAAGCAACTTTCACTTGAATCAAAAAAAAACTACCCACAACAGCTCGAACTGCTCTGGAAGTCGTCAACCCAATGGAGGCATTGAATGTGAGAGAGAAATGTGTTGCTCTGATCAAGCACTCACCACTGGAACAACAATCTCTAAAGAAGGAACATAACGTTAGATATGAGCAGATAACAGACAAACTGATAACAACAACTGGCGTGCCTGTTATTAAGAGTTCTGAACGCTTTAGAGAGTAATGGCTAGCATTGACAGAGAGTGATGAAAATGGGACAGATTAGAATCATCACAGTTTTGCTAATGAATGATAATTCTTGCTTATTGACCATGAATATTGAGTAATTGGGTAATTTTAGAATATGCATAGAAACTGTTTTTATGAAAAGGAGGATGCTTGAACAAATGTAAATATACTTTGTATGCTAGCTGGTTTGTGGTAGTCATGGGAGCTCCACCTCTGCTCTAACTTGCTTTTGTAAACAATCACTAAACACATAGCCTAAAAAAAAGTCAGTAATACAAGCTAATGAAAGCAGAATACTGTGGAAGCTGGAAATTTGAATTAAAAGTGATGGACAAACTTATTAGGTCTTGCAGTATCTGTGAAGAGAGAAATGTTTCAGATGTTTCAAATAAAGAGGTTACTAAGGGACAGTTTGAGGGAGCTGGATTAATGTTAGGAGAGATACAGTCAGTAACACAGGGAGCTGGGGGAGAGGGGTTACTGAGTGACAGTGTGAGGGAGATGGATTAATATCAGGAGAGATATAATTTTCCCAAATTATTATGCGCCTTAAGATGAGTGTTGAACGGAAGTTAATGAATGAAAGCACTTTAATGAGACACAGGAAGGGAGAAAGTTTATGAGTGTTCAACCCAGTTCCACATAACAATGAAGGTCAACCCAATCCACTTAAAAGAAACGTATCACCCATTACTGGACTTGTTTTGACAGGCTCCACAGTGTATACAATGAATAAAATCTGAATTAGATAAAAATTATTTTTATACTAAGCACCTTGCAAATCATGCTGAGCTTGCAAGTGGTTTATCTTACTTCAGAGGCTTCTGGTGAAAAGTTGATCTACTTTGCAGATATAATGTGTTACCTACACTAACTGATCTCAGTTTTCTGATTCAAGATCTTCCATTTTTTGAGGCAACAGCTTCAATGCGCTCCTGTCTTCATCTTCCAGAGTTACAGAATTGAAACAGGATCGTCCAAGAATTAGGAAGACAGAGCCTAAATTTCCTGTCTTTCCTGAGCCAAATCAACCCCTTTTAGAGGCCATATGTGGTCAAGGTTTCTGGCAGACATGCCTCCTTGTTGCACATAGCTTAATTTAGATTAAATACACATTCACAGGCTTCAAATTATAGTTTACGTAGAATCAATGTCATTTGTCACATAGCAGTAGTGCACTTGCTTCTGAGATGGAAGGTTTTGCATTCAAAACCACACATATAATCAAAGCTGACATTCCTACTGCAGTATTAAGGTCTGCTTTTTTGGTGAGATATTCATCTGAGGCTCTGTCTTGGTGAGTGCGAAAAGTCACACAACATTGTTTGAAGAAAAGCAGGAGCGTTCTCCCTCATGTCCTGGACAATATTTATCCCTCAACTAACATCACTAAAACTTGGCTTTATTGCTCAGACCTTTGAATGTAGGAGTTGAGGCGTTATGTTGAGGTTGTACAGGGCGCTGACGAGGCCTCTTCTGGAGAACTGCATCCAGTTTCAGCCTCCCTATTACAGGAAGGATACTATTAATCTGGAGAGGGTTCAGAAGAGATTTGCCAGGATGTTGCCGGGAATGGAGGGTGTTAGCTATAAGGAGATGCTGGATAGGCTGGGACTTTTCTCACTGGTGACCTTATAGAGGTTCATAAAAGGTGACCTTTATGAGGTTTATAAAATAACGAGGGGTATAGTTAGGTGACTGGCGGATGTCTTTTCCAGAGGGCGGGGTGTATTTCAAGACTAGGGGGCATATTTTTAAGGTGAGAGGAAAAAGATTTTAAAAAGACATGCGTGGCATTATTTTTATACATAGAGTGGTTCATGTGTGGATCGAACCGCCAGAGAAAACGATGGATATGTGTACAGTTACAATGTTTAGCATCCATTTAGGTAAGTACACGAATAAAAAATGTTTGGAGGGATATGGGCCAAGCGCAGGCAGGTGGGACTAGGTCAGTTTGGGTTTGTGGTCAGCATGGACTTGGGTAGACCGAAGGTTCTGTTTCTGTGCTGTATACCTCTATGGCTCAATGGTTGATCATTACCATATTGCTGTCTATGGGAGCCTAGTGTACACACTCAGGCTACACTGTTTCCTACATTACAACAGAGATTGCACTTCAAAAGTACTAAATTCATTGTGAAGTGCAACGGATCAGCTTCCGGTTTGTGAGAGTCTTTATATACATGCAAAGATTTCGTGACAGGCATTGCAAGCAAAAGAAGAGCTATCAGATTTCCAGCACAGAACAGACCATTGTTCCATACTGTCTTCATTCGCCACATGATCCTCCCCTTTCTTAATCCAATGCCATCTGTTAAAGGGCCCCACCCATTCTATGGTGCATATTTTCAAAATGCGGATGAAAGCAATTTTTTTTGTCAAGTTTCAACCAGAGCAGCAGTGTAATTCAGGACTCTGCACTCCCTGGGCTGTTCCCAAGGATGCACACTGAAATAGACATTCACTTGATGAACAGCACTCTTTGGTCTACCTAAACTACAGGTCTTCCACTGCAAAGTCTCCTCCACAACCAAGATTAGCACGTTCCAAAGTCCAGGACTACATGCTGATGGATGCAGGAAAGCTTGGGCAGCTGTCAATGAGGTAGCATGGGGAGAGGTCACTATTTTAGGCCCTCCAACCAGAGCACACTAAGGGGCTGGAAGCATTGCTCATGCTGTATGTTTGAGTCATGTAAATATTAAGTGTTTTGGTGAACATCCTGAGCATTAGAAGAAACTGATATAGGTCTGCATCTTAAGAAATGTCAACTTCGAATGGCCCTGTCATGTACTTTTAGAAATTTCATGAAGAAAGCACTGTTTTGAAACAAAGCCTGCTAAGGTCCTTTGATGAACAAGTCCTGTTGACATGATTAGAATACCCTTTAACAAATGACATTATCCACTCACCCTCTGATACCTGCAGCCACCTAAGAAGCTTATTGTTCAACGTGCTCTCTAGTTTTCCAATGACAACATCTGTTGAGTGTTGCAATTACTTAATTCTATGAAGCACGCACTTTCTTGTTGACATTTAGTGGTGTCACTGTTTAAGAACCAGTGGAAAGGCTCATGATAACTTGAGCCACTAGCTGGCAGTCCATGCAAGTAGCCCTTTTGCTGTTCAAATTGCTCTTTTTGACGTTGGTACTGGAAACTATACTGACCAATGTGGACAAATGTCAATTGTCTTGAACACCAGTTCATCATAAAGGACTAGATAAATCAAATGGAAACAAAATGGATAATTAAGTCTGTTCTTGATTTTAAGCAAGGAAAAATGCAATCCTGAAATCATTGGATGCCTGAGTTTATAAATCTGTTAAAATGTTCTTCTGGTGGTGTTAGGTTTTTCCTCTCTCAGTCTTCATGTGTGCCACCTGACTTCATCTTACTAGGAAATGGATTCAGGATATTTTCTGTGGCCTAGCCCAGGCCTGTGATGCTATTAACCAGTTACAGTTGCCTCTACAAAGCAACTTGCAAATAGCACCTCTGCTGTGGAAAGACATGCTGAGGTGGTGCACAAAAGTGATTACCAGGTAAAAAGTGACTCTGTGCTATAGAAGGTCATAGACAAGGCTTGGTAAAGGAGTTAGGGTATAAAGAGGAGAGAGAGAGATGGAGAGGTTCAGGAGAGAATATTGAGGCCTCAGCAGTTGCTAATAAGGGAGCAAGGAAACTAGGGACGTCAAATAGATTTGAATCAGAGGAGTGCAGCGTTCTTAGAGTAAGGAGGAACGATGGCCCAGTGGGAATTAAGCACAAAGGAAGAGAATTTTTAAATCCGGGCTGGGCAGAAATCTGAGGCTTAATTATAAACTCTGTCTTCAATTGTGACCAAACACTTGGCTTCTGCTCCAAACCTCGCACAGTGCCTTGGCTCAGAATACGACCATGATATATGAGGCAGATTCTTGAAGGCAGCCAGCCTCGAGAACAAGTCCTACAGCGATGTGCTACCTGCTGTTGGGTGCATCAGTTGTCTGGGGAGGTTTACACCCTCACAGCCATAGTGGAGGACTCCCACAACTCAATCTGACCACAGTAACCAAAGGCACCAAACCCACTTACTGGGCAGGGATGTAGAAAACATAATAACGCAGTAATGCTGACTGCTATAGTTTCAGCTTGTGTTAGGGTTCCTACTTCATCATTGTGATCTCGTGGACTAAAGGTGTGGGACTTTGTTGTGTGAAAGATATAATCATACACTGATACAATACCGAAGAAAACCATTTGGCCCATCATGCCAGTGGTATAATGAACCCACTTATTCCCATTCCCATTGTTCTTTACCTACAGTCTTGAATGTTTTACCCCTGACATTTACCCAATGCCTTACTGAAGATTAGAATGGAGCTTACTTCCACAACTCTTTTTGGCAATGCATTTGAGATCTGAACAATTTGTTGGATGTATAAAAGATTTCACTTTGAATTTAACAATTATTTTTCAAAGAGCTGATACAGGCATGATGGACTGATGGGTTAGGGTTAGGATAGGTTTAAAGTTAGAATTAGGGTAGGGTTAAGATTGGGGTTAGAGTTAGGGTTAGGGTTAGGGTTAGGGTCAGATTAAGGTTAGGATTAGGATAGGGTTAAGATTGGAGTTAGGCTTAGGATAGGATTAAGGTTAGGGTTAGGGTTGGGGTCTTCTCTGCTGTATGATTCTGTTTCTTCTTCCATCTTGAACATACTGGGCTACAGTTCAGTGAGATCCCATCCATCCAAGGGGCCACTTCTTCATGTGTCTAGGTCCCTCTGAGCAGCTTTTCGACAAGATGTAATGCCTGAACTTGTTTTCTTGTTTACACTGGTTCAAGCCAAGAACAAACCCACTGAGATCTATGTGAACCAAGGATTAAGTCATAATTTAATTTAATTTTATAATTTAACAGAAGATTCTGTGCGAGATCAGTGCTGCACCATAACCAGTGATGTGTGTAACTGTCTCAGAGTTTTGTCCCTCTTCTTTAATTAATCCTTGGGATGTGATTGGTGAGGCTTTACATGACCTGCTATCAACTTTGGGATGACGTACACCTAAAATGCTGTCAGGAATGGAATTGCAGGAGTTTGACCCAGCAGTAGAGAAGGAGTAGCCATGTATTTACCAGTCAGGAAGGGGCGTGAATTGTTGTGCATTGTTCCTCTGCAACTGCTGCCTTTGTCAGTCGAAGTGTTGAAAGAAGATGTTTGTTTGGAAGATGGTGTTGAAGATCCAAGTTATTGCACCCTATTAATAGTGCACACAGTAGCTACTGTACACTGGTGGTGGAAGGAGTGTGCAGATTCCTGATTGGCATCACTCAAGTTACCCATGGTGCTTCAGTCACTGCCATGCTCACCACTAAGTCTGTGTGTCGAAGGTAGCAGGGAATCTAGGTTATCCCTGCAGTGTAGTACAATGGGAGTCAGAGAATCATAGAGCCATACTTCACCTGCACTTGGTCCAGAACCTACCGCGCCTTGGTGTGCTGGGCTGTTGGAGACATTTTTCTTGTTGTAAGTGACAACTCTCGGGTGAAATTAAAAAACACCTAGCACAACATTGGACAGTCTCTCCCTAGTGCTCAGACCTAGGCGTTCGGGATAGCTCAGTCTTCAGTGGCTTGCTGACTCTCAAAAAACTGACATCAGTTTGAAAGAGCTGAGGTATTCCTATGCCATCAGGCGTAAACAAACCAGGGCCTGTGAACCATTTCTTGCTGGAAGAGATAACGACTGCTTTGCACTGATAAATCCAAGAATATTATGTACCTCATCGTGCAGATAAGCTTCACAAAACAACCCAGCTTTCTAGCGAATCGGCCTACAATGCCAATAATCTGTCTATCATCTGTGTGAGCAGGGTCCTTATTTACACAGCAGTCTCAGCCTCATACAATAAAGTACTTTTTATGGTTGACATCTAACTTCATTGCCACTATAATGGAGAGTGGATTTGATTCGCATTGTGGGCTGGATTTAATGAACGTGACGGGGCTGGGGCAGGGTGGTGTGGGGTGGGTGGTCTCTTGCCTCTCTTCAGGGAAGCCCACCATTATCAGCTGCCGTTTGGGCACTTGACTGCACGGTGTTGGGCCTCTGCCCCCCCAGAGTGGCGATCAGAGGTTGATTGCCCTATTGAACGATGGTGCCATTGGGAATACGGTGGCTGTTGCCAGTATGGCACCTACCTAAGTTGCAGGACCATCATGGACATCAGCCAGGGATGATTGGTGGCAGGATGTGTGTTACAGCGTATGGTGCGTGGGATGCTTCAGAGAATCAGCAACAAGAGAAACATGGATGGCACCCAGTGGGTCTGAGCCCCTTTTCCCAATCCCAGGTCTCTCAGTCAGGCACTGGGTACCTTTAACTGATGCCTACTCCCTCTCCCCTCACTGGAAGCCTGCAAGCAACCTCATATTATTTTGCTTTTGTACTACCTATCTTGTCATTACTTGAATACTGGCAGTGACGTTAACTGTACATTTAAGAGCATCACATAGGCCTGAAAGCCGTCCAAGGCCCTCCCACCACCAGATTTATCAGGGGTGGGTCCTCCACCACCACCCACCAGGATGTTTAATAGACACTCCAGCAACAAACCCACTATGGGGGAGGACATTAAATTCCATCCTATGTCAGTCAACTGGAGATTGGTTCAGGTTCTTTTATAACCTATAGGATTCTTGGATCCTCTCTCCATTGGAAACTCAACACAGTAGATGATAGCTGTGGCTCAGTTGTTAGCCCTCTCTCACCTTCTGAATCAGAAGGTGAAATGACTCCACAGAGGCTGGTATCCCATCACCAAGTCACCCTTTATTTATATATGGAAAGACCTTGACAGTGATCCAATTCCCAAAGAGCTAGCTGTCAGAGTGAACAGGATGTCTGACACTCCTGTTCTTATCCGTCAGCCAGGGCTCTCTGATTGAACCGGATTAACAGCTCTAATCAGAGAACTCATATTCTATGAGGTTCACCTGGCTGACCTACATCTTTCACCCTCTGAGGCCACTGGCCTGTTCTTTTTTTCGTAGCTCCCAAGCCCCCACCCCCAACCCTGAATTTTAGCACTGGGTCAGGTTCCTCCAAATCTGCCTCTGGTACAGGCAATGTTAGCTTGCCTCTTGTACCAGGAGCATCTTGAAAAGAATTCATTCTCTCCATCAGGCGGCAAAATGCATCAAGGTGGGAACATCAGGTTCTGAAGTATCTTCAATGTTTGATGGAGAGGGAGAATGCTTTGGTTCTGGAGCAGTCGGAAAATCTGTAGAGGGGATTGGGACACGTTTTGCTCCTGCATCGTTTGCAAGTTTGCAGCTGTCAGATGGTCCACGTGCTTGTTCCCGACTGTCATACCTACCTGAATTTTATACATCACTGGACCTGACCTCATGTCGACCATGCCTCTTACCCATGCCATTCTCATGGTTCTGACACCAAACGTCATCCCCTAAAGTAAACTATCTCTCTTGCCTAGCGGAGTCTTGTATCCGGTATTGGCATTCCTGATGCCATTTAATCCTTCCCCCCAGGTCCAGGAAGATTAGATTTAACTGATGCAGGTCTTCTCCCCATTACTAACTCTGCTGTTAGTTAGCTATCCCTGTAGTTGCATAGGTGGTCCTATAATCAATTAAGAACCAGGAATGTTTGGTATCTAGTGAAGCTGTGGCTATTTCTTTAAGTCTACCTTCCAAATTTGGACTGCTCTTTCTACCAGACCATTGGATGATGGATGCCTTTATACATCGAATACTTATTCAACTTTAGGAAATGCTCAAGTTCCCTGCTAGTAAATGATGGCCTGTTATCTGCGACCAACACTTTCAGGAGTTCATATATGGCAAAAGATGAGTGCAGTTTTTCTATTGTTGTCCCCATGTTTGACAACTGAACTCTTTGCACATCCAGCCACTTTCAGCGGCCATCCGCAATGACTAAGAACATGGAGCCTATGAAAGGACCTGCTTAGTTAACCGAGTCCAGGATTTACTTAGCCATTCCCACGGATGTGGGGTAGCTGCTGGCGGTAATTTTTGTCCATGTTGGCACTCTGGCCATTACCCCACCAACATGGTTATGTCTGCATCCAATCCTGGCCATCAGACATAACTTCTCACCAACATCTTCATTTTGGAAACCCCTGGATGACCCTGGTGGTGTTCAGCCTGTATCTGGTGGCGATGTTTACTCGGGACAATCGCTCTTGCTTCCCACAATAATATGCCATCCTTTGCTGCGATCTGGTGTCTCTGGATCCAAAAAGTTTCAGTTCTGGTTGTGACGGCCGTTTGGTTTCTGCCATCACCACAATCTCTTTCAGTTTTGACTGAATCTTCCTGCATCTGAAGTCTGATATTACCAGCTGTGACTGGAAGGATGTGCAAAATATTTAAAACCATTACAGTCTGTTCCAGTGGGGGTACCACCGGTGATGTATCTGCCAGCCGGAGGCAGCTCAATGCATCCACATTTGCTACTTGGCTTCCCGGATGGTGTTCCAACTTGTAATTGTATGCACATAGAACTGGAACCCACTGCTGAATTTGGCCTGAAGTTATGGGCGGCACTACCTTGTCCTCTTTAAGTAGACCAAGCAGGGGTTTGTGGTCTGTTATCCATAATGGCATTGATGGAACTTCCTGACTCCAAATATGACCACCCAACCTCCCTTTTCTATCTGGGCATATTTACGCTCTGCATTAGCCAAAGTCCTGGATGCTTACGCTCTTGGACATTCCTCTCCATTGAACCACCCATGAGCTAATACTATCCTGATGTCATATGGGGAGGCATTACATGTCAATATCAGATCTAGCTTGGGATCATAATGTGTCAACACCTTAAGGGACGATAGTTGTTTCTTAACTTCCCTGGAAGCTATGGCTTGGCCATGCGACCATTTCCAAGGCTGACCCTCTTTTAAGAGTTGATGCAAAGGTGTCAGGGTGGAGGGTCAGGTTATATATGAACTTACCACAATAATTCACCAGCCCAAGGAAAGACCTAAGCTCCGGTACAGACCTAGGAGCTGGGGCACCTTTATCTTTATCACCCTCACTTTATCTTCCAACGGGTGTAACCCAGTCTTTGTAGCCCAAGTAGGTCATAGAGTTCCCTCCTAAGGTGTACGCCCACCTGGGAGAAACGTCTAAGAACTATGTCCAAGTTCTCTAGCTACTCGTTGTTGGTCTTCCCAGTTGTTAGCACATCACCTAGATACATGGCAACCTGTGGTAGACCTTGTAAAATATGCCTCGTCATCCGCTGAAAACTTGCACAGGCTAAATACCCCAAATTACAGTCTAGTATATCAGTACAAACTCTTATGGGTATTAATTGTAGCATACTTCTGGGAATCCTTGTCTAACCGCAATTGCAAATATGCATGACTCATGTCCAGCTTTGCAAGGGATTGGCTATTTATCCAGCTGCAAGACATGGTTCACTCTTTGTTTGAAATCTCTACAAAGGCAAACCGACCAGTCAGGCTTCACAATCGGTACAACTGATGCTGCCCATTCCTCAAACTGGACTGGTTTGATGATTCCTTCACTTTCCAGCCTTCTGATTTCCGCCTCTACTTTTGCCCGTAAGGCAAATGGCACTGGATGGGCCTTGCAGAATCATGGAATTGTTTCCTGGTCAATATGCAGTGTGGCCTTGGCTCCTTTAATAGTCCCTCCCTGAACCTTCCTGAAGAACATCCGGGTATTTAATTAGGACTTCACTCAGGCATCCATGTTGAGCCAATCTAGGTGAATCTTTCTTTCTCAACCAATTTCACCCCAACAAAGCTTGGGCTAGAGCCCTTTAACACAATCAGTGGTAACTGAACCACTTGCATCTTACAAGAGACCGGAGCCGAAGTTGTACCCTTACTCTGTAAAGGTTCCCTGGTGTAGGTTCTCAGTCTAGCTGAGGTCTTGCATTAACTTAAGAGTTGGAATCCAGAGCAAATTTTGTTCAAGACTGATTCTGCGATCACTGAAGCAGCCGCGCTCATATCAACCACCATTAGAACCGGGTAACCATTTAACCAGACATTTATCTTCATCAGTTCTGACTTGTTCCAAGCCAGATGTAGGTGAATTTTCCACAGTGTGCACTCCCCTGGATACTGGCCTATGCCTACTCAATTCAGGCCTAGTGGCACTCCTTTGCTGTCTCAAGTCTGCATATCAACAGCAACTACAATTGCTTACTACCCCGATCCTGAAGAAAATTTTAATCATTTGATCGAGGCTTGGCTTTGTTCTGGGATTTTGCTGTAGGCTGACCTGGAGTCCTTCTGTTCAGGATATGTCCTCAGTGAAGCTTTGCAATTTCCTTCACTTAAGTGGTGTTCACCAAGAGGGTGTCCACTTCCATCGGAATACCGTGCAACTCATATGTTCCACTTGCCACATTTTCCAATGATAAAGCCAGTTGTAGTGCCGGTTTGAATTCCAGTCAGGCCTCAGCTAGTGGGTGCTTTTGCATGGTTACATCATTAATCCCACATACCAAACGTCTCTCATCAGCTCATTAAGGGTTAAACCAAAGTGACATCCCTCTGCCAGTCATTTTAACCTAGTCAAAAATTCCTGATATGTATTCCCCTGGTTCTCGAATTGCCAAGTAAAACCAATAGTGGTTTCAGAATTAGAGGAAGCTTGTGGTCATAATACTCCTTAACTAAATCTGTCAACTCTTAAAAGGATTTAGTATTTGGTGTCTCAGGGAAAGTCAGGCTCCTAGTAACCAAAAAAGCTGTGTGTCCACATGCTGTCAGGCATGTTACTCTTTGCTTTTCATCTACCCCAATACCATTTGCCCAGAAAAAAATAGTGCATTCTTGCCACATACTGGGCCCAATCTTTGACAGCAGGATCGAACGAGTCAAGCTTTCCAAACAAGGGCATGATGCCAGAAATGGCTACTTCAACTCAGAGACTACTGCTACGAGCGAATTTCTTCAGGAGTGTGCTTTTCTTTCGTAGCGACTGAAGTAATCCACAGAGGCCGGTATCTGATCACCACGACACCCTTTATTTACACGTGGAGAGTCCTTGACACTGATCCAGCTCCCTCAGAGCCAGCTCTCAGAGTGAACTGGCACTCCTGGTCTTATCTGTCAGCCAAGGCTCCCTGATTGGACCCAGATTAACAACCCCAGTCAGGGAACTCATATCCTACGAGGTCTACCTGACTGACCTTTTCTAACAATCACGACACAAGGCACCCTCCAGATCCCAGCGCAGTACTGGCTGGTGAGCCAGGCGATATAATAAACCAAAACCCCCCACTTAAGTCAATATTAAAGACAACACAGCACAATTTCAAAGAACAGCCATGGAGATCGCCCTGGCGTCCAGGTCAATGTTTATCCTTCAGTTAACATCTTGAAGACTGATTACTTGACTGTTATTGCACTGTTATTTGAAGGAAGTTGCTGCATGCAACTCCTGTATCTTAACAGGGGCTACACCTAAAAAATGTCTCTCTTTGGCTATGATGTGCTTTGGATCATCCTGAGATCAGGAAAGAAGCTGCGACAATGGAAGTCTTGATTTCTTTCGCAAAGGAATCAAGAATAAGGTGACATAATACTGACTGGCATAAAAGGAACGAATTCAAAGAAGGTTACTTCACACAATGAATAATGGCAATTTCATATTCTATCTTCCAAATCTTCCACCTCTGGATGCTGGAGGCCAGTTTGTATTTTCAAAACTGAAATGAATAGATATTTAGTGAGATGATACATAGCAGGAGACGATGGCCAAGTGGTATTATCACTGGACTGTTAATCCAGACACCCAGATAACGTTCTGGGGACCCAGCTTTGATTAGAGCGGCACGGTGGGTCAGTGGTTAGCAATGCTGCCTCACAGCGCCAGGGACCCGGGTTCGATCCCACCCTCAGGTGACTGTCTGTGTGGAGTTTGCACGTTCTTCCCGTGTCTGCTTGGGTTTCCTCCCACAGTCCAAAGATGTGCAGGCTAGGTGGATTGGCCATGCTAAATTGCCAGTAGTGTTCGGGAATGCGGAGCTTAGGTGGGTTATACAGGGCTGAGTCAGTGTGGACTTGTTGGATCAAAGGGCCTGTTTCCACACTGTAGGGGTTCTATGATCAAGAGTGGGTGGATGAAGGGAGATGACAGACAGATCAGGCATGACCTTATTCTTCAAAGGAAGAATAGGTGTATAAATAAGAAAAGTTTAGAGGGATATGGGCCAAATGCAGCCAAGTGGGACTAGTTTAGTTTGTGAAACTTGGTCGGCCTGAGCGAGCTGGACCAAACAGTCTGTTTTCATGCTGTATGACTCTATGTGAGGTGACTGAGTGGTCTCCTCCTATTCCTATAATCCCACTCCGAGGTGACAGACAGAACAGCTGCCCTCCACTTTCCTTGTTCCATTGCAGCTTCACTGAATTTGGTTTCTGATGGACACACCATGGGGAATTATTTTTGTCACGTTATGATGACTGTGATTCAAAAACACTTCCTTTCCGTGAAGCACTTTGCAATGTGTCAAGGTTATGAAAGGAACCATATTTGAGGGATAATGGCTGCTTTGCATTGATTACATGCCCAGGGGATATTATCTACCCATTGTGCAGACAAGCTTTTCAAAACAATCTAACTTTCCACTGCAACAGGCTGCAATGTCAGTAATCTGTCTATCTACTGTGTGTCCTTATTTATACAGTAATCTCAAAAAGAAGTGACTTTTAACTGCTCCATCTAACTTCCCTGGTGGTGGGTTTACCACAATGGCGTGTAAATCTGACTTGCACTATGTGCATCACTCCTTCCATTAGTGTAGAATCTTGGATGCTCTCTAACCCGGGAGAACTGAACACACTGATTATTAGCTCTGGTTTAATCATTTTCACTCTCCTACCTTTGAGTCACAAGGTTTGCGTCTCACTCCAAGACTTAAGCCCATAATCCAGACGTCAGAGAGGGTCAGAGATGTCATTTTCCTAGCTGAACTGTTAAACTGAAGCCCAATAACTCTTTTTCGCTCCAGAAGACTGCTCCTTGAATCAGTACTCCAGGTTTGTATTGCTGGGACCCAATTCCCAATCTATGACTGGAATATTCCATCCGGGAGTCTTGTTGTTGTGTTGGGGGATTTAGTGGGTGTCATTTTCACTCTGGAACCAGTCACATTTTCTCTCATAATCATGTGCTTCGTTGCTCATCACATACGCATGCACATTGGGCTATCAAAATGCTGAATCTTACGTGGCCAGGAAGTCCATGCCCCAACTGTGACCTCCAGGGGTCAAAGGCCCAGACGGCCATATTTAATTTTTACCCAGCCACCTCTTCCTGCACTGTAAGCTGGGAGCATCACTGGAGCCTGTGTTGTGCTCCCGCAACACCACCCTCCCCATTACAGTCCCCTAATCCATGTCTCCTCCAATCCTCCAAAGTGGTCTAGATTGAGGACGAAGCTGGCCCTATGGTTCAGCAAAGGTTATAGGTCCAGCATGCCATAAAAGGTGGCAGGACTGGCAATAGCAAAAGGAGGTCCTCAGTCAGCCCAAAGTGGCCAGATCCAAGCTAGCAATCGGGTCATGGGCCACGGCCCCACAAAAGTATCCAAATCTAATTCAGGAAGTGGATGATTGGTCTCTTGCACTCCACAAAGCTAAGTGTTACTGCCTGCTCACTGCAAATTGATACCCATAAAGGCTTCATTCAACTGAGCCACACTACTGCAGAGGAATGCCAGATAGAACATATGCCTGTGAGCCTCAACGCCAGGCGGACTATGTGCACTTAATGGTCAACTGCCTCCACACTTTGTCAATGTTCTTCGAATTCCTGAACAGGGCTCTACCAAATGGCCAGACTGTGTCCGGCTCCTGTTCTGCTTTCCCTTTACCTTGACATGAGGGGACATCCAGCTTTCTCCCCTGTGCCATTCCCACTGAGCACCTTCACCACAATTCAGTCAGTAATCCGGAGTTGAAGGACAGGTCACTAAAAGGACAAAGCAACAAGTGGTTCCATGGGAGGACAGAGAGAAGTCAAGCTCAGCTGGTGCACGTCCCTATACACAGTCAGGTTTCTGAAGGTGCTTCCTTCTCAACTGGAGGAGTTAAATTGACTCTCAACTGCGCTCTGGGCAATGAATGATCATAGAATTGCTACAGTGCTGAAAGAGGCCATTCTGCCCATCAGGTCCACACCAAACAGCATCCCACCCAGACCCAGCCCCTACCCTATCCCAATAACCATGCATTTCCCGTGGCCAATCCAACTAACCTGCACATCCCTGGACACAATTGGAGAGCTTAGCATGGCCAATCCACCTAACCCGCGCATCTTTGACTGTGGGAGGAAACCGGAGCGCCCGGAGGAAACTCACGCAGGCATGGGGAGAATGTACAAACTCCACACAGACAGTCACCCAATGGTGAAATCGAACCTGGGTCCCTTGCTCTGTGAGGCAGCAATGCTAACCACTGAACCACTTTAATGCTTATGTTTCAGTGAAAGATTTTAACATTTTTTTAAGAAAAATTATCAATTAAGCCAGATTTCAGTTTGGGATATGACTTGTTCATGAGTAACATTAGGGACCATAACAAGTCTTTGTGTCTTTGTCTCTTTTAACTTTTACCCTTGCTTAGAGCACAAACCTGCAAATGGAGTCTTTTAACATCTAGGGACTGTTGTGCCACAGCTACCACTGGATCTAGTTGACCAGGAAATTCTCCACTCGTAATGCCTGCCACAGGCATAACAAAGAAATTACAGGTTGACAAACAACCTGAGTCACTGCATTACAACACACCTCCCATATACTCTTCAAGTCCTGCAGTTCACATCCCTGGCCCAGAAGGAGGGACACTACCTCTACGGGACAGCGACGCACAGAGACATAGAAGTATGCAGCACCGAAACAGGCCCTTTGGCTAAGAAGAAGAAGAAAAAGAAGAAGAGTACCTCCACCAAGTATTTAAGGACAACAGATACCCGAACAACTGGATCTGACAATGCCTATCACACGAACAACAACTTGAAGATACTGCACGCCCTAACACACTCAACACGCTACCTTACATCAAGAACATAACTAAACTGACCACAAGACTCCTACGACCACTGGGCATCAGAGTAGCACACAAACTCATGTCAACCCTACGCCAGCTGCTAACTCAAACCAAAGACCCTTTACCCATTATGGACAGAACCAATGTAATATACAAAATTCCATGCAAGGACTGAAACAAACATTACATTGGGCAGACAGGAAAAAAATTGGCCACAAGAGTACATGAATGCCAACTAGCAGCAAAAAGACACGACCAATACTCACGCATCTCCATTCACACGGATAAAGAGAACCATCAGTTCGATTGGGACAACACCAGGATCCTAGGATAGGCCAAACAGAGACAAGCACAGGAATTCCTAGAGATAACAAGCATGGGGCTGGATGAACACAGCAGGTCAAGCAGCATCATAGGAGCAGGAAAACTTGACGTTTCGGGCCTGGTTAGAGGCCTGGTTCTCCACCAAGAGGCCATTAACAAACACAGTACTGGATCCTATATATACACCACTGCGAAGGAAAATCAGAAATGTGGTAATCAAATCCAATGGCCCCCAGAGTTTAAATACCAGCCGGGAAAACACAACAGTGCTTCATTGGAGGCTGCACTGATGATGTTACCCAGCAGGGTAATGAAACATCTGCGAACTAACAAACCAGCTTGACGAGTGAATCACCCACAACTATGCCCTTTAGTTTTGGACTCGCCCGCAAAAAAGACCTTGTCTGTTCACTCTATCTATGCCCCTCAAGATATTATAAACCTCAGACTAGGGAAAATACACTCCAGGGAAAATAGCCCTAGCCTATCCAGCCTCTCCCTGTTAGCTCAAAGCCTCCTGTCTCTGAAGTACTCCAGAACGTCCCAGGCAGATATGGAAGTGAACCTTTTTCTGAAATCATGTAAGAATCTTCTATACCATGTTGCATTAGCTACCACACCCTGACCAAAGCAAGTTAAGCTCTAGAATAAGAGCAGGGGTACATATAATTATTGATAATTGTGCAGCTTTGGCTAAGTTTCTTTCTCGGATGAGCAACACTACTAACCACAACATTTAAATGCAGTGGTATCCAATTAGTTGTTTATTCATTCATAAGAAAAGGGTGTCACTGGCTAAGCCAGCATTTATTGTCTATCCCTTTTTGCCTTTGAGGAGGCAGTAGTGGTGAACCATCTTCTGAAACTACTGCAGCCTGTGTGGCGTAGGTACACCTACACAACTGTAAGGGAGGGAGCTCCAGAATTTTGACCTCGCGACAAGTGAAGAAACAACAGTATAGTTCCAAGTCAGGATTCCGACCTGCCTGGAAGGGAACTTGCGTGTAGTGCCCCTGTTCTTCTGGGATACAGAGGTCCCGGTCCTGTTGGAGGAGTATTGGTAAATTAGTACAGTGTATCTTGTCGATGGTTCACATTGCTGCCACTGTATGTCGGTGGTGCAGGGACCGAAGGGAGTGTTGGATGTGATGCCAATTAAGTGGACTTCTTTGTCAAGCTTCTTGAGCGTTGTTAGAGCTGCACCCATCCAGGGCAAGTGGGGAGCATTCCATCACACTCCTGACTTGTGCCTTGGGGAATTCCAAGCATCTGACCTGTTTTTCCAGCCGCAAAGTTGGTGTGACTAGTACCAGATCATTTTCTGATATATAGTAGCCATTGGGATGTTAATAGTGGGTGATTCAAGACTCTTCCTTATGGCCTGGCACTCAACTTGCACAAGTGTTGTCACTTAGCAGACCAGGGTTTGCTACGTATGGACACTGGGGTGAAGATTAATGGGAAGCCAGAGGATTGGGAAGCTTTTGAAAACCAGCAGAGGACAACTTTTTAAAAAAAGCCATAAGTAGGGAGAAAGTGAAATATGAGGGTAAGCTAGTTAGTACTACAATAGACCATTACAAGAATTTTAAGTTTAGATATATAAAAAGAGAGAGGTAAGAGCGGACATTGGGCCACTGGAAAATGAGACTGCACAAGTCGTAATGTGAAACAAAGAAATGGTGGATGAACTGAGTGGGTACTTTGCATCGGTTTTCAGACACCAGCAGCAAACCAGGACTTCAAGATAGTCAGTTGCAGAGGTGAGTGTAGTGGCCATTGCTAAGGAAAAGGTGCTGGGGAAGCTGAAAGGTCTAAAAGTGGATAAATCACCCAGATCAGATGGTCTATACCCCAGAATTCTGAAGGAGATAGCTGAGGAGATTGTGGAGGCTTTGGTGGTGCTCCTTCAGGAATTACTTACCCTAATCCCATAGCTTATATTAATGCCTTTTAACTGCCCCCATACAGAGACCCACTATATTGAATTTCATCTGGGAGTGTGTCCCTGAGTCCTGGCATTACACCTTCCTGACACCCAACCTGCTTCTGATGATCACAGCCAAGAGCCCCCAGCCCCCATAATCTACAATACCCTCCAATGCTGTTGTGAATTCCACTCACTGAACATGAGTTACCCCTCGTCACTGACTTCATCCCCTCTACCTTAAATCCTTTCTCTGGTCAACCCTAACTCTCCTACCCCTTCAATCACTGCCCCATTGTCCCACCCACTGAACCCTTCTGAAAGTTTGACGGACAGGCTCCTAAGACTGTATTTACCCCAGACCTCTGACCAACTTGAATGAACAGCTCCTAGATGTGACAGGCCAGACCCCTGGCTGCTGCGTTTGCAGCTCCCCGACTGATGATGTGTGCTTCAGAACTGACCGCTACCCAGTCCACAGACTCTAGGTGGACAGATCCCCTGGCAGCAAGCATCCCAAACAGAGCCCCTAGACTCTGTGTGGTCTGTGCCTGTGAATGATGACACCAGTAGCCCCTTGACTTGTTGAGGAATATCAGCCCACCCCCTTCCCCCACCCCCCAGTTTGTGACACAGACATGTGGCTGAATAAATGTGCAGTGTGTTTGTTGTAGGTGTTAGATTGAGGTCTCCATGTGCAGTCCAGCTTAATTTCGCTTCCCCACACCACACACATCCTCCCCCACCCCAGGACATTCCAATCCTGACAAGCAGCCTGTCTATGTGTCTACACTAAAGGCCTCCTCAATACAGCAATAGTGACAGCCTTTAAGTCTGGGCTTAAAGCCCCAGCTGACATGACTCGTGTGTGGCCTGCCAATGTTTACGATGATAACCATGATGTGTTGGCACATGCTGGATGCCAATGACTGAAGACAAAGGGCGTGAGTGGCTGGAGCCCTGTGGGTTGTGCTCAGAGATGTCACTGCCCAGTGTCCAACATGAACATCTCTCAGAGCAAGGGGTGTGTGTGTGAATCTGGCAGGTTTCCTTGTCTGGTTTACCTGGTGTCGAGCTTGTTTGGCGAGATGACAGTCTGGATCTTAATGAGATGAGTTGTGGTGTTAACAAGGCATTTAGCAAGTGTTAATCTCCACCAGTTGGCGTCTTGCCAGTGCCTAGCAAATATCTCACCTAGTCGCTTGTGAAAAGCAGAAAAGATGGTGTGAGATGGCCTTGATGTGGAGATGGGCCTCACTGGAATGCTAGTCTGACCCCGTCTAACATCTCACCACATTCCATGACTATTGCACTATTCTTTTATTTCTGTTGAGTTAGAGAAAGCACAAAGAGGTGGGAAGCTCTTTTTTTTTCTCTCCAAATTATCCAGAAGGAACACAAGAGCACATTTGCTTGAAACAAAAGAGGCCTTTATCAGAGTTCAGCCACATCAAATCGGGAGTATCTTCTTAAATCAACCCTCCACAAGAGCTTCCCGGCTGTTCAGTGCCAGATCTGGGATGCAAGCCAGCCAGTACAAACAACCCTAGTCACACTCCATTAATCTGGCTCAGGGACTTCTCTTCAAGCCAAATTAATTAGTACAAGGTACTCCGCCCGGTCTGCGCTCCCAATGCGATTGCTCATTTCCCCACTCACCCATGAATTGTGTGCTCACACAGCCAGAGGTTCATTTCCTTGCAACTAATTAAACCCTGGTTCAATAGAAACACTCAACTGAGCTCATTTGTACTGACTCTAGCTGTAGTAATACTGCGACAACAGCTCCTATGTGATTGTGTCTTGAACATTGTAAAATATGTTAGGGGCCCTTGAAGAAGTGAAGGATTGCCGTGGACAGCTGACTTAACGCTTGGCCAAAGAGGTGGCTGCTGTGCAAGGTTTTAAAAGAAGGAGAGAGGTGGCGAAGATTGGGATTCAGGGAAGCAGTTCCCAAGATTACAGCATCCGTAGCCAAAGAACTGCTTGTCATGGTTGACTGGGAAGAAAGTTTCAAGAACTGGGGGGGAATGTAAAGATCACAAAAGGTGGACAGAGTTGAGAAGACGGAGGAATTTGAGAATTTTGTTTTAAATAGGCTAGGCCTTCTTAGATGAGCATCAGAGCTAATGCATGAAGAGGGCTCAGGGTGTGTTAGGGTATAGACAGCAGAGTTTTGAACAACCTGAGGTTTATGGGGAGTGAAAGATGGAACCCCAGCCAATACCACATTGGAACAGATGTCACTGACATGCAGCAGCAGACATTATGAAGTCAGAGCAGAGCCAGGGCAATGTTATGATGGTAGAAGTAAGAGGTGATACAGCAGTTGTGTGGTCAGTATGTTAGCACAGGGTCAGATAGTACATTGATATAATGAAAATATTCTTCAGGGAAAAGGGTGGACTTGATGATGGTGAGGGAACGGGGTTTGAGGCAGAGATAATGATTCCAGTCTTCACAGAGTTTCACGAGAGGGAGCGTGTTCTCAGCCGAACACAAAGTGCTGGTCAAACAGTTTGACAGCCGAGAGTTTGAGAGAGCTTCTTGAGGCTGCCGTCATTCTGGCTGCATCAGGATCACCGACACCTCGCAGGTCGGATCATGTCACATGTTCACATTCCAATTATAACCCGCTTCAGCTTTGCCAACCAGTGCCAGAGACAAGGATGGTGTTGGACCAAGACTCAAAACTAAAACCGCTGTCGGGGGATACGCAACTGAATCCCATCTCCGCTCCAAACCCCCCTCACTCCTGAAGGGTGTAAAGAAGTCAGTGGAAAGAGCCACTAGAAAACTGCTCAAGGAACGCACCCACCACCTCCCCACCCTCCCCCCAACCCCAGCTCCACATCGTATGTATTTGGAGAAGTTAGTTATCTGTGAGAGTGCTGTAGGATAAGACACAGTTTGAGCAAATAACCATTAAGCTGTTATTATACAAAAGAAAACTCTCTATAATTACCAGCAATCACAGAGACAGTTTCATCAGCAACCTTGGCCTACTGATAAAATCTTGGCAAAGGGCCTGCAGTCAATGGAAACTTCTGGTTTGTTTTTATTTACATTCTGACTCAGTCCCTGAAAGTAGTTGCGTATTAGATCGGCTGGGTAGTTAACTGCTTCATTGCTCTAGTGCTGTAGGCTGCCAAGCTTCCGAGTCCTGGAGTCTTCAAGACTGAAGGATTAATCTCCTTCAGACGTTGTTGCAAACAAGCCCGGGAGAAGAATCACAGGGACTTGATGGTACATTTTGGTCAAATGCTGTAGTTTATTAGCTCGGGAAATACCACTGAATAAACTCTGTCGGGTGGCAGCCTTTGATGTAAAAAGAAGGAGAAAAGAAATTGGTTATTGTGCCTCATCCATTGACATTAGCCCACCTCATGGGGAATGCATTTGCATTAAAATGTCAGGGATTAGCGCAGCCAGTTTTGCCGCAAATTGGATTAACTCAATGACGCTCATTGCCGAGGTTCATCACTCAAACATACCAGCCATTGCCTCCTGCAGAACCTCAGCAAAATTCTGGTCAACCTTATCAGTGTTAGCTGTGCGAAACACAACCTTTGGCTTCTATGGTTTCAAACCCCACGCTACAGACTTGAGCACAAACATGAAGCTGAGTCCAGTGCAGCGTCCGAGACTGAGGGGTGACCTTATCGAGGTTTATAAAATCATGAGGGGCATGGATAAGGTGAATAGTCAAGGCCTTTTCCGCAGGGTAGGGGAGTCCAAAGCTAGAGGGCATAGGTTTTAAGGTGAGAGGTTTAAGATTTAAAAGGGACCTAAGGGGCAACTTTTTCACACAGAGGGTGTAGCATATATGAAATGAGCCACCAGAGGAAGTGGTGGAGGCTGGTACAATTACAATATTTTAAGAGGCATCTGGATAGGTAGATGAATAGGAGGGGATTAGAGGGATATGGACTAAATGCTGGCAAATGGGACTGGATTGTCTTAGGATATCTGGTCAGCATGGATGAGCAGGACCAAAGGGTCTGTTTCTGTGCTGTACAACTCTATGACTCTAAACTGCACTGTCAGGTTGGGGTAAACAACGCCATGGCTAAGATATACAGGAGTGTTCTCCCTGCTGTCCCAGCCAATGTTTATCCTTCAAGCAAAGAGAAAGTATTATCTGAGCGCTGTTTGTAGGACCTGGCTGTGTTCATATACGACGGTCCATTTCCCTTCATTATATCAGGGCCCTTCATTATAAATGAGTAGGCACGGTGGCTCAGTGGTTAGCCCTACTGTCTCACAGCACGAGGGTCCTGAGATTGATTCCACCCTCGTGTGGAGTTTGCATGTGCTCCTCGTGTCTACGTGGCTTTCCTCCAGGTGCTCTGGTTTCCTCCCACAGTCCAAAGAAGGGCAGCTTAGGTGGATTGGCCATGCCAAGTTGTCCATCGCGTTCAGGGAGGGTTATGGGGGATGGGTCTGGGTGGGATGCTGTGAGGGTCGGCGTGGACCTGTTGGGCCAAAGGACCTGTTTCCACACTGTGGGATTCGATGATCTATGATCTATGATGAACAGTGACTTCACTTCACCAAAACAGTTAGTTAGCTACAAGACAGTATTGAACATCCCGGTAGAAGGTTCTATATACGTGCATGCTCTTGCATTTTTGTGGAGCCAGGCACCCCCCTGATTCAGACACCCTAACTCTTTGGAGGGGAAAACTTAACAGATCTGCATCCCACCCCCCAAATTTAAATGGTCCAAAAAGGGTTAATGGAATGTAGCCACTTGAAGCAGTTTTACTGTACATCATGACTTTATCTTGCCAAGATTGTGTCCACTAGTAGGAGGGACCAATTTCCAGCTATGACGATGTTTTAACTCTATTCACGGTTAATGTTTACCTGTTGAATTTGGAACAACTTGTTCCTGACAATCTGGATGCAAGGAAACACAGTGTTCCCAAACTGTCAGCAGAGTTACAAATCACCATGGTTTGCATAATGAGCATCGCACTGACAGTCTCACTTAAGCTTGCATGTGCCATAAAACACTTCACCAGAAACAAATTGGCATATATGCTAGACAGCCTCTCAAGGTGCTCAACACATCGAGAAACTCGAGTGCAACTTTTAGGGGAAATGGGACGAGACAGAACGTTGGAAGAAGGGGGAGAAGTTGAGCTAAGGTGCAAAAGATACTCATTTATTCTGCTCTTATCTTAGGGTCGTGAATTCATCAGTTTGCATTTATAAGGGAAAATGACTGGCATTAATGCGACTGCACCTCTATGAGATGGTGTCGCAACACCGCGACATTTGCATGCAAAGTCCGCAAGATTTTACATGGTCAGCCCATTGTACTCTGTTCAAAACACAGATTATTGCCTGCCCACAGATAAAGTGAAAGCTAGCTTTCCGTGCAAAATCCCAGATGGTTCACATCTATGTAGCCTGATCATTCATCCCTCTGTCACTCGTGCTCTTTAACCCTTGCATTTATCTATAAAATAGTGACCACTGTTTGGTGTTGAAACATCCCAAGTGTTGTCCCAAAGATGTGAAAGGTTCTACACAAATTTTACTGCTTTGTGCTGGACAATTACCATATTGTAGACCTCCACTGTTAAACATGGCAAGGGATGAAAAGAAAAGCTTTTATTCGTCTTTCTCCTGGGCACAGTCAAGACTATGGGCTGAGTTTTCCCATATTTTGGTTGAATGGAATTTTTGTGGAATTTCTTGGAGCGTTTCCTGCAGTAGCCCATTTTCTCACGCGATCTCCCACCGCTCGCTTCATTCTTATGCACTCAAGGTGCATGCTGCTCTCCTTGTGTAGTCAGCAGAGGGTGAAGTGTTTGCTGATGCTGGAACCTCATGCCAGGGGTGCCAACCTCAGAAGCCTAGCTGTGCACCATGACAAAACGCTGCAAGTCATGAACTTCCCTTCGTGGTCTGCTGCTGTAACATATGTACCTGGAGCTGGAATGGGAAGCTGGCACTTGGCTTTGCAGAGAGAGACCTGGGGGTGCCAGAGAGGAGGGCTGCCCTCTCTCTCTTGTGGGCCAACATCGAGGGACCAGCACCACAGCAAATTAGCCGAGACTGAGATAGCACCCAGGGTCAGAGGCATTTAGTGGTTGAACAGAAATGCATGGCAGTGTCATGAGCAGAATAATAATCATCTGTGCTATGCAAGGGGCAATACTTCCATCATCTCTCACCACACTCATTCTAACTCTGGCACTACTTTTGACCAAATCTCATGGTCCACCATTCTCAACAATGCATGCATGTTGTCCACTCAACAACTCTCAGTCATGTCAACCCTCACAACTAGTACCCTTTCTGCCCTCTGACTAAATGGCTGTGCCATCCAAAGAGGTTGGCGACTTTCACATAAGTGCAAAGTAAGTGAGGCTGTAACAATTGAAGCTAAGAGCCGTGAAGTGTATCCTATGTAGATACGTAAGATGGCTGTGGGTGTGTCCCTGGAACATATAATTCAAAACTGCCCCGAACCTTCAAAGTAAAGCCCTGAAGGGCTGGAATGGATCTGGAGTTGCTCCCAGATCAGCCAATAATGATGTGTTGAGGCTGAAGCTTTGTCGATGCCAACTTCCTGGATGAAAGATGGAAGCATTGCCCGTGGAGTGCGCAATGCGATGTCGATGAATGGACCTGAACATAGAGACCCAGGGAAGCAATGGGCAAGCTGTCTCCACCAGGTAACTGCTCAGACTTTCACATTGGCAGCATCTAATTGCTCACCAGTGCATGGGAGAACCGCAAACTGCAGATAAATGAGGTGAGGCATGAGACACAAACATGGGGAAATGCAACTTACTGGCGAGATTCTCGTCTAGCCATTGAAGCCACGAGGAGAAACTTAGGTTTTGTCTCCCCACCAGAATCAGAATCTCATTGGATTTTCCCAAATTTCTCACCATTGTCCATGCTGGGAATATTATGGCCAAAAGGAATTTTCAAAGTCAATCAGTATGTTGAGGAAGGGAAATAAGAGTCTTCTATAAGCACATCGATAGTAGAAGCGTGGTAAAAGGAGGAGATAAATGGAATTTACACATAGGGGAGGTTGTTGAGGTGGTAAATGAGCACTATGCCTCTGTCTTTACCTTTGGCCAGGCCACTGTGACGGAAGAGGGAATTCAGTCATTTGAAGAGCTTTAAGCTGATAAAGAAGAGGTATTGGATAAGCTATCAATATTTACAGCTGATTAGGCACTGGGACTGGCTGAGAGGCATCCAAGGATATTTAAGGAAGTGAGAGGAGAAATTGCAGAGGGAGAGGCCCTCACCTTTCAGTCTTGCCGGGAATTGAGCTGGCACTAAATGACTGGAGATTTACAACATTACGCTGCTCTTCAAAATGTGTTGTAAAGGTAGAGTTTGCAATCGCAGACCAGTCAGTTTAACTTCATTGGTTGGAAAAATTCCCAAAACAATCATTTAGGATAGAATTTATAGTCACATGAAAAGATGTGGGTTGATTCAGAAGAGTCATCATTGGGAAAATAACTAACTTGCTGGAGTCTTTTTTAAGAAGTTACAGAGAGGGTTGATTAGGGCAATCTTTTTGATGTGGCATACATGGACTTTCAGAATGTGTTCGATACATTGCCACACAATGGACTTAGAGCGAAATTTGTGGGGCATGGAATAAAATAGATAGTAGCAATATGGATACAAAATTAATTGAGTGATAGGAAAAAGTGTAATTGTAATGGGTTGACAATAATGGCGGAGTGAGGGATATCCCAGATCGTGATGTTGCAGATGTCACAAGACAGGCAATTCTCTCCTGACTTTATATCACTATACTGTCAATCTGATGGTGTCTGGAATATTGCCTGTAAGGCACATTACAGTGACAGGCTATCACTTGATTAGTACGTGACACAGCTCTCCCAATTTTTCTCCCATTCTGAGATGTTAACGAGGATTTGGCAGCATCGTTTTTGCAGTGAAACATAGAAAATCAGTGCAGAAGCAGGCCATTCAGCCTTTCAAGTCTGCACTACCATTCAATATGATCATGCAATCTCAGTATCCCACTCCCACTTTTTCTCCATTCCCCTTGATCCCTTTAGCCGCAAGGGCCACATCCAGCTCCCTCCTGAATATATCTAATGAACTGGCCCCAACTGCTTTCTGTGGTAGAGAATTCCACAGGTTCACAACTCCCTGAGTGAAGAAATACCTCCTCATCTCAGTCCTGAATGGCTTACCCCTTAATTTTTAGACTGTGACCCCTGCTGTTACCCCCAACATTGGAAACTTTCTTCCCGCATCAAGACTACCAGTCCCTTCAGAATTTTATATACTTCTATGAGCTCCCCCTACATTCTTGCAAATTCCAGTGCGTACAAGCCCAGTTGATCCCATCTTTCTTCATATGAGTGTCATGCCATCCCAGGAAGCAGTCTGATGAACCTTCACTGGACCCTTCGATAGCAAGAATGTCCTTCCTCAGACTAGGAGGCCAAAACTTCACACAATATTCAAGTTGTGGCCTCACTAAGGCTCTGTATAGCTGCAGCAAGACATCCTTACTCCGATACTCAAAATCTTTTGCTATGAAGACCAGCATGCCATTAGCTTTCCTCACCGTCTGCTGCACCTGTATGCCAAACTTCAGTGACTGTTCCACCATGACACCCAGGTCTCGTAGCACCTCGCCTTTCTCCTAAATTGCCACCAATCAGATAATAATCTGCCTTCTTGTTTTAGCCACCAAAATAATTTTATCACATTTATCCACGTCATGTTGCATTTGCCCACTCAGCCAACCTAACCGAGTCACCCTGCAGCCTCTTAGCATTGTCCTCACAGCACACACTGCCACCCAGCTTAGTGTCGTCTGCCAATTTGGAGATATGGCATTCAATTCCTTTGTCCAAATTGTTATTGCATATTGTGGGGTCCCAGCTGTGGTTTGATACAATTTAGTTGTATTTCAGACAGCAGTTAAGAGTCAACCACATTGCCATGGCTTTGGCATTGCATGTAGGTCAGGGAGGGATAGCGGACTAGTCACCAATAGACTTTTAATTCCAGATGTTTTTAAAAATTTCACCATCTGTCATGGTGGAATTCAAACCCAGGTTCCCAGAACATAACCAGAACTACCAACATAGAAACAATATCTCCATACTATTTTCTCCCCTTATCTAATTCCCATTTGAAAACCACAATTGAAGCTACCGCCATTTCAGATCCTAACCACTTGCTGCATAGATATGTTTCTAATCAACCTGTTGAGAGATGCTATTACACACCTCTGGAGCAAATGGGTCTTCTATCCTAGAGAAGAACCTATTAACCATTTGCAGCATACACAAAATATCCCCTCACGTGGCTATTGTAGATTGGCCAATCTGGTAGTCTTAATCAATCGACTGATGAGTGCAGGTTTCTTCCCTGTCTACCCTCTGAGTAAATCACTCATGATTTCGAACATTTCTATCAAATCTCCATTCGACCTTGTCTTTTCGAAGGTGAATAACTCCAATTTACCCTCATTTGGAACTATTCACATCAATCATTTCTGCATAAAGTCCAAGTTGTGGTGTCCAGAATAAGACACCATTCTCCAGTGGAGGCTGAATCTATGTTTTGTAGAGGTTCATCATAACTTCCTTGCTTCTGCACTCTATTCCTCTGCTTAGAAAGCCCGGAATCCTGTTTGTCACTGTTAACCATAGTCTCAACCTGCACTGCCTTTTTCAATAATTCGTGCATGTATACCAGAAGGTCTCTGTGTTTCTACACTGCCTTTAGAATTACACCTTTTGTTTACTAATACCTCCTCATGTTCTTTCTACCAAGATGCATCACATCCTTTAAATTTCATCTGCCGCACGTCCGCCCATCTGATGGCAATTGTTATCCGTCACGATACTGCCAAGTTTTGTGACATCAGCACATTTTCAAATATCTGCAAGTTCTTAGATGATATAGCTCAATGCATGTTGTAGGACCTCGGGGAACAAAGTGACTGATGTAGCTGGATGAGGTTGGGGAATGCACCCCAAGTCTGGCTAATGCCTCTTAATGCCCATAAGTGCGGTATTTTGCATGTGGGTGGAAGAAAGCTAAGCGTTAACAATGTTGATTGCTTCAATGACCTAGCTGTTACGGCACATTAATCTCAGAAAGTTCACAGCCAATGCCTCGAGGCTGCTGCAAAGGCAAATAAGAGCGTTAAGATGTATTGCCAGGACAATTAAATGCAATACTTTACTATACTGGGAACATAGGAACAAGGATCAGTTGCTTACCCCCCAAGCTTGTTCTGCCATTCAATGGTTGATCTCAACGTAGCTCCATAAATATGCCTTTGCCTCATATCCCTTAATACCTTTGATTAGCAAAAACCTATCAATCTCAGATCTAAAATTAATGATTGACTTAGCATCAACTAACATTTGCAGAAGTAGTTCCAACTTCTATCAGCTTTTGCAAGTATTTCACCTTTGAA
Organism: Ginglymostoma cirratum; assembly: GCA_024137785.1. NCBI lineage: Eukaryota > Metazoa > Chordata > Chondrichthyes > Orectolobiformes > Ginglymostomatidae > Ginglymostoma > Ginglymostoma cirratum. The sequence goes on along the minus strand of JAHRHZ010000133.1, from coordinate 10,890,350 downwards.
AGGACTGGCTCTGATATTTAGATTGTACTCTCTCATCTGAGCCCCACAAACAGTAAGAATGGTTTCTATTTATCCTATACGTTCCCCATAATAACTTAAAATATTGTTATTGAACAAGTTATTGGTTTAGGCTCATCTCTAGTGTAGCATTTAGTTTCAGTTTCCTCGCATTGTGGGCGATTTAGAGTCTCCGGATGAGTGTTGTGACAATGGATCAGATCCCTAAGTGTTTATGGATATTGTGAACATTGAATTTCAACATGTGTTTCTTAAGAAGAGGACTACTACAAACAATGGATAACTGAGGATATAAATTCCCTAACTGTCTGGGAGAGTCCCATTGAATTGTCTGTACGGAGACAATGAGACTTCAGCAGAAACACTCAGAAGAAAAAGATAATGAGAGGCTGACTACCACTCTCCTCTCAGCATGAAGACATTTGCCAACATGATAATGCTTTATCCTTCCAGGGCTAACAAAAAAAGTTAAAAAACAACTATGTGGGTGAGTGGTCTTTGGGCAATTGTATTGCAAAGGTCACATTTTGAGAACAGCTATTAAACATCCACGCACTGCAGGTGAGAAAAGATCACTGACATTCTCTCAGTCTGAATGCTGCCATCCAGGCAGGAACCTGGAAAAAAGAACTTCAATTAGCCTGCGAACCAAACAGTCTTGATATTGACGGCTCAACTATCAAGGTCAACACTTCCAGCACCGTTACATATAATGAAAACAATGTTCTATTTTCTGTTCTTCATGAACAACTCAGGGACTGAGTTATTCCAATATTGTTCTAATATTTACCTTTTGTTGAGTTCACTTCTTATTCCTAAGCTGTATGTCTGTGAATTGAATTATTATTAGTCAGTGGCCAATGAACTCACTCTTCTGTTTACTTAAGAAAGCCTGCTTTCAAAACATAAATTAATTTCTTTTGGGAGAACGGCATCTACCTTGTTGCAACCAATCAAAGGGTCAGAAGAACTGCGAATTTAACAGGCTCTGGAGACCGGGAAACATAAGCGCAAGCCACATTAGCAATGACCCAGGTGAGATGTCAAATAAATTCAATTACCCTCAAAAATGGGGACAAGGAGCATATGATGTACTCACATCAACATTGCGTTGTCTCTTCATTTAAGTGATACCTGCATTCAACCAACAATATAACTGTGCTGTTCGTTTCTAGGATGTGTTAAGAGGCAGCCAATACTGTAAATGGCTGGTACCTCTTAAAGCCAATTTAAAACTAGGCTATAACTCTTAACTGGGAGGGGCACTATATGTGGAGCTGAGCGCTGTAATTTTTTTTACTCATTCATGAGATGACAGCATCGCTAGCGAGGCCAGTATTTATTGCTTGTCCCTAATTGCCCAGAGGGCAGTTAAGATTCAACCACATTGCTATGGGTCTGAAGTCACATGTAGACCAGATCAGGTAACGATGGACGTTTCTGTCCCTAAAAGATATTAGTAAACCAGATAGATTTTTCCCAGCAATCAACCATGGTTTCATGGCTTAAGACTCCTAATTTCAGGCTTTTAGTGGATCAAATTTCATCTTCTGCCATAACAGGGTTTGAATCCAGGTCCCATGGATATTATCCGAGTCTGTGGATTAACATTCCAGTGATAACACCACTAGGCCATTGTCTCCCCTGATTGAGGAAAATCTGATCTGAGAAAAAGTGATGAGTGCCACAACATGGAACGGAGTGGACTCCAATGTCTCCAGATTCAGTGCTGAAAGGTATTGGTTGGAGGAATGAAAGGATGAGAAATATTCTGCATCTGTGGAGGGACATCAAAAAGCAACCAGATGTCAAGCCCTAAGAACATGGCTGCAGTGCCACAAGAAGGTCATTGACCTCGTACAAATGGTCAAAGTAAGCGAGTGCCATGTCGTACCAACTACACCACTGATCTCACATACTGGTCAGTACATCGACTGCAGTCCAACTATTCACCCACTGGTAATCTCAATCAAGCAGATCTCATTCCTAACGTTCTCATTTTGCACCTTACCCTCATAGAGTTAGAATTGCTGGAAGCCTCATGCTCACATCTCAAAGTGTAGGCACAATACCAGGAAATCCATTATAACGGCCACACCACTCAGATTGTATAGCATTCACTAGTATAGATCCTCCTCTCTTGCACGGAAATGCTGCTCCACACCAGAGACAGTCAGAGCTAACTGGAGGATAAGGCCATCCATATGTCCATAACCCTACAAAATAGCCAACATTGGCTAGAATGTTGGAATAACCATTATGAGATCTCCATGAGGGGATGGGGAGTGTCTGCCTGGGAAAAGTTTGTTAGAGGTTCTTCCATGGGATGTGAGTGTCAATGGCATGGCCATAACTGGTTGGCCATTCCTAACTGCCCTTGAACTGAATGGCTTGCCATTTTAGATTGGTCACAATAGGGTAGTGGGAGGATAGTTGAGATGGGTAACCTCACAACCTTTAGAAATTACTTGATGAGCACTTGAAGTGTCATAACACTCAAGGCTATGAGCCTAGCGCCGGAAAGTGGAAGTAGTAGTTGTATATTTTCAGCAGACTTGATGGGCCAAATGGCCTCTTCTGTACTCCATGATTCTATAATAAACCATGACCAGCAGCAAGGATTAAACCACTGACATCGCAGGCATCCTATATTCCCACTGGGATCCTCCTTCTCACATCTTACTTTCCCCTTATCTTTGACCATCTCTTCAGATGTACAAATAGTAAGCAGAGTAAGCAGGCACTTCTTACTTTCCAGCCCCTCTCTCCCTGCAACTCGCCCTCTCTTTGCACCTTTTGTTTTGACTTTCAGATAACTAAGGCGTAACCCCCTGGCCAGGCTGTAGAGAAAGAACAAGAAAGGAATAATTTGATCTCCCATTGAAAACATCCAGCTCTGGCTCTGTATGTACTTCAGAGGCAGGATCTGTGCATCAAGAGACATGGGCAGGTATGGGATGCAGCCAGGGCAGGGGGCAAGAACTGCACAAGTGTCAACCAACTGGTGGGCAAGGTTACAGATGGATTCCACTGCAGAAGGCGCAGATGAACACTTAAATGGTGCAGACTAGAGCTGAAGACAGACAACAAAATGCTTTGTGAATTGGAAGCCAAACACCCACAGTAAAAGCCGAGGAGTATGATGGAGTCCGATGCCAACCTGGAATAGGGCACAGAGTTTGTAGTCCATTCCCTCTAACATGGTATTCGTGGGCAACCCATTTGCACACTCACAGAGCATGACGCAACATCTGATGTTGATGTCTCAGCTTCGAATGTGACTCGAGCAACTTTTCCAAAGGAAGTTGGAGACACACAGTACAAAGTTATGTAATGTTAGCTTGCTATCCTTCAAGCTCAGAGTACTTCCATCCTGGGTCTGGATTCCAGGGTCACATCAACCCCAACAAATCTCCCAACAGATCACGTGGATCGCTGAGGATCCAGCCCAGGGGAGTGGCAGCAGCTGTGTGGATCATGAACCTCCAGCCCTCTGTGATGAAGACAGCCTTTGCTGGGGGGACTAGGTGGAGTTAACACCCTTTCATTATCTTTTCCTTTCAGTCTTCCTGTTTGACGTCTAACCCGACTTTGTACAGATGTGACATTCCAGAATTCCTTTCTAGACGGCCATTGAATTTACATCCGTCATCATTGCTTGGCTGTGTCATCCATTTTAAAATAATGTATATGTTGCTTTTAAAAATTCAGCAATGTTCAACCCTGATGCAGAGTTATGATTTATGGTCATGACGAGTGCAAATATGAGGTTCAAATAGGATAATTGCTTCCTGACCACATTGGGTAAGTACAACCTCCCTGCAGAGAGCCCTTTTCCCTTTCATCCCCCCTTCCTCTTCCAGCAGCATGCCCTGTCCTGCATGGTCTCTGTCCCAACTCATGCTGTATTCCAAAAGCAAAAAGAAATTACTGCACTGACATCCAGATGAACTAGGTTTGTAGGAGAAGCCTTGAAATTGGCATAAAGTCCAGCACAGTCCAGTTGGGCTCAATACCCATACATTCAATGTCATTCTAGATAACTTTAGATTTAGGTTTAGGTTTTATCGTCACATATACTCAGGCAAAGGGTACAATAGTACAGTGAAAAGTGTATAATGTCACCACACATGTCACCATCTTAGATGCAAAGTATCTAGGTACAAGCTCCTAGTTACAGAAGTAGAAAAATAAAGGATTAAGTTTAAAAAGTTCAGCACTGCAGTCTTCTTGGTATAAAAGTGGAAAAATAAAGGAATAAAGTTGAAAAGTTAGACATTACAGTCCTTTCTTAAGCCATGGGCCTGCAGATGCTCCATGCTGGGCTTTCCCCAAGAGGACTCACTCTCCCCTGCACTGGGCATGTTGTCACGCATGCTGGGCTAAGACTGGCCAGTGTTTGCCAGCCGCTTTTGCCGCCAACTGCGGCTGTTGACTTCCATCGGGCACGCCAGGCTTCACCACCGTTCGCGTGGCTTCAGCTCACAAGGCTTGTGTGATCATCATTGGGAGTAGGGGTCTGGACAGGGGGGTTGTCAGTAAAGATGTTTTTTTCACTCCACCCACCCCATCAACTTCAACTGAGCTCCACTTCTTTGTTCAAGAAACTCTATGGTTCACAGCCAAATGGATGGCATCATTCACAGTGAATATAATCTGATCAACCAAACATTCTGGGGAAGGGATCATAAGTCCAAAGAGGAAATAGTAGGAGGGGAAAATCAATACAACATCGAGACTTTAACCCGGTTTATGAGGAATTCCGTGTTATCTTATTGTCGAAGTTCCTATAAAGTTACATGACATATAACTTGACAGAAGGATAAACTTCAGAAATTCGCTATTTTATTGGTCACCGTGTAAAACCAGCCGATGTAAAATCTAGACACAGCAATTTGGAATGCTAATTGGATAACAATGATAAGTCATTCAGCATGTTCCACGTAGCAGTTCGCACCACAATGTTGGAAAGCCGTTGTTTACTTTTCCACACTAAACTTCCAATCAATGAGATTTGATTCCGAGCACTTTTTGCCATTGCAATTCTTTTACATTGGAGGCATGATGTAAATTACAAGTTTCGTTCTTGAAAGGTTTTCATCCAATATAGTGTTAGGTTACTCAGCTGAAAGACACAAACATGCACAGTCTTTTTCTGAGTGTCTGTTGTTTGATGGTAAGATGGACGATTTGCCCAGCTCTTGTCTAACTCGCTAACTGGACGGTCAGACTCACTTTTCTCACCTGCTGCTGGCACTCTAATGACACCAAGCACAGTTCACCCATTGCCTCTATGCACGCTGGACAACATTGGTTGACATACAAGTCCAGTCATTAATTTAATTTTAAAATTTTCATCCTTTCAAAACCCGTATCAGCCTCCCTTTCCCTGTTGCTTCCAGACCACAACCTTCTGTGATCTCTGCGCTAGGCCAACTCTGATCTGGTGGCCTCCTGGTCCAGCAACGTGGACCTTAGGCCCAGCAAGGTGGCCTTTCGGCCTGGCGTGTCGGCCTCTCAGCCTGGTGTGGTGGTCTCTTGACCTGGCAAGGTGGTCTCTTGACCTGGGGTGGCGCACTTTCGGCCTGGCGAGGTAATCTCTCAGTGTCCCGGCAGTCTCTCGGCGTTGTGGTCTTTTGGCGGCACATGGCGGTCTCTTGGCCCAGCGTCAACTCTAGTCTTAACGTGATTCCTCGAAGTGTGGTCCCACTGTGGCTAAGCACTTAAGAAAGACTATAATGTTCGAACTTTCAGCTTTATTTCTTTATTGTCTGCTTAAAACAAAGAAGTTGTCACTGTACTATAATTTCTACAATGTTTAACTTTTAACTTTGTTCTTTCTTCCTATTTTGCTCTTAAGATTCTGTACCTAGGTACTTGTACTTAAAATGGCACCTTGTGTGGCAACATTGTCCACTTTTTACTGCACTCCTGTACTTGAGTACACGTGACAATAAAACCAAATCAAATTGACAACCTCAATATCACAGAACCACAGATTTTATACAGTACAGGAGGAGGCCATTTGGGTCATCATGGCTGCACTGAATTCTGACTGATCCATCATCTTGGAAATCCTTCCCTCAATCTTTTCAACTCTCTAGCCCTCTCTCCTCCTTTAAGAACATCTTTAAATCTCATTGACCAAACTTCTGCACATCTCCCTAATATCTCCTTTTCATCACAGGTCAAATTTTGTTCACCTAGTGTCTTAGTGTGTTTTACTACATCGAAAGTGCCAAATGAATGTAAGTGCTGTCTCTGAGACTGGATGAAAGGATGGATGGTTAACCCTAGCTTTTTTCTTCCCAGCTCTACAACTTGGTCATCAATTATCTCCATGTTACAGGTCGAACCTGCTTCGGATGACTAGGCCTGTTCTCTTTTCAATAGCCGGTTCATTGATCGAGGAATAAATGTGCGCAGATAGAATGTAACTTTGTAAATAAGCCAGGAGTAAACAGTCCCAAGGAAAGACTAGCAACCCAAGGTTTGACTAAAAGACAGCAATATCCATGTTCAGACTCATTGGTGAAGGACTAGCTACATGCATATTATTTAGAAGTTTTCACCCATTAGATTGGAAAATTGTCAGTCAAGGAGAGACTAAGGGTCATTTAGTTTGCCTTCCACCTTCCTGGGTAAAACGATGCAACGATAGTGGGAGCATTGCTCAATCATGGCATTGAATTTCCATTAGTTAGTGTATAATAACTAATTGTACAGCCACAAGATGAAGAATAGCACAGTGCTGGGGCGTATTGGGATTCAAAACTCAAAAGAAACTTGTTCCTTCCAAACATGTAACATTTACCACATGTCATGCCTCAATTACTGATATAATGAATCTCAAACCATGGTTTTCAAGATGAAATCTAAATGTTTCCATTTGAATGAATCAATACGAACTGCTACCAAGGGAGACAGTGTCTGAAACATTAACTCTGTTTCTCTCTCCACTGACACTGCCAGACCTGCTGAGTTGCTCCAGCATTCTCCGTGTTTGTTGTAGATGATGCAAACTGATCCACTTCATCTAGTGAATATATCAGAATGGAGCTCCAGTATATTCATTTCCAAGTATTACTGTTTTTTTTCTCCCTGTGAGGTACAGGACTTCTCTTAGGCCACAATAGGAATACAGCACACAGTTCTGATCTCCATACTACCAAAGGAACGCAGCAGCAGTGGAAAAGGTACAAAAATTATTTACAAGGATTTCACACAAATCAAGAGTTTGAAACTATTGGTGAATTGAAGCTTACAGAATACTGAGAGGTCCGGATGGAGTAGACGTGGAGAAGGTTTTTCCCACTAGTAGGAGAGACTAAGACCTGAATGCACCGCCTCAGAGTGAAGGGATGACTGTTTAGAACTGAGATGAGGAAGAATTTCTTCAGCCAGTGAATCTGTTAAACTCATTGCCACAGAGGACTGTGGAGGCCAAGTCATTGAAAGTATTTGAGAGAGAGAGAGAGATAGATAGGTTCTAGATTAGTAAGGGTATCAGGGGTTATAGGGAGAAGGCAGGAGAATGGAGTTGAGAAGCCTATCAGCCGTGATTGAATGGCAGAACTGACTCAATGGGCCAAGTGGCCTAATTCTGCTCCTTTTCCTAATGGTCTTATGGTGAAGACTGGACAGATTGGGGCTCATTTCTCTTGAGAAGAGAATGCTGAGTGAAAGAGTCCACTGGAATTACCGAATCTTGTGATAGGGCAGACATACAAGGTAGGTTTTTGTGGAGAAAATTTTTTCACTTATAGGGAGAATCCTAAACTAGGGGTGATAAACCTAAGATAGACACAACAAATCCAACAAAAGGTTCAGGAGAATCTTCACTACTCAGAGAGCAATGAGAGTGGTATATTCACTAACACACAGAATACCTGAGCCACATTGCATACCATAGAGCATGGCTTTGACTGAGCGTATGGGATGATCCCATGTTTCCAACCCCAAAGATTATTTACAAGTATTTGGGGTACAGGTCAATAGCTGCTTTGTGAGCATGAAATTCTCTACACGCATTAGCAATTGACCTTGATTTTGTGCTACACAAATGCATGTATTACTTAGCTGTACCTTATAACTGAGTGCATAGGGCCAGGCAGAAAATATGAGCTGTCTTATGAAGATGCATGGGAGTTTAAGCAATGCCCACTCTTTGCCATGGATGCTGATGACATTTCAAAATGGTGACCACATACACCCACTCCCGTGGCCCACTTTTGTACTCAGCATAGTATAAGCTGACCCATGTTTCAGGCTTGGAATGCCACCCGGTATGCTAACATGTCTGGTCATTGAAGATGTGAAGAAGTTGAGATAATGCAACGAGTGAGGAAGCTCTTGTGGGTTAGGTACAGACTGTTGGGCCGAATGGCCTGGTTTCCAAGCAGCAAGTTTGGCAATGTATAAAAAAGTTGTTGTAGTGTACAAGATTGACCAAACTTTGAGCTTAGCCAGGAAGTTTGCCTCCTCAAAGGATAAAAAACCCAGGACACTTATTGGCACACACACACACACACACACACACACGCAGAGGGATTAAACAAGGATCACTCTGCTGCTGAAACAGGGTGGGGATACAAAGCACATCATGAGTCAGCAGCTTTCGAGAGAAAAGCAAATGAGTAATCAATCCACTAGGCAGTTGAAATAGACAGAGAGAGAGTCAGAGGGAGAAGAAGTGAAAAAAGAGCTGTGAGAAAAAAAGAGGCAAGGAAAGAGTGTAGATTCGCAGGGAGGAGGTAATTGGAAGCAATCGCGAACTTGGCTGCTGATTCATCACTCTGTGCCAGAACCATTCTTGGAAATGGCTTGTAATCGCTGGTGTTGCTGTTTTAGGGAGGCTAGAGCTGTACACGAGTGAATTATTTGTCAGTGGATAAGACCGATTACCCAGCGCGCGATTAATGACAGATTGATGTCGCAGGGTCGGCTGTGCACGGTACATCTCTGGGAGGACTCGAATAACACAGGCGCCATTGTGCAGCTGCACTTTCTGTCAGCGTGGGGCCTGGACTGAAGGGAAACTGCTGACACAGGTATCTGCTACACTGAGCTCGCCTGCTTGCAACCTCACAGCCAGAGAGGGTGCCTCTTAAAGAGACACTGCCTCCATATCACTGCCCTGTCACAGTGGAATGCTCAGGTAGTTACTCCCAACTCCATAAGTCAAGGGGGAAATAGCAAGAGGGTGATAAGAAGAGGGGCAGAAAGCGAGGAAAGGAAAATTGAAGGGAAGTAGGGACTGGAAGGGAAGAAACAGGGAAAAGAAATAACTTTTTTATTTCAAAATCTACTTTATTCATAAAAAAATTTTTATGTATATACATAGTCACAAATGCAGTGCAGTTTTGTACAGTTGCATATTAAGGAAACAAACAAACATTGATTTGATTTATTGTCATCACATGTGCCTAAGTACAGTGAAAAGTTTTTGTTTTGCAAGCAGTACAGGCAGCTCAGTGCAAACAATGATATATAGATCATAATCAGAAGTCACATGGCACCAGTTTATAGTCCAACAGGTTGATTTGAAATCACAAGCTTTCAGAGCACTGCTGCTTCATCAGTTGATGAAGGGCTAACGCCCCTAAAGCTTGTGATTTCAAATAAACTTATTGGACTGTAACCTGATGTCATGTGACTTCTGACTTTGCCCACCCCAGTACAACACCAGCGCCTCCACATCATACAGATCATAGGATGCTTAGGAGTTTGACTGCATCCAAACAAACCAAAGGTATCTCTGACTTGAGCCAGGCTTTATTTACATGCATTTGAGGCACTGGGAGAATCTGGTTGATTAACAGAGAGAGAGAATGACAATATATGTAGAGAGAGAGAGAGAGAGAAAAGGGAAAATATCATTGAGAAATATATCAAAACAATCTTTTTTGAAATATGGTGACTGTTATGTCGCTCAGGGTAGTAGCCAGTTTGTATATGACAAGATCCCAAATTTCTGAAGAGGGGTCCTGACCCAAAACGTCAGCTTTCCTGCTCCTCTGATGCTGCCTGGGCCTGCTGTGTTCCTCCAGCTCCACACTGTGTTATCTCTGACTCCAGCATCTGCAGTTCTTACTGTCTCAAAGATCCCAAAAAAAAACCTCTTGGGCATCGGAAGTGTAAACACGTGCTGCATGATGAACATTGGAACTGTTAATACAGTTTAATCTCCTACGTAACTCCTTTCTGTAGACTGTCGGATATTTGGAGTGCTAAGGCTGAAGGCTTGACTGCACTGACTGAGCCAATGTTTTTGCGATATGTTGCAGACAGAACCCATTCCTCGTAAAACTATTACAAACCAACTTTTGGCCGATCCATCTTCTGTGGTTCCAACTCTTCATCCCATAGCATTGAAGGAGGCCATTTGAAACAATCTGTTGCCATTTTTCTTAAACCTGTGTCCTCCAGTTGCCCGGTGTTCCAGCAATCTGTGGTAAGGGGCGAATATTAACTGGGACACTGGGGAGAACTCTTCAAAATGGCACCGTGCGTCCTATGCATCCACCTACAGTGCAGAGCTGGACTGTCAGCTGGAGTATATATTCATGTCTCTGGCACTGGGCTTGAACCCACAACCTTCTTCACTCACAGATGAGCATGTTACCCACTGAAAAGTATGCTGTACAGTCATAACTCCCTCTCTAACCTCCAAAGTCCATGCTCAGCACTGCCTTCTGAGACCAGCGTGCCCAGAGTCTGGGAGAAACCTCGGGGTGTCTGCAAAGTTGCGCAGCTTGGCGGGAACGTTGCCAGTGAGCCACTGCATTCGCACGCTCCTTGCAATTGACAGTGCCCACACAAACTGCTGGAAAGAGCTGGGTGGCCAGGCTGTGTTTGCTGAGTTAATTGGATCTCCCACATTGCAGCACACAGTCTCTGGACTTCATTTGAGCGTCAAGACTAAGATCCCAAACCCCAGTCAGGAATTTCATTGTCAAACTTTCCGGTTGCTCAGCTACCAGCTGACAATCTGTTTGCTCAAAGACTTATGGGTAACTCAACCCCAACCCTGAGTCAACAACTATGCATTTATTTAGCCCATTCCATTCAGGGAGAGGTCTCAGGATGCTGTGCAGGAGCATTATGTCATATTCTAACACTGACTGACTTAAGAAGATATTAGAACAACTGACAAAGGTGTGCTCGAAGGTTATAGGGAGGTCAAAAGGAGGAGAAAGAAATGGAGAGGCAGATAAATTAGTGGGGAATTCAGAGATTGACATTGTGTCAGTGTCGTGTCTCCAATATCATTGTATCACTCAATCACCTCCCTTCAGTACCCAGTGATAGGACTCCCACTCCCACTCCCCAAGGTGAAAAGGTGTAGAGCTGGATGAACACAGCAGGCCAAGCAGCATCAGAGGAGCAGGAAGGCTGCTTGGCCTGCTGTGCTCATCCAGCTCTACACCTTGTTATCTCACTTTCTCCAGCATCTGCAGTTCCTACTATCTCTGAAACAATTTTAACCCCCAGGTGAAATCCAGTGCAGTAATGGAAGGAGTGCTGCATTGGTCAGGGTGCCATGTTTTTGGCTGACATGTCTAACTGGGGCACATGCCTACCATCTCAGTATGATGTAAAAGATTCATAGGAGAAAGAATAGGCTATTTAACCCCTTGAGGCATCTTTGCCATTGAGATTATGATTGATCATCAATCTCAAGTCCATGTTACCACACTATTCCAACATCCTTTGGTGTCATTAATATTTAGAGATCTATCTATTAATCTCTGCCTTGAACATACTCAATGTTTAGCTTTCCTCAGCATTTGGAGTTGAGAATTTCAAAGGTTCACTACCCTCTGAGTGAAGAAATTCCTCTTCAGTTTGAAATGGCCTGCCTCTTATCCTGGACTGTGTTCTCTGGTTCTAGATCCCTCCCCCAGCCAGTCAGTACTGACCTTTCTGCATCTATTCTGTCTTTAGGAAGTTTGTAACTTTCTATGAAATCGCCCCTCATTCTTCTAAACTCCAGACCATACAGGCTGCTCAACCTCTCACCCAGGACAGTCCCACCTTCCCAGGAATGACCCTGGTGAATTTCCCTCTTGGCCAAGTACACCCTTTCCTTGGTAAGGTAACTGGAACTGAGCACAATACTCCAGGTGCAATCTCACTGGTGTCCTATACAACTGAGTCAAGACTTCTTTACTCCTGTTCTCAAATCTTTTGCAAATAAAGGCAAACATACCATTTGTATTCCAAGCTGCTTGCTGCACCTGAATGCTAGTTTTCCACGACTTAGGAAAAAGGACACCTCGGTTGTTTTGGACACTAACACTTTCCAATCGCTGACTATTCAATAAATACGCTACACCTATGTTCCTCTGACCAAAATGGATAACCCCATGCTTTTCTGTGTTATTTTCTATCTGCCATATGTTCTTGCTCAGCCTGTCTATATTTCCTTGTAACCTTGGCACAATTCTGCCAAGATAACTATCATCTGCCATATTACAACTGGCCCCCACCTCTAAATCATTGCAATAGATTGCGAACAACTGGAGTCCAACCACTTCTCCTTGGAGTCACCCACTGGTTACGGCCCATCAACATGACAACGAACCATTTATTCCTGCTGCTTTCAGCCTTTTACCACTCTTCAGCCCATGTTAACCTGTCACCCCAATCCCATATGCTTTAATTTTGTTCATGCTATGGGGCAGAGGCAGGAAAGCGGAGTTGAGGATTATCAGATCAGCATGACCTCATTGGAAAGCAGAGAAGATTCGATGGGCCGAATGGCTGATTTCTGCTTCTGCATCTTATGGTCATTTTCACCTCCTGATGCAAGCTTATCAAGTGTTTTCTGAAAATCCAACTAGAACACAAAAGATGAGAGCTGAGAGGCAACTTCATAGAGGTCTACAACATTATGAAAGGCATAGATAGGGTGGATAGTCAGGGGCTTTTTCCCAGAGTGGGAAGGTCAACTAACAAGAGGGCGCAGTGTCAAGATGAGAGGGGGAAAGTTTAGGAGAGAAGTGCAGGGAAATTTTTTCACCTAGGGTATGGTGGGTACATGGAAAGCACTGCCAACGGAGGTAATGGGAGCAGGCACATTGGCAACGTTTACGGTACATCTTGATAGCACATGAATGGGAAGCAAATAGAGGGATAGATACCACACATGCAGGACAAAGCAGCCCACTTAATAGGCATCACATCCACAAGCATCCACATCCCTCCACCACCAACACTCAGGAGCAGCAGTGCATACTATCTACAGGACGTGCTGCAGAAATTCATCAAGTCTCCTTAAGTAGCATCTTCCAAACCCAACCCATCCCTCTGCTGCTCATGGTCTGCATCAATGATTCAGAGGAAGACGTGGCTGGTCTAATTGGTAAATTTGTGGACGATACAAGGATTGATAGAGTAGCAGATAGCCAGGAGGATTGTCAAACAGTACAGAAGGATATAGATCAGTTGGAGGCATGGGCAGAAAAATGGCAGATGGAGTTTAATCCAGACAAATGTGAGGTGATGCATTTTGGAAAGTCAAGTACAGGTAGAAATTATATAGTGAATAGCAGAACCCTTAGGAGTATTGATATGCAGAGGGATCTGGGTGTGCAAGTCCACAGATCACTGGAGGTGGCAGCACAGGTAGATAAGGTAGTAAAAACAGGCCAATGGCATGCTTGCTTTCAATGGAAGGGGCATTGAGTACAAGGATAGACAGGTCATGCTGCAGTTTTATAGAACTTTAGTTAGGTCACACCTGGAATATTGCAGACAGTTATGGTCACCACACTACCAGAAGGGTTTTGGAGAGGATACAGCAAAGATTTGCCAGGATGCTGTCTGGTATGGGGAATTTTTTTGTTTTCACTGGAGATTGAGGGGTGACCTGATAGAAGCTTCTAAGATTGTGAATGGCATACATAGAGTGGAAATGGATGAGACATTTCCCCAGGATGGAGGGGGTCATTTGCTAGGGGACACAGCTTCAAGGTGTGGGGAGAGGGGCGATTTGAAATGAGACGTGCGAGAAAAGTTTTTTGCACAAAGGATGGTGAGTGCCTGGAACGTGCTGCCAGAAGAGGTGGTGGAAGCAGACACAATAGCAGCATTCAAGAAGCACCTGGACGAATATACGAATAGGAAGGGAATAGAGGGATACGGAACCTGTAAGTGAAGACAGTTTTAATATAGAAGGGCAAAATGTGTCGGCACAGTCTTGGAGGGCTGAAGGGCCTGTTCCTGTGCTGTATTGTTCTTTGTTCTTGAATGAAAAACATCCATGTTAATTTTGTCCAATCAAACAATTATTTTTTAAGTGTCTAAATATAATATGCTAGACATTTAGAATATTGTATTCTAAATATAATCTCATCCTTTACAATAGATTGTAAAATTTTCTGTGCTATTGACATAGGGCTAACAGGTCTGTGTTCCTGTTTTATCTCTCATTTCTTTCTTATACAGTACGGTTACAGAGTGCAGGCACCATTGCAGAATTAGTGGAATTTTGAAAGAAGGTTACTGCTGTGTTCATCATAACTGCATTTCCTACATTGTAACAGTCTATTGTCATAGACTGAAAGGCTCATGAAAGGCTCCATAGTTTCTTCTTTCTTCCCTTGCTTGCCTATTGACTGACTGCGGTTCCTGTGGACCTTTTACATGTCTAGTTGTTTAAATTACAGGACGTAGCAGTTGCAATTGTTGGTGCAGGTCATGAAAAGCCCTTCACATCTGACGAGCATTTGATAGTGTGTGTAAATCCCCAAACAACAACCACACGATAAAAAAGATCTGATTAGATGTACGACAAACAACCACGAACACCAGTGGCTGTGACATGACTTAAAGCAAAGTCAAACAGCTGCATTACTAGAAACATATAAAAAAAATTGACATGAAGTTGATGCTGAACCCAAAGGTTCATAAAATCTTAGAGCACAGAAGGAGGCCAGAGATTGACTTTTAAACCCTGGAGATTCATGGATATCCCTAACTCTCAGAGTCCAGTGCACGAAGCGGGGTCTCAGTTTTTTCCTCTGTCCCACATTCACTCGCCCCCTTCTGACAGTGCTGCTTCACAATTAGCTTCCCAGCAAAGGGCCTGTTCTAAAACTCAGCAATGGACATTGGCGGGCTATTCGCCAATAGTAGGAATCACTGAGGCACCTGACTGAAAGTGGCTGCCCCTGCACTGATATTAGCAGCATGGCCGGCACCCCACCCAAAAAGTGAGGCTTGAATTCATGTAGCGCCTCTTACAATCAGCTCCTCTCAAAGATCTTCCCAGCCGATGTAGTCACGATTATAATGACAGGAAAACAAAAATCACGTCTCTGGAACATCTCTGCAGGAGTTCCTCAGGGCAGTGCCCTAGGCCCAACCGTCTTCAGCTGCTTCATCAATGACCTTCCCTCCATCTTAAGGTCAGAAGTGAGGATGTTCACCAATGATTACACAATGCTCAACACTGCAACTCCTCAGATACTGAAGCAGTCCATGTCCAGATGCAGCAAGACTTGGACCACATCCAGGTTTGGGCTGAAAAGGAGCAAATAACATTTGTGCCACGCAAATGCCAAGCAACGTCCACCTCCAACAACAGACAATTTAACCATCGCCCCTTGACATTCAGTGGCATTATCACCACCTAATCTTCCATGACCAATATCCTGCAGGTTATTGTTGGCCACACATTGAACCGGACTACCAATATAAACATTGTGGTGAGAAAAGCAAGTCAAAGGTTACAAATCCTTTATTGTACACCTCCCCTCCTGACTCCCCAAAGCCTGTCCTCCATCTACAAGGCACAAGTCAGAATTATAATGAAATACTCCCTACTTGTAATTAAGAAGCTTGATACCATCCAGAACAAAGCAGCCTGCCTAATATGCATAACATCCACAAACATTCATTCTCTCCACCTCTGATGGTCAGTGGGAGCAGTACCATCTTTAATTTGCACTAAAGGCTTTTTAGACAGAACCTTCCAAACCCACAGTTACCACCATCTCGAAGGACAAGGGCAGCAGATATAATAGGAACGGCCGATGCTGGAGTCTGAGATAACAAGGTGTGAAGCTGAATGAACACAGCAGGCCAGGCAGCATCAGAGGGGCAGGAAAGGGGTGGCACGGTGGCTCAGTGGTTAGCACTGCAGCCTCACAGCACCAGGGGCCTGGGTTCAATTCCAGCCCCAGATGACTGTGCGGAGTTTGCACATTCTCCCCACGTCTGCGTGGGTTTCCTCCGGGTGCTCCGGTTTCCTCCCACAGTCCAAAGATGTGCAGGCTAGGTAAATCGGCCATGCAAAAAAATTGCCCATAGAGTTCAGGGGTGTGTGGGTTATAGGGGGATGGGTCTGGGTGGGATGCTCCAAGGGTCAGTGCGGACTTGTTGGGCCAAAGGGCCTGTTTCCACATTGTAGGGATTCTAGTAATCTTCTAAAAAAAAATGCTGACATTTTGAGTCAGGACCCTTCTTCAGAAATACATGGGAACACCAGCACCTGCAAGGTCCCCTCCAAACTCACCATCCTGACTTGGAAATATATCGCTGTTCCTTCACTGTCGCTGGGTCAAAATCCTGGAACTCCCCGTCAAGCAACATTGGGGTCTACGTACCGTAAGTAGACTGCAATAATTCAAGAAGACAGCTCACCATCAATTTCTCAAGGGCAACTAGAGATGAGCATTATATGCTCACCCAGCCAGCGAGACATCGCTGAATGAGTTGAAATAAAAAGCAAGAGCTCACAGGCTGCAATGTGATGATAACCGGATCGTCTGTTTTTGTGATGTTGGTTGAAGGACAAATATTGCTAGGGCCCCAAGAAGCATGCACGTGATCCTCCTTAAACTGTGCAACGGGATTTTTAAACAACCATCTGAAGAATCCAACAAGGCCTCCACTTGACATCTATTTTGAAAGATGGGCGCACCTCTGACTGTACAGCATTCCCACATTGATCATAACCGCAAAGGAGGGGCAGGCAGTCAGGAACAGTGGGCCCCCCTGCCATGACCCGCAGCCTGGGCCTGTTAATGGCCACCTTCATCGGGTCCAGGAGCAGACCTTTGAAGAAGGCCATCTGACCTGTCCTCCCCTCTCTACACAGGGTGTCCGGAGGAGAGCGTGGTGCTGGATTCTGATCAAAATTAAAGGAGCAGTCCCTTCATAAAGCTAAATAAGGGGGCTGCAAATGGAAACACTGTGTGTAAACATGGACCACAGAAGCCTCAATCCCGGAGTCCCCTAATGCTGCCCTAAGCTGTCAGGAAAGTTTGCACAGAATAAAAGACAAAAACAGAGCAATCACGGCAAGATGGAAATAGCGTCGTAAGCAGCCATCTTCAGAATCACAGAGCCATTCCATTCCAAATCGGCTCAATCTGGGACTATACTATTATGGGCGCTCTTGGTAACCTTTGAACTTTGACCTCTTGTACCTTCTTACCGTTCCCACATCCTTCACAAAGAACACCTGGCGCACGGGTGCATTGGCACCGTGAGGTGAGCAACCAGATGAAAGCTGGCCCCTTGTTTCAAGACAGACTGCGGAGGAAATAGCCCAGATTGTAATCTTTGCTATTGAAATAAGGCAGAAGTGGTAGCTTACAGACACGCACCTTAACAGCTCCTTGTAAACACAACTTGCAAAACACAACACCCTTGCCTTGGCACAGAGTGTGGCACAATCAATGCCGATAATGTATTTTGCAAATAATCCCTGGGTTTAATCAGGAACATAGGGAGAAGTCTCAGCTAATCGCATGTTCAAATTTGTTCTGCTAGTCAGTGAGATCATTGTTGATCCTTACAATGGCATCCAGTTAGCTGTACTTGCCCCATCCCTTAATACCTTGCCCCACCCCCCAATAAAAATCAATCGATCTCAATTTTAAAAGTGTCAATTGACCATCAGTTTCCACATCCCATAATTCCTGATTTTTACCTCCCTTTGCATGGAAGGTGTATGCCACATGTTGTAACGTTCCTGTCCTCATAACTGTCCAGTTGGCCCTGGATATGCCTCCAATTCTGGGAAAGACGGCAGCCATTTTGGAATTCCTCATCTCTTGCTCTCATTCTGAAAAACGTTTCTTTTTCTTCACTCGTGGGACGTGGGCATCGCTGGTTGGCCAGCACTTTTTATCAGACCAACCATAGTTGCCCTTGAGAAGGTGGTGGTAGCTGTCTTCTTGAACTGCTGCCATCTGTTTTCTGTACGTAGGCCGTAATGTTGTTAAGAGAAGAAGTTCCAGGTTTTTGACCCAGCGATGATGAAGAAGTGGCGACACTTTTCCACTTCAGGATGGCGAATGGCTTGGAGGGGAGCTTGCAGGCAGCATTGTATCTGCTGCCTTTGTCCTTCTAGATGGAACGGATCCTGGGTTAGGAATATGCAGTTTAAGGGCCTTTGGTGAATGTCTGCTGTGCATTTTGTTAATGGTACAGACTGCCGTTACTGACAGTCTGTTGGATGTGGTGCCAGTCAAACAGGCTGCTTTGACCTGGATGGTGTCAAGCTTCTTGAGTGTTGTTGGAGCTGCACCCATCCAGAGCAAGTGGGGAGTAATCCATCACACTCCTGACTTGTGCCTTGTTGACGGTGGACAGGCTCTGGGAAGTCAGGACGTGAGTTTCTCACCACAGTATTCTGACCTGCTCTTGCAGTAAGTTGTAAACAACACTGATAGTGCGAAGACTAAGACAAACAGGGCAGTGTCATGGTAGGCATGAAGCCAGAGATTTTGAGGTAAATCTAGGACACACAAATCTAAGGTTTGAAAGGCAGTTTGATGGGAACAGTGCACTGAGGGTGATTTTGTGATCAGGCCCTGAGGTAAAATGGGTAGGAGTTGCTGCAGTGGGTCTTGATTTCAGTGAAAAGAACCGCGAGATGGCCAAAGGGCTCATGGGGAGGGGCAGGGAGAATGATTAAGAAAGCCAAGTGCAGGATGACCATAAGGACCATGGGAAGAAGGGAAGCACTGATGCTATCAGCAATCACCCTGCCCACTATCTCAAGGTAATGTAGTGACTGTCACAAGTTCAGGCATCTGGACCTCAGAGAATATGAGTTCCCTGACTGGGGGCTGTTAACCTGCTCCAATCAAGGAGCCCTGGCTGACAGATGGGAAAGATTGAGTGTCAGAGATACCAACACTGTGGTGACTGACTCTGTATGAGACCATATTCATATGTACGTACTCATATGGCTGTTCATATAAAGGGTGACTTGGTGACAGGACGCCAGCCTCTGTGGAGTTATTTTGGGTACCACCTCCGCCTGCTCTCACCATTGCCTTCAAATGACAAACTCTTCCCAAGACCCCTAAAGAATTAAAACGGTGACTCTCGAGGACATGGATGAGCAGCACATCGTAAGACTATCGTGGCTGTTTAGCTGAGGCTATAGTAATCCAGCAGTTTGGGTCAATCCCCTAAAACGGGGGAGGTCAGACTCCACTGGTGCAGTTTGAGAATTGGAATTTGGTTTTTCAGTGAAAAGCTCAAGCGGCAGTGACCTTCAAAGGAGACAACCTGCCATTTCTCCCTCAGTCTCGGCCTGTAAACAGGCCCACCGGTGATTGATTCTTGATTACCCATAATTCACTGCTGCTCGGGGACACAGGCAGCAAAATGCTAGCTTCGCCTCTGACGCCCACATCCCGAGAATGAAACAGAAAAGCAGCAGACTAGCCCAACAATAGATCAGACTCCGTTGCTTGGTGTGTTTTCTTTCTGACTAACGCAGTGACCCTCCCCCCACAACCAACCGACCAACCAACCAACCAACCAACCCCCACCCCCACCCTCACCCCAGCAATCCACCCCACCCCCGCCCAGTGACATGATTTCCTGCTGATTCAGGCACACAGAGGCTGGACTGAGTCCAGCCCTGAAGCACAAAGAACGCACTTAATCACGAAGATGGTTCAGATCAGCCCACAAGGACTACTTGTTGTGGTTCATTGTGGAGAATTTCAGTTAAGCTGAATGCTGCTACAGGGCAAAGAAACTTAACCCTTTCTCAGCAGCTTCACATTGCAACATGCACACGCGCGCGCACACACACACACAGACACACTCACACACACACACACACACACAAACACACAAGCCTCCAACAGTGAAAGACTCAGTTTGCCCATTTAACTCAGAGCATATCCACCTCTTTGGTCAGCAGCTGGGGAGGTTGTGTGACACATTCCCTTCACAAACATGCTGCTATCCCTCCCTTACTCTCCTCTTCCTAATTCACTCCAAATCCCTGTATTTAGAATAGAATAGAATCCCTACAGGCCCTTCGGCCCAACAAGCCCACACCGACCCTGAGAGCGTCCCACCCAGACCCGTCCCCCTATAACCCACCTAATCTACACATCCCTGGACACTATGGACAATTTACCATGGCCAATCCACCCAGCCTGCGCATCTATGGACTGTGGGAGGAAACCGGAGCACCCAGAGGAAACACACGCAGACATGGGGGAGAATGTGCAAACTCCACACAGACAGTCGCCCAAGGGTAGAATCGAACCCAGGTTCCTGGTGCTGTGACGCAGCAGTGCTAACCACTGAGCCACCGTTCCATGCACTGGCCCCACCCACCCTCTGGCGAGGGCCTCAAATTTAAAAAATCACCCTCTTGTTTACAGATCTTTTTGTGGCCTTGACCCCTCCCCATCTCGGTCACCTCCAACAGACCTATAGCCTCCTGTAAGCACTTCAACCATGGCCACACCTCACTCGAAATCATTGGTGACTGCACCTTCAGCCGTCTATAAGTCCTGAACTTAGGCATTTCATCCCCAAACCTCTCCATGTCTCTGTCGCCTTCTTATAGAAAGCCGTCTATGAACAAATGTTTGTTCACCTGTCCTAATATCTCCTTGCTGTCAGGAGTTTGTCCGATTATGCGCATACAAAATGTCTAGCGCATACAGTCAGAGTCAGAAAGTTATACAGCGCAGAAGCAGACCCTTCAATCCAACTAGTCCACGCTGAACATAATCCCAAACCAAACTAGTCCCACCTGCCTGCTCCTGGCCCATATCCCTCCGAACCTCTCCTATTCATGTACTTATTCAAATGTCTTTTAAATGTTGTGATTGTGCCCACATCCACCACTTCCTCAGGAAGTTCCTTTATATGCTTGTGTACTTTTTTTATTCATTCATGGGATGTGGGCATCGCTAGCTGTGTGCCAGCTTTTATTGCCCTAATTGCCCACCGCGTAAGCTTGTTAGGGTCATTTCAAAGGGCAATTAGGTGTCAACCATGTTGCCGTGAATCCGGAGTCACGTGCTGAGGGTCTGGAGTCTCATGCAGGCCAGACAGGTAAGGATGGCAGAATTCATAGAGTCCCTACTATGCAGAAAGAGGTCATTTAGCCTATCGAGTCTGCACCAAAGCTCCGTTCTACCCCCACATTTGCCTCATGAGACTGCACACCCCTGCACTGTATAGGGCAATTTATCCTGTCCAATCCATCTAACCTGCGCATCTTTGGAACGTGACTGGAAACCGGAGCATCCAGAGAAAACCCACACACACACAGGGAGAACGTGCGAATTCCTCACAGTAGCCCGAGGATGGAATCAAATCCGAGTCCCTGGCACTGTGAAGCAGCAGTGCTAACCACTGTGCCATGTTAATGCCTAAAACGCATGAGTGAACCAGATGTTTTATTTAAACAATTGACACGGCTGCCATTAGACGAGCTTTTAATTCCATATTTTTAGTTGGATTCAAATTTCATCATTTATCCCCACCCTTACACCCGCCCATCCCCCCACCCGTCCCCACACTCTCACACCCACTGCTTCATGGTCAGATTGGAATCCATGTTCCCAGAACATCAACCTCTGGTTTAACCATTCCAGAGACATTACCACTCTGCCACCACCTTCGCTGCTACATAAACGCAAGACGTTGTTGCTGGAAGTAGCCACAAACCCTGTTCCATATCATTGTTCAGCTACTCTCTGGTAAAGGGCACAGTAGAGTGGGCACAGACTCAAAGTGAAGATATGACTGGACTCTGCTGTGGAGTTCCTCATCATCGGTGCCCTATGTATGCTCAATACCAAAGTTCAGGCTTGAAGGGTGAGGGTTTGAGTGAGGGTCCAGACTGCTCCAGGCGAGGAAAGGAGTCACTGTCTTCTGGGGAATCAGGGTGACGGAGGAGGTGCATGTCGGGGGAAATACGCAGGCACTTAATAGAACACGGAAGGTGGACATTGGACATTGTAAAAATTTCTCATAGTGAGGAACCATGTTACAGAGAATGGTATCATCAGATCTCCTGATATAGAGGAAGCCCTGCTGTCTGAACTGTCTCAAAGTGGTTGCAAAGAAACTAATCTTAACTTTCAGAGTCCTTTTTCTATTTATTCACCTTTTCTTGAAGCTGCTTCTATCGGTATGAAGGTCAGAAAGCAGAGGACACGGGTTTAATGTAGGGCAAATTTCAAATGGTGAATTGGACAAATATCTTTGGTGAAATGTTTGCCGGCACATCGTACTGTCTCCTACTTTAACTAGTCCTTTCTTTGGATCTACAATCAACTCCAGGATCCATGTCACTCAATTATACTGCTTGCTATGAAACCCCCATCATCTTTCCTACTCATTTCAGTCTTGCCAATGTCCTGTACTGTGGACTGGACTGTTTCACTGAAGGCAATTCAATTAGTAAATGAAGGCTGAGATTTAGGACATAGTCCAGCAATAGCAGTGGAGGCAAATCCCTTCTTCCTACAGGAGCTTAGGGAAAGGAGATAGAAATAGGGAAAAGAAAACAGGGGGATAGGAGAGACACAGAGAGGCACACAGAGACAAAGAGATAGAGACTCAGAAAGCTAGAAGAGGAAAGACATGGAGAGAGTTAGATACAGCAACAGAGATAGGACAAGAGTCACAGAGGCAGGGAGAGAAAGACACTATCAGAATCAGGGAAGAGAAACGAACATTTGGAGAATCAACACACAAAGAGATGGAGCGAGAGAGACAAAGAAACACTCCATGTAAGCAAAATGGAGCAAAGCAGCTCAGAAAAAGTAGAAAGACGGTGAGAAGGGCACAGACTGAGAATGAGAAGGAGTGAGTTTCGAAGAATGAGAGAATGAGAAAGAGGTAGTGTCTGAGAGACAGAAAGTGATGGGTCACAAATTGGGATGACACTTATGTGAATAAAACTGCTGAAAGAGAGATAGCCAAGTAGAAACCACAACTTGAACCTACACCAGTATAGGACGGCACGTCTGATCAAAAGCCACAACTACCTAATGCCCTAATAGAAGGCTGCAGCAGCAGGTGAACATTGATACATTATTGTAATTTTTCAAGCAGTTTAGTAGGAGAGAGGAGTGGGATTCCAGGGTGGAGTCCCAGGTTTGCCTTGATTTCCAGTGAAGACTCAATCGACAAGAGACATCAGTGGCCCCAAGCTAACACAATGAAAATTCATACCACATTCGCTTCAATTGTTATCATCAAGTAATACTGCACCAGAAATATTTGACAGAACAGTGAGTGAGATTTATTCTTTATCTAATGCATGCTGTATCCTGGGAGTATTTGAGAAGAAAGGGTAGCAGTAATTTAGTCTATATCTATTCTGTGCTGTATCTGCCTTCAGAGCGTTTAATGAGCTGGTAAAGATTTACTCTGTATCTAATCTGTTGTACCTGTCCTGGGAATTTTTGATGGGGACTGTGTAGAGGGATCTTTACTCTGTCACTAACTCTGTGCCGTACCTGCCGGGACATGATTGATAGGACAGGAAGCTATATTCTGTGCTTAACATCTTGCTTTTCTGCGGGTCTTTAAGAAACTGCCTGGCAAAGAAGCCAGTGATTATTTATTGTCCTAATCTGTTCGCTTTTTCTCAACAATCAACAAGACCATGGTTGAAGGCACAATAAAGAAAGCAAAACAAAACAAAATAAAAAATTAATTAACCAGAGAACATTGTGTGACGGGTCTCTTTACAATGTTTTTACTACTCTTGGCTGTTCTAACCTTCCTCTCTTGACATCTTTGGCCCATTGCTGGGCTACAGCTCAATGTTCAGAGTTGACAATGTTACCTTAAACCATAACAGTGCTCCCAGGGCAGGTACAGCATGGATTAAATGCAGAGAAAATCTACTCTACTTTGTCCCATCACACAATCTCAGGGTAGGCACAGCATAGGTTAGATATGGATTAAGTCTCCCTTTATGCTGCTTTATCAAACCATGGATACAGATACAGAATAAATGTCTCTCTACTATGTCACTATTAAAACTCCCAGGACAGGTATAGTACAGGGCTAGACACAGAGTAAAGCTCTCTCAAGAATGTAACTAATAAACACTCCCGGGACATGGCTAGATACAGAATAAAGCTCTCTCCATGTCACCATCAAACATTCCTCCCAGGACAGTACAGTACAGGGCTAGTTACAGAGTGAAGGTCTCTCTATAATGTCACTATTAAACACTCCAACGACAGGTACAGCGCAAGATTAGATACAGAATAAAGCTCGCTACAGTGCTCCATCGAAGATTTCGAGGGCAGGTAGAGATGACTTGCTAACAAGGCAAAAATAATAGGCGCTGGCTATCAACTACTCCATTAGATGATGACTGATCTGTAACCCAACTGCAATTACCTGCCTTCAATCCATTTCACTTGATGCCTTTACTTAGGAAAAGTTGCACTAAAGAACAGAAGAGGAGAGACGCAAACCCTACCGTCTGTCTGGCATACATGGAGTTGGTCAATGACTTACATGTCATATCTCATAGACCAGCCACCTTCTGTGTCAGACTGCTCTTATGTAAACCTGCCTCATTGTTATGGTGTTTCAGAGATAGTAGGAACTGCAGATGCTGGAGAATCTGAGATAACAAGGTGTAGAGCTGGATGAACACAGCAGGCCAAGCAGCATCATAGGAGCAGGAAAACTTGATGATTTGGGCCTAGACCCTCCTTCAGAAATGGGGGAGGGGAAGGGGGCTCTGAAATAAATAGGGAGAGGGGGAAGGCGGATAGAAGATGGATAGAGGAGAGGATAGGTGGAGAGGAGACAAACAGGTCAAAGAGGCGGGGATGGAGCCAGTAAAGGTGAGTGTAGGTGGGGAGTTAGGGAGGGGATAGGACAGTCCAGGGAGGACGGACAGGTCAAGGGGGCGGGATGAGGTTAGTAGGTAGGAGATGGGGGTGGGGCT
>JAHRHZ010000133.1:10854229-10864719 GCA_024137785.1 Ginglymostoma cirratum | reverse complement strand
TCCTTCCTCCCACCTATCCCCTCCTCCCACCTCAAGCCCCACCCCCATCTCCTACCTACTAGCC
Organism: Ginglymostoma cirratum; assembly: GCA_024137785.1. Taxonomy (NCBI): domain Eukaryota; kingdom Metazoa; phylum Chordata; class Chondrichthyes; order Orectolobiformes; family Ginglymostomatidae; genus Ginglymostoma; species Ginglymostoma cirratum. Next base: position 10,864,655 of record JAHRHZ010000133.1, on the reverse strand, counting down.
TCATCCCGTCCCCTTGACCTGTCCGTCCTCCCTGGACTGTCCTATCCCCTCCCTAACTCCCCACCTACACTCACCTTTACTGGCTCCATCCCCGCCTCTTTGACCTGTCTGTCTCCTCTCCACCTATCTTCTCCTCTATCCATCTTCTATCCACGCCCTCCCCCTCCCTATTTATTTCAGAACCCTCTTCCCCTCCCCCATTTCTGAAGAAGGGTCTAGGCCCGAAACGTCAGCCTTCCTGCTCCTCTGGTGCTGCTTGGCCTGCTGTGTTCATCCAGCTCTACACCCTGTTATCTCATTGTTATGGTGTCCAGCTTTTAAATATCCAAATTGGCTTCCAAAAACATCATCAGGCCCAGACTGAGATATGAGATCTTTACTCCCAGGCGATGTCGGTGAGAAGTGGAACAGCAAAATGGTGTTAAAAGAAAGTTAATTCACTAGTTTTTAAGGACTAGGAGTGCACCATAGTAAAACAAAAGACTCCCACTTTTTCTTTTCTAACCTGCTTCAAAACCCTAGCGAAACTCTCTCCCTTAATTTATTGGCACCCGTAATACTGCCCAACCTATTGGCTAGAGGTAAGACCTTAAACCCAGAGGCTGAAGTGTGTTATTTGCCATTACTTTCAAAATAAATGTTTGGTGGGCTGTGTTACAGTGGGAAGTGGTAAGTGAGGTATCAGCAGTGGGTCAGTGATATCGCATTCACCTCCTGGACTGGAATGTTATGCATTGAAGACCCATTGCAAAAATCTGAGCGCATAATCCAGGCTGACATTCCCAACTATTTACTGTTGGTAGAGCTGACGTTTGCAAGAGATATTGAAGCGAGTCCCATTTGCTGTGAACGTTAAAGTTCACAATGCGTCCACGTGAAGAAGTGTAGGGCAATTCCTGGTGCCTGAACAAATAATCCACGACCAATATCACCAAAGCCTATCATCACCTCATTTATCACATGGTTGCTTTGGGGGTCTCGCAGCATGAGTATTCCTGCTGTAGACTTTTTATTTTATTAATTCACAGGATGTGGACATCGCTGGCAAGGCCAGCATTTATTGTCCTTTTGTTTCCTGAATTAAAACAGCCACTGCAACTTATTGGCTTCTAGTCACTTGGAGATGTCCTGAGGTCGTCGTTGGTGCACATAAATGCAAGGCGTCCTCCTTCATTCCTCCGTCCCTCGCAACCTGCCCCCAGTGCCACTCACTGAGGTAAAGAATCCTCTCCCAAACCTTCTTGAAATTACGTTGTTCAGAAACCACTCTTTGCGACTGAAAATGAATAAAACCACATTGGTCAAATGGGGAGGGGAGACAAGCAAAACTGAGTTGTACTTCTTTCTCATGATAACATGCGGTAAGATGACTAATTTGCGAAGCACCCTGCTCTCCTCTGATCAAACTCAGTCGCCGCAGACCAAGAGCTGTATTTTCTTGGTGCCGGTGTTGCCCTGATAAGGATGCCCTGGCAATAACAAAGATATTTGGGGGCCCTTCCTCGTGAGTGGTGGTGTTCCAGTATGCGAGAGGGTGAACCGTCTTGTCAGGAAGGCCCTCAATTCAATACCTGGCCTCTCATGAGCTGTGAGGGCATTCCAACACCTAGCCTAGGTGCAGGGGTGAGATCAACACTAGGATTTCTAAATGTGAACTGATCAGTCGATTGTCGGAAAATCCCATCTGGCTCACTAACGTCCTTTAGGGAAGGAAACTGCCATCCTTACCTGGTCTGGCCTACATGTGACTCCAGACCCAGCGCAAGTGGTTGACTCTTAACTGCTCTCTGGGCAATTAGGGATGGGCAATAAATGCTGCCTGGTCAGCGACGCCCTTATCCTGTGAATGAATAAAGAAAAACTCATAGGTTAAATAGTGAATTCAGGAAAAGCGTCCTCAGTGAGAGAACAGAGATAATGTTGGACTCGCTCCCACACAGAGGCGAATGCATTAGATGCATTTGAGGGGAAGCTAGATAAGAACATGAAAAACAAATGGATAGAAGTTTTTATTGATGCAGTTAGATAATCTCGTTTTATTTACAGGATGTGCGCACTGCTAGGCCAGCATTTAAGGCCCATCCCTAATTCCCTCATAAGAGTCAACCACATTGGTGTGGGTCTGGAGTCACAAGTAGGCCTGACCAGGTGAGGATGGCAGACTTCCTTCTCTGAAGCGAAAGGGGCATTAGTGAAACAGAAGGGGCTTTCCTGGAAATCAACAATAGATTCACAGTCAACACTAGGCTCTCAATTCCAGATTTTAGTTGTGAATTCCAACTCTGCCAGCTGCCCAGGCAGGATTTGAAGCCAGGCCCACAGAACATTATCTAGTGATGATACTGCTAGGCCATCACCTCCTCATGTGACAAAATAAGGCCTGTCTGGAGCATAACCATTATCACAGACTTTTTGGACCAAACAGTTCTCCAAATTCCCTGAGTTGTCTTCACACTGGGAGATGGGGATGTGGTGATAAACATGGTTTGAATTGAATTGATTTGAATAATTTATTGTCACTGGCACTTCAGGGAAAATACAGCGAAAAGCTTCAATTGTTACACCACTCTCTGGCACCATTTTGAATAACTTATTAAAAAATATAATTGAAAGAGATTCCACGTTTGTTCTTTGACTAGCAGTGTGATGCCTTGCGGGACATGGGATCAAATCCCAACATGGCGCCTGCTGGAGTTTAATTTTACCGAATAAAATCCGGAACTGGAAGCTAGTCTCAGGGAATAGTGAATGGATACATCATGATTTTTAAAAAAAAATTTTAAAAGCTCATCTGATTCACTCATAGCTCTATAGGTAAGGAAATCTGTAATCCTTATCCAGTCTGGCCACATGACCCTCACAGTTAACTTCAGAAATGGGTTGGCAAACCATTCAGTTGAAGGGCAATTAGGGATGGGCAACAAATGCTGACCCTGCTAGTGAGGCCACATCCCACGAAGGTAAATTGAAAAAAATTTCAATGATTGCCCCACCGCCCCCCCCCCCCAAGTCTGGTGAGAACTTGAGCTATAGGAAGAAAGCTGAATAGGCTGGGGCTATTTTCGAGTGTCGAGTGCTGAGGGGTAAACTGATAGAAGTTTATAAAATCGTGAAGGGCATGGATGGGGCGAATAGCCAAGGTCTTTTTCCCCCAGGGCAGTGGAGTCCAAAACTAGAGGGCACTAGAGGTTTTAAGGTGGGAGGGAAAAGATTTAAAAGGAACCTAAGGGGCAACTTTATCACGCAGAGGGTGGTGTGTGTATGGAATGAGCTGGCAGAGGAGGCTGGTACAATTAAAACATTTAAAAAGGCATCTGGATGGGTACATGAACAGGAAGGGCTTAGAAGGATATGGGCTAAATGCTGGCAAATGCGACTGGATCAGTTTAAGATGTCTGGTCAGTATGGATGAGTTGGACTGAAGGGTCTGTTTCCATGCTGTACATCTGTACGAGTCTATGCTCACTTGATCCAGTAACTCCTCAGTGACAAATTCCATCTTTAAAAAATGGCCCTGTGAAGTGTTTTGGACCATGTTACCGTGCTGTTAATTTTTTCGAAAAGAAAAATTTCCTGCACAACCTCAGAATAATGAAATGATATCGAGTGTGGAAAGGCCATCACAAACAGCCTGGAATACTGTGAACTTTTAGATTAATGACTGGATGTGGGAGACAAAAGCTAGCCTAAATATACAACTCTGCCAACAGACTGCTTTGGGACAGCGTATCAAGGCATCTGGATGGGAACATGAATAGGAAGGGTTTAGAGGGATATGGGCCAAATACTGGCAAATGGGACTAGTTTAACTTCAGATATCTGGGCAGCATGGACAAGTTGGGCCGCAGGGTCTGTTTCCGTGCTGTACATCTCTATAGCTCTCTGAAAAGAGGCTATGATGCCTTCGATAGTAGAACAGCTGTCAAGCGCATGGCATTGCTGCGTGTGAATGTCCACTCCAGCCAGTAATCACTCAAGGGAAAATAGGGAGGTGCAAGAAAATTGTCAAAAGAGACACATAATGAATCCTCTCAAGAGAAAATTCTGGAATCTCCCACAAAGGGGGCCCCTTGAAACAAAGAGCTTCAGATTTCTGATTCTGTGGATGAGACAGAGGAAAGTACCTGCCCCCCCTCCCCACTTCACTAGAAAAATCTCACCAAGCATAACATGAATTGCTCAAGATAGCAGAGAGAAATAGTTTGAAACTTGGCATCACAGGAGGTTGATTAAAGTTAGAATCCCTCAGAGAGAGGGGCCCCTTTAAATATCCTGGTAATAATCTGCACAATTCCCTTTCTAACCTCAGCCCTTTCTTTCCTTTCAATCCCCTCTGCTCCCAAAACACAGACGGAACACTTTGCACCACCCAAGAAAAAAAAAGTGCCTGACTCAGCTCTTCGCTCAGCGTCAGATAAAAATAGTCGACCTGCAACTCTTTGTCTGCCTCTCAGTTGAGATTAAATCAGCCACTTGGGCCAAACAAAGCTAGCAGACGACAGTGAACAGAAATCTGCCTTGTGTACACATCGATCGGAGTCCAGATAAGAACTACTGTCCCTCAGCAAAGTCTGGCACTGAATAGTGTTTACTGAAAGGATAGGAGGGCATCCAACTCTTTTAGATTTGGATTGAGTTTTACAAACTAAGCACACCACCTCCATCAGGCCCCACTCCCACCACACTGTGACTTCAACAGAACTTTCATTTGTGTAGCACCTTTAACATAGTGGTGGTTTACAGGGGCCTTAAGAAAATTTTATATCAATCCACATGCATACTTTATTTATTCACTTGTGTGACGTTTGGGGTTGGAGGTTGCTGGCTGGTCAGCATTTTCTGTCCACCTCTTGATACCCTTGAGAAGATGACAGTGATCTAGCCTGTTAGAGTTGAACTTAGCTTTTATTCTTTGATGGGATGTAGGGCCACTGACAATAGCAGCATTTTATAATTGGCCTGAAGCAAATGCTTGTGAGTCATTTTCTTGAATGGCTGCAGTACGTGTGGCGTAGGTACACTCAGAGGGCAGCTGGAGGGGGAGCTCCAGGAACTTGACTCAGCAACACCCAAAGGAACGGCGAAGCAGTTCCAAATATGGTGTGGAGGCGAAATAACTGCGCAGAGGCCAGGTCCAGTCACCAGGTTACCCTTTATTTACTAGCCCACAGTCACCAGCCAGTTCAGTGTCTGTCCTCAACTGATGCGATTCTATTCTCCTGGTTATATTGGTCAGACAGGTATTTCCTGATTGGTTTTATAGGTGTGAGGTTGAAAAAGCACAGCAGGTCAGACCACATCAGGGAAGCAGGAAAGTCAACATTTCAGTCCTGACAAAGGGTTTCAACCTGAAATGTTGACTTTCCTGCTCCTCTGATGCTGTCTGACCTGTTGTGCTTTTCCAGCCTCATGCCTATAGACTCTGGCTTCCAGCATCTGCAGTCCTTATTGTCTTCTGCTTTCCTGATTGGCCCAGGTTAACAACACCAATCGAGGATCTCGTAGTCAATGAGGTCTACCTGGTCCCAATCACTACAGGAGGGGCACCTATGGCTGATGGTGTTCCCGAAGATTTACAGCTCCTGTCCATTTAGGTGGTAAAGTTCAAGGGTTTGGAAGGTGCTGCTGAAGGCGCCTAAATAGATTGCATCATGTAGAAGGCGATGGTGGAGAATTGAATGTCTAAGGTGCTGGATGTGGTACCAATTAAGCAAACAGCTTTGTCCAGGACCGTGTTGAGTATCAAGGGTACTGTCGGTACTGTGTTTCACACTGGAAAATAGACAGTATTCCATCAGAGATAAAAGGTACTGCAGATGCTGGAGAATCCGAGATAACAAGCATGGGGCTGGATGAACACAGCAGGTCAAGCAGCATCATAGGAGGAGGAAAATTCCATCACACAGCTGACTTGTGGACAAACTTTAGGGAATCCAGAGATAAGATAGAATTCCCAGCCATAGACCCGCTGTTGTTACCATCATATGAATTGGCTGGTCCAGTTAAGTTTCAACTCAATGTTGACTCCGAAGACATTGATGGTGCAGGCTTCAATGATAATAATGCCATTGCATATCAAGTGGAGATGGTCAGATTCCCTTTACATAGAATCCCCACAGTGCGGAAGCAGGCCATTTGGCCCCTCAAGTCCACACCAACCTCTGGAAGATCATCCCACCCGCTACCCTAATCCCTGTAACCTTGCATTCCCCATTGCTAACCCTCCCAGCCTACACATCCCCTGGACACTATGGGTAAATTAGCATAGCCAATCTACCCTAACCTGTAGGCTGTGGGAGAAAACCCGAACATCTGGAGAAAACCCTTGCAGACGCAGGGAGAATGTGCATATTCCATTCAGGCAGTTGCCCCAGGGTGGAATTGAACCCGGGTCCCTGGTGCTGTGAGGCAGCAGTGCTAACCACTGAGCCACCGTGCCACCCCATTGGGGATGGCCTTTGCCTCGCACTTGCATAGCACTAATGTCACTTGTCACTTGTCAGCCTGTGATAGCCCCTACAAGCCTCATAGGGAATCAACAATTGATCTCCTCATTGAGTATCAGTTCCCTTGGTAATAGACAAAGGCCTGCCTGGCTAGAACTCCTAAGCCCTTTATAAAGCAGACTCAGGGCTGGGTGTGGAGAACTGTATCTCGCAGGCTGGAAGTGGCCTATGTACATGAGTAGCGTCTCTGTTTTGGTATTCAACTACAAACAACGTTCCTTTCCGGCTAATGCATAGCCCAGGCCTGAATGTTGTGCAGATTTTGTGGACCTCAGGTCTTATGGACCATCACATTATCCGGGGAGTCACAAATGATACGGTGTGACCATTGGTTGTCATTCCCGCTTCTCATGCTGACTGTCTCTCACCTAACTGTAAGGACACAAATTCCAAAATCAACAGTTAACCTATCAACTTTCCACTATTTACTCTTCAGGAATCATCCAGGGACTGGTCTGTACATCTTTTAATTTTTATCTTTTTTTGGACTTGCTTCTTACTTGTGAGCTGTGTGTATGCATGTTGTGTCATTAATATTTCTTGAGTTTAGTAACTAATAAACTCACCCCTATGTGAACTCATGAAAGCCTGGTTAAATTGGGCTCTTTTACAAACAGAAATCCATTTGGCCTGAGAGAAAGGCACCACGCGGGAGGGAATTTTTTTTAAATTAACCTTATTATGACCAACAGGGTTTTTAAAAAAAGCCAGCCAGTTTATCCCTTTTCACACAGGAGATTAATGGTTTAAGGTTATGATCTGGAACTGAAATATCTTGGAACAACTCACACAGGATCTGGTCCTAACATGCTAGACGGCACTGTCAATGACATCTTCCATCAATTTGTATAAGTTGGTAGGTCAGTTATTGGTAAAATTGGATTTGTCCTACTTTTTGTGGGCATGATATAACCTGGGCTATTATTCATATTGTTATCCTACTGGAAGGTTGATTATTAGCAGTGTCAATTTCGGAACATAAATCTTCGTTACTATAGTCGGAATATTATGAAGACCCGTAGCCTTTTTAATATCCAGTTCCTTTTGCCATTCCTTGATATTAGATGAAGTCTGACAGTTCTGATGCTGGGGACCTCTGGAGGAGACTGAGTGGAATCATTCACTCAATACTTCTGGCTGAAGATGGTTGCAAATCAGTCATAGAGTCATACATCGTGGAAACACACCCTTCGGTCCAACTAGTCCACGTTGACCATGTTCCCAAACTGAACTAGTCCCACTTGCCTGCATTTGACCCATATCCCTCCAAACCTTTCCTATTCATGTACCTATCTAAAATGTCTTTTAAACATTGTAAATGTTCCTGCATCCACCACTTCCTCCAATAGCTCATTCCAGATACAAACCACCTTCTGTGTGAAAACGTTGCCCCTCATATCCTTTTTAAAACCATCTCTTCTCAACTTAAAAATGTGCCCCCTTAGTTTTGAACTCCACCACACTAGGGGAAAAGCCTTGGCTAATCAACTTATCCATGCCCCTCATGATTTTATAAACCTCTATAAGATCACCCCTCAACCTCATACTCTCCAGCGTAAAAAGCCCCAGCCTATCAAGCCTCTCCTTATAACTCAAACCCTCCATTCGCAGTAACATCCTCATAAAACTTTCCTGAACCCTTTCCAATTTAATAATATCCTTCCTATAACAGGGCAACCAGAACTGTACACAATACCCCATAAGAGACCTCATCAATGTCCTGTACAACCTCAACGTGAACTCCCAACTCCTATTCTCAGAGGTCTGAGCAATGAAGGCAAGTGTGCTAAACACATTCTTAATCTTCTCAAATGCTTCAGCCTTGTTGTGTGCAGTGATACCCTGGGTTTCAAAATCATTGAGGATGGGGAGCTTCCTCCTCCAGTGAGTTGCTTCATTGACGGCTACCATTCCTGACTGAGAATAAACAAAGAACTGCAGATGCTGGAAATCTGAAACAAAACAGAAAGTGCTGGAGAAACCCAGCAAGTCTGGCAGCATCTTTGGGGAGGGAAATGGAGTTAAAGTTTCAGTGACCCTTCGGCAGAGTTTAGATCTGATTGGCTGTGGCATTAATTAGCCTTGTCTATCACTTGCAGTTTCTGATATGCAAGTAATCCTGTGTTGTAGCTTCACCACGTTGATGCCCAATTTCTTAGTAAGTGGAAGCTGCTCCTGGCGTGCCCTCCTGCGCTCTCTACTCATTCAGGTTTGGTCCCCTAGCTTGATGATAATGTTTACGGCTACGGTTTTGAACTTGTCACCATCCATGAGTTAAGGTTGTTTGCCATCTGAAAAGACTCATCAGCTAAACACAAATCTCAATTTGCAATCATAAATTAGGAGTGCCTCATCACCATGACCACAAGGTTACAGGGAATTTATTTTGGCTTAACGGCTAGAGACGGAGACTGGTGGGTGAGGGTTGCTTTTCAGACTGGAGGCCTGTCATCAGTGGTGTGCCACAGGGGTTGGTTCTGGGTCTTTTTTTTTGTCATGATTTGGATGAGAAAATGGAAGGCGTGGCTAGTGTGTTTGTGGACGACACCAAAATTGGTGGCATAGTAGACAGTGAAGAAGGTTTTCTAAGATTACAAGATTCCAAGATTACAAAGCAATATTGATCAAATGAGTTAATGGGCTAAGGGGTAGCAGATGGAGTTCAATCCAGATAAATGTGAGGTATTGCATTTTGGCACAACAAACAAGGGCAGGGCTTACACAATTAATGGTAGGGCCTTGGGTGGTGTTGTAGAACAGAAACACCGAGGGGTTCAGGTGCATAATTCTTTGAAGTTTGCATCACATATCGACATGGTGGTCAAAAAGGCATTGGCACACTTGTCTTCATTGCTCAGTCCTTTGCATATAGGAGTTGAGAAGTCATGTTGAGGTTGTACATATCATTCGTTAGGCCTCTTTTGGAATATTGCATCTAGTTCTGGTCGCCCAGTTAAAGGAAGGATATTATTAAGCTGAAGAGGTTTCAAGAAAGGTTTACCAGGATGATGCTGAGTGTAGAAGGCTTGGGATTATAAAGAAAGGCTGGATAGGCTGGGATGTTTTGCACTGGAGCATAGGAAGTTGAGAGGTAACTTTATAGAAGTTTATACAATCATGAGGGTCATAGAGAGGGTTAATAGTAGTTCTTTTTCCCTAGGAAGAGGGATTTCAAGACCAAGGAGCACATTTTTAAGGTAAGAGGGGAGAGATTTATAAAAGACATAAGGGGCCATTTTTTTATACAGAGGGTGGTTTGCATGTGCGATCAACTTTCTTGAGGAAGTGGTGGATGTGGGAACAATAACAACGTTTAAAAGATCATTTGGTAGGTCCATGAATAGGAAAGGTTTGGAGGGATATAGGCCAGAGCAGGCAGGTGGGATTAGTTTAGTTTGGGGTTGTGTTCATCATGGACTGATTGGACCAAAGGATCTGTTTGACCCTACGACTCTATGTGAGAATGTCTGACAAGACTATATTTGATGTCCATCCCCAATTACCCCTGAACTGAGTGACTGGCTAAGCCATGACAGAAAGCCATTAAGAGTCAACCACATTGCTTTTGGCCAGGAGTCACATGTAGGCCAGACCAGGTAAGGATGGCAGATTTCCTCTCCTGAAGGACATTAGTGAACCAGATGGGATTTTACAATAATTGGTGACGTTCACATAGCTTTTAATTCCGGAGATTTTATGATGATATATCAAGTTCAGATTTACCATTTACTGTGGTGGGATTCAAAACCATGTCTCCAGAATACTAGAGTGCGGCTCTCAAATGCCAGTCCAGTGACATTACAATGCCACCGCCTGCCTTAAAGTGGGATGGCCATTCTCTCTAAGATAACAAGCGTGGGGCTGGATGAACACAGCAGGTCAAGCAGCATCATAGGAGCAGGAAAACTTGACATTTCGGG
>JAHRHZ010000133.1:10828257-10853829 GCA_024137785.1 Ginglymostoma cirratum | reverse complement strand
GGTCTAGGCCCGAAATGTCAAGTTTTCCTGCTCCTATGATGCTGCTTGACCTGCTGTGTTCATCCAGCCCCACGCTTGTTATCTCGGATTCTCCAGCATCTGCAGTACCTTTTATCTCTGGCCATTCTCTCTGTTGGGGCTGCAGCCTTTCAGTACAGACTGCCACCCCCGGGCCTGCTAGCATCTGTGTTACTACATTTCTTGCTACCTACCTACCTCCTCCTCTTTTCTTTCTCGCTGCTTCTTCTCCTCGCCCTCGGCCTCCAGGTTTTGGAGGATGTTGAACAAGTTGGGTACGGTCCAGGGTAACTGCTCCCCAGCCTCCAATCACAGACCCCCTGCTTCCTGGCTTTACTGGTCCTCCAAGCATGGAGCCTGTCTTCTAATTGGAGCAGTGAGCCTCTGGGACACTGGAGAAGTCGCTCCTCACAGGTTCTGTCTCTCCTGTGGCCACTGCTCCTCCAATCAAACTCTCTATTGTTTTTCCTGCCCTAAGTTAGTTTTTTGTATTTTGAAAGCTGACCACAAGAAGACAACTAAAAAACTAACAGTGCCCCCAGTTTCACCTGAATCACTTTGTAGATTGCTACACTGCCATGTCTCTGCAGGAAACAAAAGGGAGGCTGATATCAATTCAATTCCTTTTTCTGAAAGGGATTGAAAAGGGGCATGCAGTGAGGTTGTCTTCCAATGCAGAACGTTCACCAGAGACACACAATGAGTGCAGTCAATGCTTGTATTTATTAAAAGAAGATTGACAGATTTTTCTTCGATGAATCCTTAGAGGACATGGAGATTGAGGCTTGTGGAAGACTGTCTCAGCCCATAACTATCCTGGAGGGGCAAAGGAGTTAGCAAAATAAGCACATTGGGACATAGGCAGTCAGAACTGTTGTCTATGAACTCTTTGAGCCCATTCACATTCGAGTTTAACCACTTAGAAGTATTTAATTGCACATGCAAAATTATATACAGATATATGACCCATTTGTTTGGTTCCAGGGTCTGTGCCAGCTTAGCAACAAGTACAACTGCAGGACATTTGCATCTCTAGGACTCTATTTCCTTTACTGAAGGTGAAGACTGAGGGAAGTAGTTTGATTTCATAAACCCAAGCATTTTTACTTGCCTTAGAGGTTGTGTATTGACTTTGTAAATAGCTCTTTCAATTATTTTGGATGGGGTTCCAAAGTAGCTGCATTCTTTACTAACTTCAAAGTGGGAAAAATGAGTTATGTGGTTGAGTTTTGCTCAATTTCAATTTGGCTTCAAATTGAATGATGAATTTAACATGCAAAGACCCTGGCTGTCCCAAATTCTCAGGGGGTGAATGCCATTGCAGGGGATGAATAGTGGACCGATGAATCCAAGAGGTTTGGAGAAAGGATATTCAAAACAGCAAAATAGACTGTGATTAGATTCCACCAGAAAGCCATGAAGCCAATAACCAGCAAACAAAGGAGGTAAGGTCGCAAACTGCAATACCTTGAAAGTAGTTGAAGGACTCTCCCCGAACTGTTCTAATTTGAAGTTCATGTGAAAAAGAACCTTGTGGCTATTCGACTATAAGAAGCCTCACAGCCTACTAAGAATCCTCTGATTTTCAATTCACCTAAGAAACTACAGGCCTGGAATGAAAGAGAAACCACATTGCACATTGTTCCTTCATTTGCATTTAATCTTTGTGTTGGGATGGTTTGCTTGAGTCAGGTGAGAAGTGCTGTTTTAAACCACTTGGGTAAGTGTCAGATAAAAAGTAACATTCTTACCGTAAAACTCACAAAATGCTTGCTGCTGAGATTATAGAGTCAAGGAGATGTACAGCACAGAAACAGAACCCTTCGGTCCAACTCGTCCATGCCGACCAGATATCCTAGATAAATCTAGTCACATTTGCCAGCATTTGACCCATATCCCTCTAAACCCTTCCTGTTCATATACCCATCCAGATGCCTTTTAAATGTTGCAATTGTACCAGCCTCCACCACTTCCTCTGGCAGCTCACTCCATACACGCACCACTATCTGTGTGGAAAAGTTAACCCTTAGGTCCCTTTTAAATCTTTCTTCTCTCACCTTAAAATTATGCCTTCTAGTTTTGAACTCCCCCAGCCCAGGAGAAAAAAACCTTGGCTATTCACCCTATCCAAGCTATGATTTTATAAATATTTATAAAGTCACCCCTCATTGTCCAACGCTCCAGGGGAAATAGCCCCAGCCCATTCAACCTCTCCCTAGAGGTCAAACCCTCCAATCCTGGCAACATCCTTGTAAATCTTTCCTGAACACTTTTAGGTTTCACAACAACCTTCCTATAGCAGGGAGACCTGAACTGGATATTCCAAAAGTGGCCCGACCAATGTCCTGTGCAGCTGTAACATGATCGCCTGTCTCCTGTACTCAATGCACTGACCAATGAAGTTAAGTATACCAGCACCTTCACTACTTTGTCTATCTGTGACTCCACTTTCAATGAACTCTGAACTTGCACTTCAAGGTTATTGAAATTGGGACAGTCTTTCTGAGGGGAATTGCCATTCGTTCATACACTTACAGGTAAGCTTTGGCGGGGGGGACAACCTATATTGAATATTTCACCCACATATTTGATTTTTCACCCCCATATTTGGGAGGCTTCAAGGCGAAGTTTGCCTGCCTCCCCTGTGTAGTTTGAATCTTGGTGAACAGGGCTCAGTGCAAGTTTGGAATATGAATAAGAGGCTCAGTTTCACAACATTAATATTCAGGTTGACAAAATGCCCCTCTTTGAGTCTCAGTCTATCACCTCATACAGAGGAAGTGTGGAGTAGAAACAAAACAATTGGCTTCAGAGGTGGGGTTGAAACGCTGAAGTTGAAAGACCTTTATAGATCTAAAGATTCATACTGATGAAGAATCATTCGTGACCTCAGTACATCCGAGAGTGCTTTACAGCCAGAGAAGCACTTTATGAAGTATAATTCTTGTTGGCAAGTCAAAAAATATGGCAGCAAGTTTAAATGTAGCGAAGTACCTCTAACTGCAAAGTGATAATGACCAGATAAGCTGATATGGTGACATTGGCTGAAGGATAAACACAGCATTGGCCAGGGGTCTGAGCAAACTCCCCACCTCTCCCTTGCATTAGCACAATAGGTACCTCCCCATCCCTAAGATTTTCTTTCTAATCAACCTGACCAGGGGTGTTATTACACACCTCAGGTGAGACTTGAACCCTGATTCTGTGGCTCAGAGGTAGGGACACTACCATGGCACCAGGGGCCCCCCTGACACAATGAAGCTCTCTATGCTGCCCTGCAGTCTGGATTATAGGCTGTGCAGGGAAACTTGAATCACTGGCCTTCCAGCTCAATAGACTTAACACGCAATATGTTTCAATCCCTGCTGACAGCAAGGAGCCAGCAGAAATGATGTAATAGAATAGCTAAAAGACTAAAGTAGAGAAGGCCACCTCACAATATGCAGTGAGGCCTCTGCTCAACACTAGTAAAGGGCATTTGAAATGTAGTCACTCACAGCAGGTTCCTACACACAGCAGTGTGATAATGACCCAGATAGACTACACAATGTGTGGGTTGAGGAGGTACATATTGACCGTGGCACCAGGTAGAACTCGCCTGGTTGTCTTTGAAATACTGCAATGGGATCTTTCACGCCTACTCAAGAGGGTCTTAAGTGAAGCTATCATCACAGCAGTATAAAGGAAGAAAATTAACACTTGTCAGGGTTATTTCAGCACAAAAAGCAGGGACTTTCTCAACTGTACTGCTCCTTGTAACTGCTCATTCATTGAGCTGTGGGAAATAGATTGTAACACCACCCTGTTTCTTAAATTGAGAGACAGTACTTGAGCTAGCACAATTACTTCAACTGATTCAGAAATCCCCCATCGTCTCCAGTTCTATCTACGTTATTCAGACTGGGTTAACCCCTTTTAACTCGAATAGAGCTGATATATTCATTGACTTTGAGCTGACTGACAGCAATATCTAGGCTCACAACCAGGACAACACTTAACTCGGATTTCGAAGCTGACTTTCCAGTTGCCAGTTCTGGTTGGATGCTCAAGTCCCAGGATAGTGTGAAGGAACAGTCCGAACGGATATCCAGAAAAATTTGCCTCTAACGATGTCCCCAACCTCTAGCTGTTCATCTCATTGTAAGACTTGCCAGGAAGTTCTCTCCTGTGTTCTGGACAACATTTACTCTTCAGCTGACTATCTGACCCTAATGCCAATTCTGTGCTTGGGGGCTTACTGCATGGAAATCAGCAGCTATTTTTCTGGCATTACCAGTTACTGCAATTCAGAAGCACTTATACAAGTGCTGTGCACCTTCTACAGGTTACGAAAAGTGTTATATAAAAGCAATGTTTAAAATTTGCCTATGACTTCAAGCCGAGTCACAGAAATGCTACCAATCAATATCCTGGAGAAGGATGGGGACATTATAGCTCTGAGCTGTCACTGCTCATCTCAGAATTTTATCGTGTTTGTACAGAGACAGGTGGTTATGCTCCTCCTGTGTCTCCCACCCATCCTTCATCATTGGGCCGCATTCCCTTACCCAACCTGTAACCCTTTCTCCCTTATGTCTTTCATCCAACTTATTCTCAAATGAACTTACGTTAACTGCCTCACCTACTCTTTGCAAGAGTGAGCCCCACACATGAATCAATCTCTGTGTAAAGACATTTCTTCCTAATTTCCTGTTGCACTTTCTTTTATCTATGTTCACTCTTTCCTATCCTCTCCCACGTCGCTCCAACCTGCCGAAACTGGCAACATCTTCCCTAAATCTATTTTATCAAATCATTTCAAAATCTTAATGACAGTTGACACCCTTATCCTCTCCTTTCCAGAGAAAAGACCCTCAACCTGTTCGACTTGGCTCATTAGTATAACCTCGTTTTTGGAAATCTTCTTTTCCCATCTTTTTCCTATCCCTTTGTCCTCCTTTATAAGAACAGAGACCAGAACAATTCCCAGAATCCTGAAGTGTGGTCTAACCAAGATCCCACACAAGTTGAAGCTAAATTCTCTGCATTTTGGTTCCATAACCCACCAACTTAGCATCATTTGCAAATTTTGCAACTGCACTTCCATTTCCTGAGTCTAGCTCATTAATCTAAGTGAACCATAGGTGCCTCAGCACCAGTCCCCTGTGAAAAATCAATTGACATTTTTTTGTTAGCCCCAGTAACCATCTTTGACGCCCTACACCCATCTTTGGTTCCTGCTTTGAGGCCAGCTTGCTAGTCAAACCACAATTTGTTCCCTGTGTCTTTGTGCGTGCGACGTGGTAAATTCTTAAAGACCTTACAAAACTACAAATACATAGATCAGATGGATAAGAGGGCACTTTCTCCATTTATGTGGGTGTCAATATCCAGAGACCATAGATTTAAGGTAACAGGTAGAAGGTTAAGAGAGAGCTGAGGAGAATTTTTTTCATCCAGTGGGTGGTGTGTGCCTGGAACTTACTGCCTGAAAGGGTGGTTAACTCAGAGATTCACTGGCAATGCCATAGCCTCCAGGCCTATGGGTCAAAAGCTGGAAAATGGGATTACCATAGTCAGATTTTTACTGACTGGCACAGACAGAATGAGCCAATAGACTGCCTCCAGGCTGTAAACATCTCTCAGTCTATGAGTCTATCTGCTCATTAAGCCTTGTCCATACTTTTTATTACTTCTTTAAGGAAATTAATAAGTTTGGACATGCATAAGCTGCCCTTTTAAAATCCATGCTGACTACTTTTCATTGTATTTTTCACATTCTAGATGCTTTTTCTTGCTACATTTTTACAACATGCTTCCCTGCCACTATTATTAAGGCATTTCGTGCATAGTTCCTTGGATTTGTTCCATTTCTCTACTTAAGGCTAGTAATTACATTATCTACTCATCAGAAATGTGATTGATTCTTAACTGTCCTCTGGGCAATTAGGGATGAGCAATAAATGCTAGCCTAGCCAGTGATGCCTTCATCTCATGTGTGAATAAAAGAGAGTCCTCTGGCACTATTCTCTTTACTAGAATCTTAACCACCATCCTTTAATTTCCTCATCAGCAGTTGTCCTTTCATGGATTTTAACGAGATGTCTCATGAGACAGTTATGGATTTGCAGTTGGTTTATAGGCCCTACCTTAGTCTTGCAAGCCCTCCTCCAGAGAAGGCATCCATTGTTGCTCATATTAATGTAGCATCCTCCAAAGGACAGTTCGATTCACCTCCAGAGTGGACAAGCCTGGGTTGGTGAGTGCGGTCTTTCCCACCCACAGTTCCATTAATAGGACTGGGAATTTCAGCTCCTAGCCAGCTAGTGCTAGGTCACTGGGCTTGGGCACTCAGTAAAGCTGAATCGGGATCCATTCCAGATTCAAGAAATGGCATTCCAACCCCACCACAAAGAATGATGAGGTAATGAGTATTATCCAACCCAATTCCAGGGAATCTCAAGCCAAAACCAATATCAGACTCCCAGCTCTTGGGCTAGAGTCAGTTTGCAGGCAATTGGAACTAGCTGCGTGGGCACCGTGGTCAGCATGGACCAGTCGGGCCGAAGGGCCTGTTTCCATGCTGTGTTACTCTATGACTCTATTCAGTTGCCCTGTTGAAAAAAGAACAACATTTTGGAAGGGCTAAACCAAGTTCTTGTGTTCCCAGCGTTTGGATTCTGAGATACAGCCCCTGATAGTTTCAGTGGGGAATGTGGTTTGCTATGACAAAGCCCGAGAGGCCTGGAAGGTGTCAGCTTTTACCCCGGATGGCCTAGATTAAATGATCTCAGCAGGGTTCTAGAATTGACCTCAGTACTTCCAAATTGATGAAAGGGTAGGGGTTTGAGGGATGCAAAAGGAAGTGTTGACTCCTGGTGATTTGAATTATCGCTGTGTAAGTCCATAATTGAGGAAAGAATATGAAAGCATTGATGTAGCACAGTCTGGGGAAGAGGAAAGTGAACCCACTAACTGTATTATTTCAATAGGAAGTACAGTAATAATGAGGTATATTGGGTTCATGATGAGGTTACAGTGGTTTTTCTAGTAATTTTCAGTAGAACCCTGTGAAGCAAAGGAGGCTGATTTGTACATTCTCACGTAAATTCAAATTTTCTACAGCAGAAACACATATGTGATGCACCCACAGCTGAATATTTTGGGACAGCAGGGTGACTGAGATCGGGATAATTGTTGCAAACAAGAAGGGACAGATAAGGAGCAACAATTGGTTAAAGAAAAATAGGAAAAGCATCAGGGCAGTGGGCTAGGTTAGATCCTGCCTATTGGCAATTGAGTAGGTGTGCTCCCATGTTGAAGAAGAGGTACGTTCTCCCCTATTTAAACTGTGTTAGGAGTGCTACACATCAGGGTGGCACAGTGGCTCAGTGGCTAGCACTGCTGCCTCACAGCACCAGAGACCGAGGTTTGATTCTAGCCTTGAGTGGCTGTCTGTGTGGAGTTTGCACATTCTCCCTGTGTCTGTGTGGGTTTCCTCCAGGTGCTCCCACAGTCCAACAATATGCAGGTTGAGTGGCTTGGCTGTAGGAATTGCTGGTGGAGGGGGGTGGGGGTATGTTTTGAGTGGGAGGCATTTCAGGAGGTTGATGGGCCAAATGGCCTACTCTCACATTTTAGGGATTCTAGAATGGGCAGATCTCCAACAGCTATCTTCCTATTGGAAGACCTGGGCCAGTATATCTGATGACTAAAGGTTTGGTCCAAGAACTAGGTCTCAAAGAGTACTCTAATGTTGTAAAGGAGAAGAGAGGGATACGGAGGCAGGATTGTGGAGGGAATTCCAAGGGTTGGGGGCAGGTCACCAACAGTATATTAAAGGAGGATGGGATGCAAAGGGGGTCAGAACTGGAGGGGTGCAGAATCATCAAACATTTTAGATATTTTCTGATTAATCTGCTCCGAGATGTTAGTGCAGGCTTCCAGAGCAGGTGGAACTAGAATCCAGGCCTCCTGGCACAGATGTAGGGGGCGTCACCACTACATTCAGAGTCGAATACCTTGATGGGAAAGGGAGATTTTAAATCCTTGTGAATTTAAATATTGTAGAAAAGACTTACATAGCTGAGACATTATGTAGTATTTTGAGGAGATGACAGGGTTCTCACCCTCTGGTCACAGGGACACATGAGACCCCCACTTAGCCTCTGTGTGGAAAGCCCACAGAATAGTCACCATGGCTTTATGCAGGGGAGATCTTGTCTCACAAACTCATTTGGGTTTTTTTGAGGAAGCAATGAAGATGATTGATGAGGTTAAGGCAGCAGATGTTGTCTACGTAGACTTTAATAGAGCATTTGACAAGGTAGGCTGGTCCAGAAGATCAAACTGCATGGAACCCATGGTGAGTTGGCAAGTTGGATGCAAAATTGGCTTGGTCATTGAAGACAGGGTGTAGTTGTGGAGGAGTGTTTTTCTGACCAGAGGTCTGTGACCTTCAACGATCAATGCTGGGACTGATGTTCTTTGTTAGATAAATGATTTAGATGCAAATATTGCAGTTCTGATTAGTAAATTTGCAGATAGCATGAAAATCGGTGGAGTTGTGGATAGTGAGAAAGGATATCAAAGGATGCAGCAGGATACAGATCAGCAGGAAGGTTGGGTGGAGAAATGGCAGATGGAGTTTCATCTAGACAAGCATGGGTTGATGAATTTTGGGAGATCAGATGCAAGAGGAGAATATACAGTATTCCCAAAATCCTTTTGGCAGATTTTGCTTTTCAGATTCCTGACATGACACATCAACCCCAGGGATGAGGCTCTTAAGTGGGCTTTTAATTATCTGCGAAATGGTCTCTATCAGCGATGTGGGAGGGTTGATAAACTTAGAATATACAGTGTTCTGAAGAAGGGTCACTGGACCCAAAACGTGAACTCTGTTTTCTCCTTCACAGATGCTGCCAGACCTGCTGAGCTTTTCCAGCAACTTTGTTTTTGTTCCTGATTTACAGCATCTGCAGTTCTTTTGATTTTTTTATATTGAATATACAGTAAATGGCTGGACACTTGGGAGCATTGATATGCAGAAGGATCTGTGCGAGGGCGGTGGATGGAGGTGTCCATAGCTCCTTAAAAGTGGCAACACAATTGGATAAGGTGGTAAATATGGTTTGCGTTCATTGGTTGGGCATTGTGTATAAAAGTTGGCCAGTCATGCTGCAACTGTGCAAGACTTCAGTCGCGTAATATTTGGATTTCTGTGTGCAGTTCTGTTTGCCTCATATGGGTATGGAAGCCCCAGACAGGATGCAGAAGAGGTTTACAAGAGCTTTGCCTGGATTGGAGTGTATTAGCTATAAGGAGAGGTTACACAAACGTGGATTGTTTTTGCTAGACTGTGGAAGCTGAATGGCGACCTGATAGAAGTATGTAAAATTATGAGAGGCGTGGATAAGGTGGATAGTCGGAATCTTTTTCCCAGGGTGGAAATGTCAAATTCAAGTTTAAGGTGAGAGGGAGAAAGTTTAAAGGAGATGTGCCAGGAAAGTTTTTTTTACACAGAGGATAGTATGTGCCTGGAATGGGTGGTAGATGCAGATATGGGAGCAACGATTAAGAAGTATTTAGACAGATAGACACACGCACAGGCAAGGAATAGAGGAACAGGGACCATGTGCAGGCAGATGGAGTTAGTTTCGAATGGCATCATGGGTAGCACTGACAAGTTGGGCTGAAGGGCCACTTCCTGTGCTGTACTGTTCTATGTTCTAATTAAGTGCCAATCAGTCATTTAATGGGGCAGTGGGAGACTGCATCAAATACTTAGGGACAGAATTCCAGCCTCATCCCATCACCTGGAGAGCTGCGTGCCAAATTGCTCGGCAGCGCCAGAGCGAGTGGTGGTGGCTGCCAGCTGCATACTCAGCCAGGGGTCAGGACCACTGAGAGACCCCCAGGCCTCAGCTGAGTGACGGCATGATGGCCGGTGAGAGGGAGGAGGGGTCAGGGTCAGCAGCAAGAGGAGAAGCGTTGGCTCTGAGCAGGCCACCCTTTTGTCTAATAGCAAGGTTCCCCGATAAGGCACAGATTGACGGGGCACCCTTTCTCGGGAAGTCCAGAAAAAAAAATCCTTTCGGCAGATTTTGCTTTTCAGGTTCCTGACATGACACATCAACCCCAGTGGCTGTGGGATGAGGTCCTTAAGTGGGCTTTTAATTGTCCACTAAATGGTCTCTATCAGCAACATGTGGCTGCTGTTAAACTTAGCTAGTCTTAGTCAAGGCAGAGGTGGATAGAGAGCAGGGTCACCACTCGCCAACCTCCTGTCTGATTAAGTGCCCTTCCACCTCCAAATTTGCCTCGAGGGGAAAACATTCAATTCCATGTCGTCAACGCTGATATTCAATGAAGGAGCGGGGGGGGAGGAAATCGCCTTCCAGTCATAGTGGGCAATACGTCAAAGACAAAACATCAATCATTATACTGCAACAGGTTTTATTAGAAACAAGAGTTTACAAATACTTTACAAATGTAAAACTGAACCCATAAGAGTATGAAGGAGGCAAGGAGCCAAGCTTTAATATACAGCCATATTGCACAAATAGAAAATCAGCTCCCATTTTCAGCTATTTACAGTTATTGAGTGCACTTCCCCGAGTCTCAATAACACACACAAATCCCAAGGTGTTTGTTCTAAACCGTGCTACATTATCACTGGGTCTCTTGTCTTGCCTGGGATTGTGCAGTTTTCAAGACTTCCAGTTTACTTTTTGGGGGAAAAAAAATACCTGTACAGAAAACAAGAGGACAACTTTCAAACAGTTGTAGCAAAGAATGCATTGTTACCTGGGAAACTATGGAATCCAATTACACATACACATAGCCCACTGGCCACTTATAGCTTAGTAGGTCATACAGGGTCATGCTATGCCGAGTCCTATTAACATAAGTTTCCCAGCGTGATGAGGCATATGTCTGTTATGTAGCCACATCATTATCCATTTACATCCATTCTCTGCCCTGAATAAGATTATACAGCAAGATCAGTCTTTGAAGGGTCATGACTTCATATATCTGCTTCTGTTCCCAATCTGAAAATCCTAGCACCATGTTTACTTCAGTTAAAGGAAAGTCACCACTTCCATTTGAGGAGCTAAGGCTTGGGGTCAATTGAAAATTTCAACTCAGACAGATTTTTGTCAGGCAAGGGTATCAAGGAATGCAGAATCAAGGAAGTTGGGGGGGAGGTGGAAACGGGAATTTTATGCAGATCACCCATAAGCTCACTAAATGGCAGAGCAGACTCAAGGGCTTGAATGGCGTACTCTTGTTCCAATGTTGGGGATAGCAAGAGCTGCAGATGCTGCAGTCAGACATAACGCAGTGTGGAGATGGAGGAACACAGCAGGTGGTCAGGCAGCATCGGAGGAGCAGGTCGGAACCCTTCATCAGGACTGGTCCTGACCCGAAATGTCAACTCTCCTGCTCCTCTGATGCTGCCTGACCTGCTGTGTTCCTCCAACTACACACTGTATTGACTCTTGCTCCAATGTTCCTAATCTCGATGACCTCTATGTTGAAAGTTGTCAATCTCTCTGATACGGGAGATGAGAAGCTCTTTCTCATGTACGATTCCAAGGAAGGAGGTGGGTGGGAGCAGTGAGCAATCACGTCATTTGCCCATCACCTACGGACACACTGTGTGAGTGGAAGAGTCATCTTCGTCTGTCAGGGGCCGCCAATGATGATGATGATGCCTATCTTAGTTTTGTTTATCACTTGGAAAACTCTTGGGTAGAGGCAGTGGGGAGGGAACGCTGTTTGAATGGCATTTGTCAGATTTTTAACCAGACGCTGTTATTTGACTTTTGAATGGATCTCTTTAATGTTAATGTTGGTCTCTCTCTCTGCACCTTCTCAGTAGCTGTAACATTGTATTCTGCTCTGTTACCCTGATGCACTTGTACAGTACGGTCTGCCTGTAAAGCATATAAGATAACATTTTTCACTGTATCTCGGTACACGTGACAGTAATAAATTAAGTCAAATCAAATTTAAGAGTGATCCAATCGGATAATGTTTTAACTCAAGAAAGTGACACACCATAAAGAGAGTGCATTGGGTGGCCAATGGCAGGATTATCGGGGAAGCCTTGTTGAAGGCTCAACTTCATGTGCTGAAACCTCCTCAAATAAATCCAATCAAAGCTGGCAACCCAGGCTCCAGCATGGTTTGGACTGAAGCTGTGGAGTGAAGAGAAATATTGTAGTCAAAATTGAATACACAGAGGCTTAGAGGTTAAGGAACCTGCCTTACATGGTTATGAGGACTACTTTAATGGTTCATTCTTGACTGGGCCGAAGCCCTAACTTATAGCACCCCTCCACCACCATGTTACCCAATTAGTGATCAGCCCAACAGCAAAGGGGGCTGATGCAAGTTATCTTCTGGCTGAATAGCAGAATGTAAGTGGTGGGTGAATATTGTAGGCTTGTTCCTGATCACCTGAGGCTCTTCAGGAAGTATTTGTAACATTCGTTCCCGTCTCATAATGAGGTGAATTCCATGAAGGAGTTCTACTATGTCAGATAGTGAGAGGATGCTTCCTATGGTGAGACTGTTAAAATCTTAACGTTACAATGGATTCCCAGGACTGTGTATTCAGCATAAAAGGAGGAGATAATGGGGTTAATGGATTCGTGTCCTAATTTAAAAAGCACTTGCATTGACACAGCACCTTTCTCATCCTCAGGGTATCCCAAAGTGTTTTGTAGCTAATGAAGTACTTTTGAACATGTACTCAGTGCTGCAGGACAGTCGATCTTACACAGCAAGATCCCACTAACAATGAACATGTTCGTGAAGGAGTTACATTTTGTCCGATAGCACATCAGGGAAGCACATTCAGATCTTTTCCTACGCAACGGGCACTATGCAATTCTCAGTGGTTGTTGTTGGTTGAGGGATGAATGTTTGCCAGGAAAGTGGTCTTGTAGTGGTGTCTGAAATTCGCCCTCAAACCAAGCCAATGGTATGAGGCAAATCCGGGTTGTACAGTGAATCTCCTTCTGTCCATGACTGTGGCCCTTTGAATTCTACATCATAAAACTCAACGGCAAACACCCCAGCCCCCTCACCTCATGTTTCACAATAGTGACCCGAGCCAGGATTAAACCCCATTTTTACTCAGGTCAATAATATAACAATCTATCTCGGAGGTTCACAACAGGAGTCTTGAGATACATTTGTACAGTCAGAGAGCAGAGTTTTGCCTTCCAGGATGCTAGATTTGGTTATGTGATACCTAGTGACTACGTGGACCTCACTTAATAAGAAACACGAAGTTCCTGGCTATAGCACACAAGGAAGGGGCTTAAGTAGCCAGGGAGACCATGTGCCGAAGCTTGGTAAGAAGACTTGGGTAACAGAAGACTGAAATTATAAGGTGACACTCTTTGTGGGGAAATGATTTATTTTAACCCCTCGCTGCTTATTATTCTTGCTTATGAAAAGCCTTTTTTGAAAAGTCCACACACACATTTCCTATTCCAGTTTCACCCATTTTCTCTCCAACAACTCAAGAAAATAAGGAGTACGGAAAAGCGAACTGGACAAATAGTTTGGGTTGGCTAGTTCAGGGGCCAAGATCAATGGATTTCTGAATATTAACGATATCAAGGGACAGTGCAGGAAAATTATGTTGAGGTAGAAGATCAGCTGTGATTTGTTTCGAAGGCGGAGCAGGCTTGAAGGGCTGAATGGCCTACTCCTGCTCCCTATGATCCAAATGTATGGACAAACCAGAACTTTTTTTAGCTGCTGTCTTGTCTTCCTGTTCTCCTAAAGCATAGGGGAGCTCCCAATCAGCTGCTTGAGAGTCACCCATCTCAAAATTCGTCATCCACAGGAACACCTTTGGTCCTATGAGAAACAAAGTGGTTTTAAGCATAAATTTTTAACTTCATATCTGCAGATTGTGAAGTGAACACTCATGGAACTGACCTCTCAAGTCTGGAGAGAACCACGATCACTCTCAATGTTAGGAATATACAGGCCCAGCTCTCAACTGGAGGTGGCTAAGTCCATGCTGTGGGAGCCAGGTGACTTGTGAAGTGTTGGTACACAACAGTTGAGGGTGTTTAACTCTTGAGAACATATGTACCTTCAATATTCACAGAATTCATCGGTCACAGAAGCAGACAAGCTTGAAACCCACAAAGCATTAAATCCCGCTTTACAACTACATTTCTTTCAAAAAGTCAAGGAGGTTAATAAAAAAAAATTTCGACAAGAGAAAACAAAAAATATACAATACAAAAATGACATTCCAGTGCGTGTTTGCATATTCCTGTCCTTCTATCTCTGTTCCCCAACCTAACGTTACAGTCAGAAGCTTCCTCATATGTCAAGGAGAGAGCTGTGTCTAATCAAAACCTTTAAGAGAAACTTTTTTGATGGAAGAGTCAGCACCGTTGTCGCTCAAAGATCACATTCAAAAATCCCTAGCAAGTCGCAGAAGGGAGTGGCTTGGGAAGATCCTGCTCGTTGTGCATTGTATGTTGGTCATTGCTGTGTAGCACAGGCCTATTCTTCAGAAACATCCTCCAGCCAGTTGTTCCTCTACGACTACCAGTTGGGAGATCCACCCAATGATGGGCAGAATGCCTTGCCTGACACGGAGTTAAGCTGTGCAGATCAGAAAACGTGTGGTTTCGACTTCCTCTGAGATAGATCGGCAACATTAAAGCTGAGCACCATCCAGTTATTCAGGATTAATTGCCCCCACTCCACAACCTCCCTCAATGTTTACCCATGAGGAATGTCCATTCTCATGAAGAACCATAGCTGTGCTTTAGGTCTGACGAAACTCCGAAGCTGGCCTGTGAAGACACGGGCTATAGATTCTTTGCATGTGATCTTTAAACTCATCTTGATTTGTACGTGTGTGTTTTAGATGCAATGTTCGTTTTTAAGCCTATGTACATCATCAGTCACAATCTGTCAAGTAGACGCAGCAATGGTTTACCCTCCCCAGCCACTCTCCGCCTTCCCTTCCCACCCCCACCCCTCCCCTCCCAAAACAACACTACCTATTACAATTCACCTGAGAGAGGTCTGAATAAGGTGCACTTCCGTGCTGAGGATTTACAGACAATGTGAGTGGGACTGGTGACTGTCTTTCAGTGACAGCCCGGTCTGTTTGAGCTAACCTCGGGCTAGCCACTGACCAACAGCCTTGAAGTAGTCAACATGCAAGTAGTTTGATCAAGAAACTCCGACATGGAAGAGAGGATTTGCCAAGGCACACATACAACAAAATAAAACGTGACGCCCAGGAACTCCTAAAGCAGCAGGCATCTCACACTGAAACTGAAAATATCCTTCCTACTGCCCATCTCAAGTTAACCCTAAAACCATGCTGGCTTTGAGACCTGACAGTGACACTCGCATCCTCATAGCTCTGAATATGGTCGCAAGGGTACTTTGTCTGTCTCGCTGCACTAGCCACTGGGCAAATCACCAATTGCGTTCTCATCATGCAAGAAGTTAAGAGTTTGCCAATCGGTATCAAATAACGGTGGAGCAGGGAGATTCCTCCAGGGGCAACATGACTTTGGTCTGAGTTTCTGCTGTTTGGAGACTGGTGAGCAAAGTTTGCCTCTCACTTTCGTTCTTCCTTAACCCAATCCAAGCAGAGTCCTGATGAAAGTTAGTTGTGGAGATCCTAGTCTACTCTTCTGTCGTGGCATTGAATCACCTAATGCCCAAAGGACCAGGCAAGTGGAGGGTCTGCTACGACTGACTTTCAGAAACCCAGTAGTAAAACCCCAAAAAGTGGGCTGTGTGTGTGATCTAACACTTCTTCTTTAATTTTCCATACATTCATAGGGCAAGGAATCGCAAAGTTCTTCCTCAAACAGGTCCATCGTTCAGATCTCCATGATGAAGAGAGAGTGTGGAAGGGTCTGGAAGTCTTAGTTGGTGGCAATACTCTCCCAACAAAGGAAGCTCCACATCACAGCAAGCAGTTATGACCATGACATCAGACAGAAAGCATTGCTTGTCCAGCCTATAAATGCCATGCTTGAATAATGATAGTGACTAGCTCTTCCCTAACCCCCAACCCCGGGCACCACCCCTCCTCCTAAGGTGCCAGTTTCAGCAAGTGTTCAAATTGGCCTGTTCCATCCGAGCTGGCCCAGCCACTCCAATGAAACACAAAGACATTGCACACTAGAAAAAAAAACTAGACAAGACCAGTAATACGCAAAATAAATTATACAGAATAAATTACAGAAATGTAAGGGAGCTCCCTTGCGCCTTTCACAAGGTTGGCGGAGGCAGTCTGCAATGAGTTTTCTCGTGCAGTTTCATATCATTCTCGAGGCAGTCTTTCTATGTTAGCTGGCTCAGCGTTCAAAGATCGCAGGAAACATTTCTTCTTTTCTCTTCGTTAAAAAGGCTGCACCACAAAACACGCTGGGACAGTAAAAGTACGAGTGTATGTGTAGCTTCCCACCTCTCCTGAGCAAATGTCGCAGCTCTTCGAAGAAGGCTCAATGGGACCACTTGCGTTCTTCTCTTGATGGGGCAATTTTTAAGGATAAACCATAAAACTTAAAGGTTAATCCTGTTAGCCTGTATCAATAGCATACGTACGTATGTCCATCAAC
The DNA here is from genome assembly GCA_024137785.1 of Ginglymostoma cirratum. Taxonomy (NCBI): domain Eukaryota; kingdom Metazoa; phylum Chordata; class Chondrichthyes; order Orectolobiformes; family Ginglymostomatidae; genus Ginglymostoma; species Ginglymostoma cirratum. The sequence goes on along the minus strand of JAHRHZ010000133.1, from coordinate 10,837,195 downwards.
ATCTGTTGAGGCACAATATCTGTTCCATTGTTGCTACATCCACGTACAATGCTTTCTAAATCCTCAAGGCATTGCCAACAAACCTTATTGCACAGTCTTACTCATTCTATTATAGAACTTCAACACTGTGGAACTCTTCATCCCCCTTCAGTCTTCCTCACTCTCGCAGTTTTAAAACTCATGCCTGGTGTGGATACAAAGGCATGAGATTACTGAATGATTACAGCACAGAAAGAGGCCATTCGGACCGTCATGTCCGTACTGGGTCTCCACAAGAGCAATTCATCGCGTGCCGCTCCCCCTGATTTTATGGTTGTCTCACTAAACCAGTAAACCAGGGGCCTGACGACTGACCTGGCGGGCAAGAGTTCAAATCCTACCAAGGGAGCTGGGGAGTTTGAAATCAGAAAAATGTTTTTAAAAATCTGGAATTGAAAAGCTGGTGCCAGTAATGGCGATCATGGAATCACTGGATTGTCATATTAAACAAAAAATCTCACCCGATTCTCGAGGAAGGAAATCTGCTATGCCTGCCCAGTCTAGGCCCACATGTGATTGGCTCCACCAGAATTCCGGGATTTCCAGGAACTACAGACCAATCTCCAGTACATTATGATTTGCGTATCTGACGGAAATTCTTGAGATCATTCAAAAGAGAGCCCCTGTTTCTCTTTGCTATGGAAATTATTGGAGATGGCTGCAGATTAACAAAGAAGACTGGTTTTTCAATTGGATCGGGAAGGCGGAAAATGGTGATAATGGTCGTTTCTGAGGGCAACAGCAAGAGCCTGGTTGGGGGGGGAGGTGAGAGGAGGAGAAGAGTCATGGTCACATGATAGAACGTTCACATCCAATGGGACTGAGAATATTTGAGTCATCCTTTCGAATACAGCCGGCCTTAGATTTGGTTTCAGGTAGCTCAATTAAAGATAAACATAGACTTTGTTAAATTCATAATGTACGTTCAAATTCATATTTCAAGGGCAGACCAAACAGAAGGTTTCATACTTGGACACAAGTCTTACCAACACTTGATGCTTTACTTATGGTTTAAGATGGTGTTGTGACAATTCGCAAATTCAAGCGACAGTGTAAAACAGTAAACCCTTAACAAATTTGTAAACGTTTTGCTTTTGGCGGGGGGAGGGGGAACCGCCATTTCATATGGGTGCCGCGGAACGCAGAAAATTTAAATGAGGGGTCGCATGGCATCGTCTTGAGAATCAAGCTTCAGCTCACTGCATCATGCGACTGCCCGTTTTCCCATGCAGCCTGTCGTCTGTGAGCCACCTCCTTTCTTCCAAATGGGAAGGAGCACGCTAGACATTCCTCACTGTGAAAAGCAAGGGGGAAAACAGAATGGAAATAATCGAGGCTTTTGATTAATTCTGTAGGACAGGCACTGTTTAGAACAGCAATGTGGATGACGACTCTTAACTGCCCTCTGAAAATGTACCCAGGAAAGCCATTCAGTTCAAGATTACTGAAAGATGGGCAATAAATGCTGACCCAGCCAGCAACACCCAATTTAAAACACCCGATTTAAAAAAATCACTCAACTTCTTGGGCCACCTCATCAGTCAATGAGATCTTTGCACCTCAGCACAGTTTTTAACTGTTCAAATTCCCTCGACCTGGCACCAAGTGTGAGCAGTGAGTTGTGCACAGTCAATAAATAGCCATATTAGTTCTCCGGGTCTCAATAAAGCACTTTGCTCAGTGTGAAAGATACTCCAAAAAAAAATTGTAAAGGCTTTCTTTATCTTTTAATAACCAATGCATTCCAGATGAGGTGAACACTCGGAATGAGTGGGTGATCCGCTGAGGAAAGGTTGGACAGGCTGGGCCTGTAACCATTGGTGTTTAGCACAGCAAATTGATTGAAACATACAGGCTCATGAGGAGTCAGGACAGGATGGGTAGTCCTGAGTGAGCTCTGGTCAACGGTTGGCGGGGTGGGGTGGTCCCCAGTAAAAATAAGGTGTTGTCCAATTAGGACAGAGGTGAGGAGAACTTTTTTTCTTTCTTCCGTGCGTCTTTGAAACCCTCTTCCTCAAAAGTGGATAGGAACGGAGTCTTAGAATATCTTTAAGGCAGAAGAATTAGATTCACGTTGAACAAAGGGTAAGTGGGAATAGGGAGTTAACCAACTCCTGCGCCCAATTCACACGTTGGCATTCAACAGCAATTGTCAAGGGATTGCAGTTTCTTAACCACGGAAGAGAAGGAGAAAGGTCGATGCAGAAAGATGAATTAAAGATCAGGAAGGAAGAGGGTGAAAGAGCAAGCTGTGAGTAAAAGTTGTCAAATGCACTTGCATGGAATGAGAGGGAATGTGAGGGAGAATGGAAGGTAGAGAATGCAGACCTAACATATGCGGGAGAAAGAAACTTACAGTGCACGAAAGGGACACAGGGTAGGGAAGCGAGAAATGGACGGAGTGTGAGAGTGAGTGAAAAAGAGGTCTGATGAGAGAGTTGAGAACTGGGGGGCGGACGGAGGAGAGGAGCGGGGCTAGAGGAGAACTAACCCCGTGACAAAAGGGCGATGGAGGAAGAGTGAGCAGGAGGGAGCGTGAGCTGAAACATTGCAGCATGTAGCAGTAATTGTGCTAGGCAAGCTTCAGTGACAAGGAAGCGGCTCAGAGTTAAAGCTTCCTGCTGTGCCAGCTGGGCTCTTGCTAATTAAAATAGCTGCAGCCTTTCATTAGACCTGACTTACTCTCCTCTCACTAATAAACCTTTTGATTTATTTGAACAACAATCAAAAAAAAATGGCCGTGAATATAACAGAGACGGGAGCCTCACCACAGTGGGATTTGTCTGTACCTGAACTGAGGCCAGAATAATTACACCAAATTTAGCTCTAATATCCAGCTAGCAGTTAATTAATGTTTAATTCAAGGCTCTTTAATCTCTTACTGTTGAGTCAATATGATGCAATGGCTTGCTTCCCAACTGGATTGTAGGTTAAGGGTGACAGGTCACATATCAGCAGATAAACATGCCGAGGTTAAGGAACGGGTAACGTTGATGGGAGTTTAGAACAAAAACACACACCTCAGGTAAGTTTGCGTTTGATGGTTGGTTCACATGTAGCAGCGTGGTAACAACTTTCCCTTGCACTGCCTTCCAACCGCTCCCCCACTAATTTTCCCAGTCAGCTCAGTGTTGGTGATGTGAGGTAGGAGGTCCAAACAAGGAAAGCCATTTTGAAGGGGCACAAGATGGGATTTTGGGATTGGTCTCGGTAATATTGGATTAGGGAGCAAGGAGAACTCACTCAGAAACAAGGAAAGGGGCAAACACAGCATCTCTGTGGCTGCGAGCCTACTCGCATTTGTCGCAATGGGTTCGCAAAGTTACCGCATGGTGTCCCAGCTCCAATCCCAATTCAGAGGGGGCAGCTGGGTCAGCCGGGATAGAACTTTCTCTTCAAAATTCAGGCAACCTTTTGGGAGTAGCTTCCGGATTATCATCCTGGTCTTCGTCACAATGGGAACTTCCCATGATGTAGCCCCTCAAACCAACAAGGACCAGGGAGTGCAGGACATCATGGCAATTCAGACCATTCCACTAGATTGGTGGGGGAGCACCTCCGACCCCTGTACACATGTAGTCTCTTCCCTACAGCTGTGGCACAGTGAGCACCACTTGGCATCCATAACCAACCTCTGATCAATCTGAAATGCAGAGAGCCTGGCTTAGACTCCAGGGAATCTCAGATCGCCACAGGTATCATAGAAACGACAGCCCTTAATGCCTCTTGAGGAGGGCGGGGGTGGGAGATGCCGGCTGAGTCCTAGTGGCTCTGGAGGAGCAAGAGCTCTTGGAGATAGCTTGAACTAAGTGCAGTCCTAGGTTCAATCCACGCTTGGCTTTCAACTGTTTCCTGCTCTCGTGACCCTTGCCCCTGTGTGTGTGTGTTTATATGTGTGTGTGGCTTGAAATTTGTTCAAGCCCCAGCTATAAAACAATTCCTGAAGGTTAAGAGTGTTGGCTGAGGACAAGGGTTGGCTTCCTGATGCCACCTTACCTGACAACTTAGGTGTGAATAATGAAACACGTAGCAGCCAATGCCTTCAGAGTTGGACCCAGCCCGAAACAGTTCAAGACCTTTAGTAAATGGAGAAAGACAGGCACAGATAAAGGAAAGTTCTTGCTAAAGGATTTGGATGGACAGTGGTTTAGCTTGACTCTTCCCTCAGATAGCCCAGGAGGCTGGCGATCTATGGAACGGTGAAGAAAAGTGAGATTTAATGGAGGTTTTCAATATTGTGTGGGGTTTTGACGTAGTAAAAAAAGGGAGAAATGACTTTTCGCTGGCGAGAGCGTCAGTAGCCAGGGGGCCGTTGGGATCATTGGCAAAAGGGCCAGAGAGAGGAGGAGAACTTCTTTCACAGAGCACACTGCGGTGATTTGGAGTGCACAGTTTGCAAAGCAGCAGATTCAGCAGTAACCTTTCAAGGGGCAACTGGAAAAGGGTAAAAAAGTTATTGTAAAGGCTTCAGGGAAGACAATGAGGGGGGAGGTGGCTCTTTGGAAGATAGTGCTTCCAAAGGACAGGCATGAGCTTCATGGGCCGAATGGTCTCATTCTGTGCTGTATGACTTCTACTGAATTCATCCAGGTCAGAGGAGATTGAATGGCTGGGAAGGAGTCACAGTTACTTCTTTGGAGATGCCTCTGTGTTCTTACTTCTTGTCCTGTCTCTTTCCTCCCTCTTCCCTCCCTCCCCCGCCAACCCCTTCCACCACACAAGAGGTAACTCCCCGACCTAACCCAACCAAAAATTCATAACATGGTCATTGCTCTGCAATATCCTTCATTTTTATCCAAAATTAAAACCGCCTTCCAAAAAGGGGAAAGGAGATCCGTGAGAAATGGAGCCCGAAATCTTCGTTTGGGCTGGTGTGGGCAGACTGGGGACTGCTGGGGAGAACCATCTTCCAGGATTGAGTGCTAGTTCCCAGCCGACAAGTCTCTAAATCCCAAAAGTGGTCGCCATGTCCCGATCTTAAATAAACCATTGGCAAACAGAGTTTTCAGCAGGACTGTAGGAGCTTGAGAGTACATGGGAGGGCACAAAAATTTCCAGAGACTTCCAACTTTTAGCCCTACAAGGGAGAAGCATCCTAGTTCCCAGAGGTTGCTCAGTTATGGGGTGGGGGGAAATGGAGGGGATAAAACACATGGTAAATCTCTAAAGGGATTGCACATAACCAGTGTTGAGAATCCAGTGCTGCACTCAACCACTTAAAAGGCTCTTTAACGTGGCGCTGATGATTGGTAAGAGTTCTGACGAAGAGTCACCGGACTCAAAATGCTGACTCTGCTCTCTCTCCACCGATGCTGCCAGACCTGCTGGGTTCCTCCAGCGATTCCCGTTCCTGTCTCCTTTTCCTTCGCTCTTCGTGCCACTGCGCCTGAGGGATGTTCATTGTTCACGGGGCAGGGGAGGGGTGAGGGGGGTGGCAAGCATTTTTTTTTGTTCAGTCGAGGTGAGGAAGAAGTCGAGCCCTTTCTCCTCAGGAGGCCCGTCAGACCCCTCCAGCAATTGGCGGAGGATCCATCGGTAGCAGTGGAGAGCGCATGATGGTCGACAGCGAGTTTCCACTGGAGGTCATTGGGAAACAATGGGCCATTTCCACTTTGGATGAAACTTTAAAACAAAAGTGACACCAACCGACCAGCGGTGTGTGTACCTTCAAACCCGTGGCTTTGTTCCCTCGTTTGGCGCCGTTCGCAGTACGCGCTGAAGTCTGGCTGCAAAGTGGGAGGGTCGGACGGAGAGGGTGGGCCTCACCTTTGACCTGCCGCCCCCACGTTCTCTTCCGGGTCAAAGATCAACGTGAACAGAAGGAAGAGAAGTCGCCACCACAAGGGCTGGTCCACGCGGTTTTCGTTCCTGTTCCGCTGCGGGAAGAAAGACAACATCCTGCGTGAGGTGGGATAAAGCCCGGGCGACAAGGCTGAAGGTTCAAGTCACGAGGCGCTGCAGCAGAGCTCGGGTTTTTAAAAACGCGAGAGGGAGGGGCAGTGAGTCAGAGGCATCGCACTTCCCATCGGGGAACAGCTGGGTGTTTACAGGTTCCAGAGCAGGGGTGGGGTTGGTAGGTATTGGCAGGAGGCGGATGGTGGGTATTGGAGAAGGGCGATGGTGGATATTGGAGAAGGTGGACATTGGGGGTGGCACGGGTGAATATCAGGAGCGGGGGCAGTGGATACTGCAGGAGGGAGGGACTGTGGATGTAGGGAGTAGGGTGGTACGTATTGAGGGGATGGTGGGTAGATGTGAGGACATTGATGGTGGATATTGCAGAAAGGTGATGATGGATATTGGAGGAGGGCGACGGTGAATATTGGACGAGGGAAGGACTTTGGATATTGATGGGGGGGGAACAGTGATTGGTATCGGAGGGGAATGGTGAATACTGGGGAGAGAAGATGGATAGTGGAAGGGATGTTGGATATTTGCAAGAGAAGTTGATGGCGGGGGTTAGAGAAGAGGGATGTTGGATATTTGTGCGAGGGGAGGCTTATGGTACAGATTGGAGGAGTGGAACTGTAGATGGACGGTACATTTTGGTCAGTCTGTATTATTGGAAATTCTATCACGTGGATATCATTGCAAATATGATCCTCTCCTCATAAACGATAACTATAAGATTTGGTATGACCTCCTGCAATGCCAGCACAATGTCCATCACGCAGACCCTGCACAGAGATACTTGTCACCCCCAACATGGAGCAACAACTCCCCCAAGAATACCACCTGTCATATGTGTGCCTGTGTGTGTGTGTCTCTCTCTCTCTTTCACACACACACACACCCTCTCTCAATGTCACACACGAACACACACACAGTTACTCTCACAAGCACATAAACACACACACGCACATACACATAAACACGAACACACAAACGTACACACATTCTCACACACATGAACACAGACACATAATGTCTGTCACACACGCAGACATGCACACAGTCTCCCTCAATCTCACACACACAGTCGTCTCACACACACGTAAACAAACACACATGCAAACTCACAGTCTCTCGCTATGTATCTCTCTCTCATACACACATACAGTCTTGCTCTCTCTCACGCGCGCGCACACATGCACACACGCGCACACACACGCGCACACACACACAGACTCTCTCACACACAGTTACTTTCACACACACATAAACTCAGACACACAAACACACACACAAACACACACACATTAAAAACACACACATATAAACATACACACACACTCTCTCAGACATACACGAACACAGACAGACACAATGTCTCTCTCTCTCTCACACACACGCACACACAGTCTCTCTCAATCACACACACAGGCCTGTCACACACACGGAAACACATACACACGCAAACACAGTCTCTCTCTCTATCTCTCTCTGATGTACACACATACAGTCTTGCTCTCTCTCTCTCTCTCTCACACACACACAGTCTCTCTCTCACACACAGTCACTCTCAAATGCACACAAACTCACACACACACACATATACACATGCACACGCACACACACACAAACATACACACACGCTCACACATACACGAACACGGACAGACATATAATGTCTCTCTCTCACACACACACACACACACACAGCCTCTCTCAACCTCACACACACACAGTCCTCTCACTCACACATAAAGAGACAAACACACGCACATACACGCATACACATGCACACACAGATACAGTCTCTCTCTCTCTCTCACACACACAAACACACACAGTCTCTCTCTCTCACACACACATACAGTCTCTCTCACACACATACAGTCTCTCTCTCTCTCACACACACACACAGACACACGCAGTCACTCACACACACATAAACACAAACACACACTTCTTTCTCAAACATATACACATACAGACAGATGCACACAGTCGCTTTCTCACACAGACAGTCTCTCTCGCTCTCTCACACACACATACACAGTCTCTCTCGCTCTCTATCTCAAACACAGACTCAGTCAATCTCTCTCAAACACAGTCACTCTCACACACATAAACAAACATACACACACACTCTCTCTCACACATATACAGAAACACAGACACACATCTCTCTCTCACACACACACACACATACACACACAGTCTCTCTCAATCTTACACACACACAGAGTCACTCTCTCACACAAACACACACAGTCTCTCTCTCTCTACGTCTCTATCTCACTTACACACACATACACAGTCTCTCTCACTCTCTCTCTCTCACACACACAGTCACACATACAAAAGTCACACACGTACAGTCACACACAAACATAGTCACACACAAAGTCACTCACACAGACACAGTCTCACACACACACTCTCACACACACACAGTCACAGTCACACACAGTCACAGTTACCCCCCACACACACACACAAACACACAGTCACCCACACACACAGTCACAGTCCCACACATACACAGTCACAGTCACACACACACACAGTCACAGTTTGCCACATTCCCAGTCACAGTCACACACATACTCAGTCACACACACACACACAGTCACAGTCCCCCACAAACACAGTCCAAGTCCCACACATACAGTCATACACATACTCAGTGTTTCTCTCTCACACACACAGAGAGTCTCTCTCTCTCTCATACACACACAGTCTCACACACAGACACACAGTCACACAGTCACACACACAGTCACACACACACAGTCTCACACACACAGTCTCACACACACAGTCACATACACACACAGAGTCTCACACACACAGTCTCTCTCACACAGTCTCTCTCACACACACAGTCACATACATACACACACACAAACAGACACATACACACACACAGACACATACATACCCACACAGTCCCTCTCTCACACATGGTCACACACACACACAGTGTCTCACACACACACACACACACACACAC
>JAHRHZ010000133.1:10781261-10793393 GCA_024137785.1 Ginglymostoma cirratum | reverse complement strand
TTCCTGCTCCTCTGATGCTGCTTGGCCTGCTGTGTTCATCCAGCTCTACACCTTGTTATCTTAGTTACTTAATTGCTCTGTGTTTTCCTTTTTATCTCTGATATCAATTCTTCCATTTCATACTGAAAGAAACCTACATTTATGTTCACTAATCTTTTTAATTTTTACATCCCTTTAGAAGCATTCACAGTCCATACTTTTGCGCTCTTTGCAAGTTTACTCTCACATCTACTATTCTGCTCTTAATTGATTCCTTGGACCTCTTTTCAATACTGCTCCCAATCCTCAGGCTCAGGACTTCACCCAGCAACTTTATACGTTCCTTCTTCATATCTAATATTATTCCTAATTTCTTGGGTTAGCCAACTTTGGATCACTTTTGCTGTTGTATGTTTTGCACCAGAAATGAATACGTAACTACTGAAATACATGCATTCATTCCTTAAATACTAACCATTGTCTATCCACTGTCATGCTGTCAGACCCCTTCACATGATCGCTCAGTAACCACTCTTCCCAGACCACTTGGTAATACTGACTATATCTCTACTGATCCTTCAGTATACAGACAGGTTTAGTGCCTAAATATTTCACTGCTCTGATGATCTATAGTTGCTTTTAGCCAATGCATTCTTAGGCTGCATTCAATGTCCACATGTAAAAGAGACGGAGCTCATTAGTGACCATGTCCAAAGGAAGTGGAAAAAAGCAACTGCACAGCTGCAACTACATCACATCAAATCATAATGGATGTTATCTCTGTTTATGATCTCTCTTCATTTTGCAGTTTACGACCTACCCTCTCCATATAGGAGCTATGGAACTGATCCCCAATCTGCTGCAGCTTCTGCCCAATCCGAATCTCCACTCTCTCCCCAGGCGGTGTATCCGTCCGCAGCACATCTTCTCGATCGTGATGGGTTGCTGTGCTGGCCCGCGGCACTTCAAAAACCTCTGAACAATTCAATCGGTACGCTGCATTACCTGCGGGAAAATTACAACAAATCGTGACTCAAGTTTGTTTCCCTCTCGCCCCTGCTTCTTTCTCTGCCTTGATCTCTAAGGGAACATTCGAAATGAAAACAAGGGAAATCTGCTTTTGTAATTTGGCAAAAGGCGAGTCAATATTTCCACATGTCTACCAGGTGATATAAGTGAAAGCTCATCACATTCTCCAGCACTGTTCAGGTCTCACTTAGCTGGCTGGTTTGCAATCACAGATGTTAAGGTGTAATGGCATGACTTGAGTCATGCTGACACCACTGAATCAAGGCAAACATGAGTCTCTCTTCCAGAACAAAACAATTTATTTAAATGACTGTCCTTTTATAATGGTCTCCTCCACACGGACACACACAGGCACACATATATAAGAGACAAATGGACACACAAACAGACTCGTCAATACAGGTCTATAGATGGGCATATATAGGGACATATACACGTACAAGAATAGGACTCATACACAGAAACACACGCACGAGAATATACAGACTGACAACATATATGTGGGGAAACACACACTTATATGGATGCATAAACACACAGATGTGCACATATATACATAAATACATATACCCAGATATATATATACATGAACACACATATCCATTCAATATGTCAGTGTCTATATGTATCTAAATGTACAAGACACATATACTCACAGATACACACACACACACACATAACGGACACATACATATGCAGTCTCATACACACTCAAATACATGTGTGTACACACACTCATATACATGTGTGTATTCTCACACACACACACACACACACAGGAACTGAGGATAGACGCAAGGATGTGCTGAGTGACCAGTTGGTAATGTACCAGACTCTGGTTGGGAAGGCCCAGCTTAAGACTCACTCCAGGAAAGGTGTTCATCTGGATTGAATTTCCACATTTTCTCACTATTTCTTAGGTGGAGTCAGTGACACAGTGGTAATATCACACACAAACACACACACACACACGTGTCCAGTACAGGTCCTCATACATCACACACGCAATTGCACAAACACACCCTTGCTACACACTAACTGAAATGCGTAACTTACTGAGCATGTTGCAAAGTGAGAGCTCAAAGGTCCTGTTTCTTTCTCTTTCAAACTTCGCGCAGGATCAGAGGCTAGCTAACGAGAGTCATTCTGACTTAGGCAACGGTGTGAAATGTCACCTCCAATGAACTGGAATGAAAGTCAGGGCAGATGAGAGAGGAGCAGCTGAGAGGCACAAAGGGGGCAATCTAGTGGATTGCTTCAAGCATGCCAATCTCTGTAGATTGGGAACACATGAAAGGAAGAAGGGACAAGCAATCCCAACATCCCAACATCCTCCCAGTTTATGAAAATGATTTAGATATGTGTTATTTGGGGAGTTACATTCTCTCAGTTTCCCACGCTCAAATGTACCCATCTGCATTCCCTGTGCCCTCCCCACAAACTCACTTCACCGCGATGCTTGACCACACATCCTGTGTGAAAGTAAGCAATAAGTTTTAAGGGCCTATTCGAGCACAGAGTGCATCACATGCATCCAGTATCCATACATGCTTGTTTTCCTGCAGTTGGTATAGACTTGCCTTCTCAGTAGAGTAGGGAAAAGTGAAATAGCCTGATCCATTGCCCTATTGCTGCCCTGTGACAGCTCAGTAAACTCGACACAACCGTCCCACTGGGATTAGGAGATAACAAGGTGTAGAGCTGGATGAACACAGCAGGCCAAGCAGCATCAGAGGAGCAGGAAAGCTAACGTTTCGGGCCTAGACCCTTCTTCAGAGGAACTTGACTTGACAAGGAACTTGAGATCTTTGTTCTATAACTTGGTAATATGCTTATTCAGCCACTGGGGGAGCTCAGGAACCATACAGAGGACAGGTAAATTGTAATAAGACTGTATGCAACACACATTCAAAAAAATACTCTCCACAGATTAAGTGGACCTAAGAGATAATTTATTGCCACAGAGGCAACTTTTAAGTGTCATTTCACAAGAGGATTTCTCTCATGCACAGAACTCGGGTTCCTGGGCTCAATCTTACCTTTTCTATACCTAAGGGTCAATATTGTCAAATTTCATGAAGGATCTCTCTGTGAAGACTCTCTCCATTATTTATCAAATTCCCCTCATTAACTTAACCCACCCCTATGGTGCCCCAGATGCCCATTCCTAGCCCCAAGAAGGAGGCGATGGCCTAGCGGTATTATCGCTGGACTGTTAATCCAGACCCTAGTAGTACTGGGTTTGAATCCCACCATGGCAAATGGTGTAATTTGAACTCATTAAAATATCTAGAGCTAAGAGGTTAGGTAACCGTTGTTGGGGAAACCCATCTGGTTCACCAATGCCTTTAAGGAAGGAAATCCCCTACATGTGACTCAGACACATAGTGATGTGGTTGACCATGGGATGGGGCAATAAATGCTGGTCCAGCCAGTGATGGCCACACCCTGTCAACGAAATTTTTTAAAAAATTCTACCACTTCCTGTACCCAGAATGCCTTGCCACTGCCACAGAATGGACCAGCATCCCTTGCGCCAGTGCCACTTTTCAAAAGGCCATTGCGCACCCGGACAAGGTCTGTCAATCCGCAGCTGGCCTGCAGAATTACTGACAATTGTCCCGGGCATGGCACACAAGCAAAAAATCGTGCCCCATTTTGCTGGGCATGGACCGGGAGTTCCTGCCAGAAAGAGTGGTGCACCCTTTACCACCACCCCCAGGACCAGCAGTGAAGGGCATGACACCAGACCATGCCAGTCTGGTCCAAGGCTGCCACCCAGGTTTGTGCAGTCTCAGCTGTCCGCATGGTGTAGGAAAAAGGTCAATGATCTTCCCCACTCCTCCAGCACGTGCCACCATGTTCTCTCCTCTACCTCCTATAACCCTCACTCTATCACTCCTACCTCCCAGCATGGCTCATGCTCTACCACTCTCACTGTTGCATGCACCATCTTAACTCTCTCACTGTAACCTCCAACACCACTGACCCTGTACACTCTCTGTGCTGCCCTCTCATTCACTTGGGACACTCCCCACCCATACCAACAGCAAGAGCTGTGCCACCTACTTGCATCTCCCATAAACCTACCATTTTCCTCATTCCAGGGGCAAAGCAGCCCCCAAAAGGGCACAAAGACTCAAGATGAGTGAGTGAGTAGTCTGCCTGACTGACTTGATGCGTCAGAAGGAGAGGATCCTAACTGACCGCCCAGAGCTGCTGGCTGACTGTATCCAAACCCCAGGACTGGTATTAGTGGATGCCCCTGACTTAATGTGCCAGGATTTCTGCTACCCCTCTTGACACGACTGAGGACTGCTGACAACTATGACAAGTTTCCTGGCTTTGTGTCTGCGTGAAATTGCAAAATAGCAGCGCTGGTGAGCCAGGCATCTCTGGCTGAGGGGCAAAGTTCGAAAAAGCAAGGCAAGTGAGGGAATGCTGTGAGCATCCAGGTAGGCTCGGAGTGAGTGTTGCGTGAAAACAGCAAAGCAAAGAGCCCAGGAGTGCATAATGGTCCATCAGCTGGATGTGTTTCCCCGAGCACACGGCGTCCTTGCTGCAACACCACAAAAAGCGTTACCTGGTCAGCATGAAGTGCAAAATCGTCCCGCGAGTTGATCAGAGATGTGCCATGAGGGCTCTTAGAGGCTATTGTATGTTGGATGCCAATTTCCGTGGGCACGGGATGCATGCGGCTGGAACCCATTCAGCATTCCTCGAGGCATTGGCACCTAGTGTCCAACATGGAATACATTTGGAGCGAGCTAGAATCACCCAGGTACCATCCCCTATCACCAGGCTGAGAATTCTTGCCGTTCAGTTTGCTGAGTGAAGGATGGGCAGCTGCACATTAGGGAGGTGAGCTGTTCACCTAACAAGCTCATGAACAGGCAATAATCCCTCCCCCCCACCCCTTAGTGGGCTTGCCACTACCTAGTGAGAAACTGGACCTGAGGCCCAGAACTTAGTTAAAAGACATGTTCCCAATGGTGTGCCAGGCCTCTTCACACATTTCTTGTTACACGTCGCTCAGGCTACTATAAAATTCCATCCATAAAATCCACACCCTGGTGCTCATATCCTAATCTTTAGAATTCCTTTTCTGAACCTCTCTGCTTCACTACCCTTCTCTCCTCATTTAAGATGCACCTGACGACATAAATTTCTAACCAACTTGTGAAGAAGGCGTTTGGTACACTTGCCTTTATTGGTCAGTGCAATGAATATAGGGAGTTGGGAGGTCATGTTGCAGCTGTACAGGACATTGGTTAGGCCACTTTTGCAATACTGCATTTAAGCCTGGTCTCCCTGCTCTAGGAAGGATGTTGTGAAACTTGAAAGAGTTCAGAAAAGATTTACGAGGATGTTGCCAGGGCTGGAGGGTTTGAGCTATAGGGAGAGGGTGAATAGGCTGGGGCTATTTTCCCTGGAGTGTTGGAGGCTGAGGGGTGACCTTATAGAGGTTTATAAGGTCATTAGGGGCATGGATAAGGTGAACAGTCAAGGTCTTTTCCCCAGGGTAGGGGTGTCCAAAACTAGAGGGCATAGGTTTAAGGGGGAAAGATTTAAAAGAGACCCAAGGGGCAACTGTTTCACTTAGAGGGTGTATGAAATGAACTGCCAGAGGAGGTGATGGAGGCTGGTACAATTACAACATTTAAAAGGCATCTGGATGGGTATATGAATAGGAAGGGTTTAGAGGGGTATGGGCCAAATGCTCATAAATGGGAATAGATCAGTTTAGGATCTTTGGTCGGTATGGATGAGTTGAACTGGAAGGTCTGTCTCTGCACTGTACATCTCTATGACTCTATGCTCACTTGTTCCAGTATCTCCTCAGTGACAAATTCCATTTATTTTTAAACTGGCCCTGTGAACAGTTTTGGACCATTTTAATGGGTTGTTAATTTTTTTATGAAAAGAAACATTTCCTGCACAAACTCAAAATAATGAAATGATAGTGAGCGTAGAAAGACCATTACAAGCAGCCTGGAATACTGTGAACTTTTAGATTAATGACTGGATTTGGAAGACAAATGCTAGTATAAATACACCACCCTGCCAACAGACTGCTTTGGGACAGTGTATCCAGTTAGTAAGCACAAAACTTATGCCAAGGTCAGCATGACTCTGGCAATTAGGGAGGAGATCATTAACCACAAGTTTGCACTCTGTAAATATGAGGAAAGAAGAATAGTCTCGAGATTGAATGGCTCCCAGAACCACTATAACACATTGTTGGCTGGAATGCCAGCCAGTGAATTTCTACCTGCTTTAAAAGAGAGAGCTGCACCCATTCTTCGCTGGAGTACCAGTGGGATCCTCTGGCACTCAGTTCATGTGATCTCCTTAACTACACTTAATCGCCTGGTTGGGCCATGGGTAGGGGGGAGTGAAGGGGGATTGGCAGGGGAGGGGAGAGGGTAGCATTTTGTTTTTACTGGGGAGCATTTCCATTCTTCGTGGGAGATTGCATGGCTTTGAGGGAGACTATTCAAGGGGGGGAGGGTTTGTGGGCTATTTAGGAAAGCATCTTATCAAGATGCATCATCACAGCGATTGGTCCCCATGATGGGCAACAGCTCCTCTGCAGACCATCAGTTTCGTACGCGTTCTTAACCAACATGTGACTACCTATAAAATCTGAGCCCCTCACAAGACTAAAAACAGCATAGCAACCCTGCAGCTACAAACTGACAATGATGTGCTGCACATAAAGGGGAAAGAAATGATGGTGACAAGGCATTTAATTCCCCAAAAAGAAAGGTTTGAGCTTGTGTAATGCCTCTTGCGATGTCCAAACGCTCTTGAAAACCAATTAAGCTCTTTTGGGCTACATCAAAATGCGTGAACTTGAACACATCATGAATAAACTACTGACCCAGAGGGCGAAATATTGACCAGGACTCCAGAGGAGAGATTAAAGAAGAACTTGCCTGTTCCTTGTCCATCATGTTGGTGGCTCATTGACATCCACCTGAGAAGGTGGGCAGAAACTTCTATGCCCTAACCAGCTGCCAACGCAGTACTCCCTCCATCCTGCACTGCAGGAACAGGCCAGATTCTACGCCCTGGTTTTCTGCTGTTGGATTTTCAACTTGGGCCTGGGACCCGGAACTGGGAGCCAATTCCAGGCCGTGGCCCCGCACAGCGTTCCCATTGGAACTTCTCACACTTCAGCCAATGAAAGATCCACCCACACAGACAGCTGATGGAATTCAACTTCAGTGAATAAATCTGGAATTGAAAGCTAATCTCTGTAACATTGATCATGACAACAATCATTGTCTACCATAAAAAATCCACCTGGTTCACTCATGTCCTTCTGGGAATGTAACACGGTGCCCTTACCCGGTCCGGCCTACACGTGACTCCAGACCCACAGCAATGTGGTTGACTCATAAATGCCCTCTGAAATGGCTGTAACAAGTTCAAGAACAAATAGGGATGGGTAACACCTTGCCAGCTAAATCACATTTCCCCAAGAATAATGGGAAAAAAAAACTTTCCAGTCTCCAACTTACAATAATAATGCAGGGACACTGTAAATTATACGTTAACAAAGATCTCGCCTAAATTAAGAGGATACTCCTACTAGCGAAGACTAGGCAAGTTTAGGCTCTTTTCTGCAGAACACAAAAGAATGAGGTGATCCAATTAACGCCTTTAAAGTTAAGGAATCCTTTGATAGTGTGGGAGGAGAGAAGATTTTTTATCAATTGTGGGGAGTCCAAAACTAGGGGTGATGAATATAAGGTGGACTTTAATGAATCCAGTTAAAAATTCAGGGGTACCTTCATTATGAAAGAGTGAGTATTCATTACCACAGCATAGTTAGGAAGCCCTAAAACTCATGCCGTTGTACAATATCGGTGTTGAATTCCACCTCCCATTTCAACCACAACACACTTACATTAGTAATCGATTTTTCACCCCACAAACACAAGTATTATTTTCCTGTGCCTTATAACTGGGTGCATTGTAATGTGGCCTGTGTGGTGATAATGTGCAAGAGGTTCAGACGCGGCCACCGTTTGTGTTGTACTTGGGGTGATTTTTGAAAATGGGGGTGAACATCCACACACCCCAGTGAACAAATGGTACACTTGGCATCTGGGTAGGCATTTTAAAAGGGGTTTTCAGGGCTTCAAAGTTCGACTTATATGCTAACACCTCTGGTATTTTTTGCAACTTTGCTTCCTCACCCAGGTATAGCATGTTCAGCTGTAAATGGCAAATGGGGACAGCACTGACAGAAACTGGGTGAGGAGTCGCGATCTCCCACCCAGATTGGCAGTGGTCTACTTGTCTGATCGCCTCTCCTTTACACAGTTGGTAGGTAGCATACGTATCATTATTACGGGGAGCATTGGCTCCTTGCCATGCAACATATACATACATTTGTTTACATTATTACAGATTGCTACCTCTCCAACCTTACCTCCAGTGAATAAACAGGTCTTTTACTTTATAAACTGCACTTAACCACCCCTGGAGTAAAAAATTATTTGGCTGGTTTTATAGCAACAGCTGTAGGACATTCAGCCCTTCCATCCTACCCCAGTGTTTGATTCGATCATCTCTAATCTACACCTAAACTCTAATTGGTCACCTTGGTTCCAAAGTCCTAAGTTGCTCCTAGTGTTGGTGTGGACTTGTTGGGCCGAAGGGCCTGTTTCCACACTGTAGGGATTCTGTGAAGTCTTCTATGAAGTCCTTGAGAGCCTTACTAAACAGAAACCATATCAGCTTCAATTCTGAAACTTCCAATGTCTGGGGGACGGAGTTCCAAATTTCCACAACCATGAGACTGAAGAAATGTTTCTTGATACTCCTGAATGGCCTGGCTCAATTTTAACATTATTCTCCCTTACTCCAGACTATCCCATTTGGAGGAACTGTCCCTGCTTATCGTCCCTATCAACTTTTCCAAAGAATTCAAAAACTTCAATTAGATTAGTCCCAAACTAACTTGACTCAGAGCAATACAAAGTCCATGCAACATGTCCTCATGATATAACTCTTTTCACCATGGTACTGCTCTCTGCACCATAATGTAATTGACTAGTTAATCTCCACCAGGAAAGTATAGTGAACATTGTTTATCCTGGCTTTTGAAATATGATGGGCAACATGCTTAGAATCATAAAATGACTACAGCGCTAAGCAGTTTACTCAGATGTTGGAGTTGGTGCCAGATCTCTGCAATTCAGCTTAGCTAGTCCCACTGGCACACTTTGTATCACATTTTTCTTCAAGTGCTTATCCAGTTCCCTACAGAAAGCCACAACTGAATGCACTTCAGCACCCTCCTATTTGTATTGTATTTCCATGCTAACCACTTGCCAGCCAAAAAAGAAAAAAGTTTTTCTCTTTCATGGGATGTAAGCATCGCTGACAGAGTCATTCCTTGTCCATCCCTAGTTCCCCTTAAACTTAGTGGCCATTTCAGAAGACAGTTAAAAGTCAACCACACATTGCTGTGGGTCTGGAGTCATACATAGACTTGACCAGGTAAGGACAGCAGATTTCCTTCTCTAAAGGACACAAGCAAACCAGATGGGTTTTCGTAACAATCAAAGGTAGACACATGGTTACCATCAATGAGATTATCTTTACATTCCATGTTTATTAAATGCCATCATCTACCCCAGTGGGATTTGAACCTATGTCCCCAAAAATTAGTCTAGGTCTCTGGATTACTCATCCTGTGAGAATACCACTGCACCATTCCACACTTACACACTCATGTTACCTTTGGGTCCTTCATCAATCATCTTATATCTGGGTCTTCTACTCTGTCCTGACCCCTGTGCATTTTGAATACCTCTAAAACAATTTCTTCACAATCTTCAACCCCTCCAGTCTATCCTTGTAGCTGAGAGTGAAACCATTCTCAGCAATCTTTTCTGCACCCTACCTAAAGCCTTCATATCCCATACCAAGCTGCAGCGAAGGATGAATTTGTGTTTTATAAAGGCCCATCGTTATTTCTCTGTTTCTCTTGTCAAGTCTAAGATCTCACCACAACTTTTCATCAATTCCTCACGCTGCCCTGCTACCTTCAAAGCTTTGTGTGTGTACATTTCTGGGTCTCTAAGGCAATATTCTTTGAAAGTAAGGAAGGCAGACATGGATGCAAACACACAGAGAGGGAGAATGGTGCTATGGGCCCTAGCACACAAGTTGAAAAGCTATAATACATAAATGTAGAATCCCTACAGTGTGAAAGCAGGCCATTCAGCCCACTGAGTCCACATCAAACCTCTGGAGAAGAGCATCCCTCCCAGACCCACCTCCTACCCCATCCCTTCATTTCCCATGGCTAATCCACCTAACCTACACATCCCTGGACACTATGGGCAACTTACTATAGTCAATCCACCTACCCTGCACATCTTTGGACTGTGGAAGAAACCGGAGCACCGGAGGAAACCCATGCAGACACGGGGTGAATATGCAAACTCCACACAGACAGTCGCCCGAGGGTGGAATCGAAACTAGGTTCCTGGCACTGTGAGGTAGCAGTGCCGTATGATGGGGCTAAGAAGAATCGAAAGGGACAAACAAAGATGGAACTTCATGACAAGAAGCACAGGATATAATAGCAAGACATTATGGTTCTAGTTAAACAGGAGTGCTAGCCTGAAAGCACTTGGAATATTTGTGCTGCCTGCAGCCCACTCAAGATTGCACCAGCCCTAGAGAGAGCGAGGGAAGGATTATGTGGGACAGTGGGGAGATAGTCATTAAAACTTAACACAGCAATGAGGAAGGAAGTGGTGAAAATATAGAGAAGATTGATAGGGACTGACTCTTTGCTGAGTAGAATTCAGGTGTGTGATCGGCTGCTGAGGAAATGAATGTGGAACGACATGCACATCCAAGGAATCAAACCCGAATAAACTGGGAGGAACAGAGCTCCCTGTAACATCAGCTAGGAAATATTTTTCTGCAGGCTTCAGAGCAGAGGTTTGCTCAGTTTGTTAACAGGAGGGTGGGGTTGCTGGTAAGGGCCAGGATCTGACGTTCATCCCTCATTAGTGTCGGGAAGCGGTGCCAGGCCGCTCTGTGAACTGCTGTGGTCCGTGTGTCAGGAAGGGAGTTTCTACAGCCTGTCCTGATTGGTTTGAGTAGCCTGGATCCTACAACAAACCTTTCTGCTGTCCATGGTGCTGCCGGTGACGGTCTTCACTGGGAGCCCGAGACTTCAAGTGGTCGTTGGGGGGTGGTGCCGAGTTGAACTTGGGATATTTTCAGTCACTGGGAAACAAGCCTTCTTCTCTCTGGTGGGCAGGGAAGGTTGGAAGGGGTGCTGGTTGGGTGATTTGGTGCCCACAATGATTAAAAAAGCTACAACCTCTCACTGCTTCACCAACCCCTTCTGAGCTACCGAGACAAGGGTTAAAGCTTGTGTGCAGGGTTTGTAGGTTGCCCTACTATCAGGTGCAGTTTTGCCTTCAGCTGCCAAAATGTCTACCTCAAATGCCTTCCCCAACCATATGTCCACAGTGAAGTGGTGGTGGTCATTCGGGGAATGTGCTCACGAGCGTGGAGCTCGAAAAGCAGCCAAAAATGTTACTGAACCAGCCCTGCACCTCTCTCTCAGATATTGCTCAGCCCACCCCAACACAGCACCTCAGTACAGATCATAAACTCCACTCCCGCTAGACAGAGCATTCATTTCCCCCTTCCCACCCGCTTAAAACTAAAATGTCTGTTTGCTTGCTCACTTTTGCAGGTTTTGCTACAGGAAGTGGTAGGGAAGAGTGAGTGTTGGGGGCGGAGAGGGAGGTAGAAGGGTGGGGGGAGGGCACAAAGTTTGGGGAAAATTCCACACGTGCTGACAGGTCCTTCAATAAATCATCCAAACACACACACACACACACACACACACACACTCACACACACATAGACAGACACTCTCACTCATACACACTGACACACACACTCACTCACACAAACACACTACCACACACTCTCACATACACACACATTCACTTACTCTCTCACACACACAGACTGACATACACTCACTCACATACACAGACTAACACATTCTTACTTACTCTGTCACACACACACACACACACACACACACACACACACACACACACACAC
>JAHRHZ010000133.1:10736759-10781251 GCA_024137785.1 Ginglymostoma cirratum | reverse complement strand
CACACACACACACACACACACACACACACACACACACACACACACACGTCCACCATCTGTGTGTGTAAGAGTCTAATGGTGACCATGAATCCATTGTCGATTGTCAGGTAAGAAACTATCCAGTTCACTCACACCCTTTGGGAAAGGACAAGTGCCATCCTAACCTGGTTGACTCTTAACCATCCTCCGAGATGGGTAAAAAAAGTCACGTCCTCATCCCATACATGAATGAAACAAAACTCATTCGCACACATTCTCACACACATGGATCACTGGGTGTTTCCTTTTTCAGTGCTCATGCACACATCTGCATGAGTTGCCCTACACCTATTACTCCACCTCAGTGTAAATAACTAAAGCCATGCTGCCTCCTGCCTGGACATATGTTCAAAAGCATCACTGCGAGTGCTGAGGATTTAAACAGGATTAGGAAGAAACCATGTTCTATTGAAGACTGTAAACACCAGCTCTTATAAGAGAATGGGAAGCAGGCCATTCAACCCCTTAAAAGTCCTTAAAATAGCTGACCAGTACCTCTAGCCCATTCATCCAGTTTAGCTCCATACCCAAAGTTGATGCCTTCACCACTCTGTGGGCATCAGTGTTAACTCCAATTGTACCATCACTCCGTCCCCTGCATGTACAGTCAGCTTTATTTCTAGACTGCTATGGCGTACACAGAATGCAACAATGAGATGTTGAATCTGGCCGAGCATTCCATCTCATGCGACAATGGGTATGTACCATGTTGGTTCATACTCCATTCAGCGTTGCCAGTTGACGGGACTGGCATGGGAAGGTGCAGGATTCACTGCCTTCTGTTTCAACTTTCACCTTCACTATATCCCACAGACATTACCAAAAACAATTCGACACAGGCCCACACAAAGGGATATTAGAAATACACGATTGAGCATAGGTAAGCCTCGAGGTAAGAATGGGGGACTCAGGGGCAGATCATAGAATTCCTACAGTGTGGAAGCAGGCCATTTGGCCCATTGAGTCCACACACCAACCCTCCAAACAGCATCCCATCCAATCCCCAGGATCCTGCGTTCCCATGGCTAATCCACTTAATCTACACAGCCTTGGATACCATGGGCAACTTAGCATGTCTAAACCACCCTAACCTGCACATCTTTGGAGCGTGGGAGAAAACCAGAGCAAACCCACAGAGACAATGTGCAAACTCCACTCAGACATCCGCCCGAGAGTGGGTTTGAGTCCAGGTCCCTGGTGCTGTGAGGCAGCAGTGCTAACCACTGAGCCACCGTGCTACCCAGATGAGCTGAGGCCGGGTGGACTTGGGAGATGCCAAGGGAGTGGAAATAGCTGCTCTTGGTGAGGGCAAGAATGTGAGGTCAGAAGCTTAATTTGGGGAGACCAAGGCTGAGAACGGTTTGGATTGACCTCAGAGAATTGCCTGGCGGAGGTATGAAGCTGGTGGCCATAGAACAGAGCTGCAGCCGTGGCTGAGTTTGAGTCTGCAGTACTGGAGATGGGATAGTCAGTCAGGCAATTGAGACAGTGGGATGAACTGAAACAGCTGGTACTGAGGTAGAGTTGGCTGCCATCGGAAAACACGTACAAGGAATTTCATAGCCTCAGGAATGGCCCAGACACCTTTGCAGCTTTTGAAGTGCAGTCACCGATGTAAGCCAGCAAAACACTACAGCCAATTTATGCACAAGAAGATCCCAGATAAAGCAAGATCATCTGTTTTAATAACACAGCCTAGGATATCTGGAAGACCTCCTTCCACTCTTTTAACTGTTTTTTTAAACATCCATCGGAAATGGCAGACAAAGCCATAATTTGACATTTCAGCTGGAAGGCAGCATTGGGAGCATCGTGCAAAATCTCAGGGGTCTGAATTGGGACTAGAACCCATGATCTCTGACTCTCTGAGTGAAGTGAGTGCTATCTACTAAGCTCCAGTCCAAGCTGCCAAATGAGCCTTCTCATTCACGGGCTCCAGGCTGCAGGGAAACTTTTGAATTTTGCCTGTTTCTTAATGGTTCTTCAGCAGTTAATCAGTCCCCCATGCTAGAACTGTCAACACCGAGTAGCACGTGATAGCAGCGGCCAGGACTATTTTCTGTCACTCACGTCACACCTTATTTCATTTGCCAGGAAAATGCTAAACTACATTTTGTCTCCAGTCAAGTTGGCGATGCCTGGTAGGCCCCATAAACACGTGGTTATCACGGTTTGTGCACATCTCAGCTAGGTCTAGGAATTGAGACACATAGTAGACACTACATAGACACCCAAGACCCCAAAATGGCAGGCAGGAAGCAGACACCTATTTCCAGCAGGACCCTTTGTCTACAGCTGAAATGGGAATTTGGAAATGCAAGTGAGGGGCATTTTGGTTGAATAATAAAGGAGGTAACTGCAGTAACATCAACTTGCTCCCATGAATCTGGCCCTCATGGTCATTAATTGTGAGCCCTCATATACCTTGGACCTCATTATTCTGACCCAGGCTATTTACCCTTCCAAAGGTAACCCCCTCGCAGATTTCTATGCCATTCTGGTCCGTACTCTTCCATTTCTTTTGCCTGCCCTTTGGATCAAATTCATTAAATCTCAGCACAGGGAAGCGGAAGTCCATGCTTTTCCATACTCAACCTGCGCACAACCACTAATTTTCCGACTTCCATCATTTCCCAACCTCTGGTTTTGTTCCTTCCACTTGTTGCCACAGAATAGTACATCCACAGTGCCTGCCTCTCACTTAATGAGGTGGCAGCCAGCAAATAGAGGGAGACGGTGGTGATGTAACTGGACTACTAATGGCTTTTGTAATGGGTTAACATCAGGCCCAAGGGGGAAAGGAGGAGAGTGGAGGGGGGGAGAGGGATAGAGAGGGCGAGCAAGAGAGAAAGAGACAGAGAGTGAGACAAATGGGGGGAAGGGGGGTGATGGGGGGGGAAGAGAGACGGGGAGAGAGGGGGACGGGTGGAGCAAGAGAGAGAGAAGGACTGGGGAGAAGGAGACCGGGAAGAGGGGAAGGGGAGAGAGGGAGGGTGGAGGGAACGCGAGAGAGATAGAGGCAGAGAGAGAAAGAGAGACAGAGACAGAGAGAGTGAGAAGGCAAAGAAAAAGATGAGAAATAAATGGGAGAGCAGGCAAAGATAGCGGAGAGAGAAGGGGGCGTAGAGATAGAGGAAGGGGAGATAGAGAGATATGGATGGTTGCATTTATTTGAAATCAGGTCCCAGAGGAAGATGGATTGTGATTGAAGCTGCTACTCTCAAAGAAGACTCATCAATCTCGAAGCCAAAATTTCCAGCATCATCTAACAGCACATCATCCATCCAACCCCACAACATGGGATTTAAAATAACCGGGGAAGGAAGCAGGCGGCACAGAAGCATTACCATAGAATAGTCTTTGCGGTTCACTTTCAGCTGGGGGGCTGGAGCTCGAGGTTTGTGTCCCTCGGTCACACTGTTCCTCCTGGGTGCCCCCAGCTCCATACAAGTGCAGCGGCTGTGTTGGAGGGAACAAACGCTGGCGACTGGCAGTCCAGGTCGGGGAGGCACCGGATGCGTAGGTCCCACTGGTGTCACTGTAGCCGCTATCCGGGGCCGTCAAGTCCAGGTCAAACACTTCATCGTCGCTATCGCGCTCCTCCGTCTCGCACAGATCCATGTCATCCAACAGCGGCCTTCACGTCTGCTTCTCGGCACAAGCTTTGCCAGGAAGGGAAATTGAGGCAGTTTCCTACGAGGAGACACAAAGGAGTAAGGTTAATCGACCAAGTCCGCTGTGTTTCAATCTGCAACGAATTGACCTGATGCTTCCCATTTTTGCCTCCTCAGAGGATCACCACCAGATAAAACTGTAATCCCGGACAGTTTAGGGACACCAATCACTGGGGCCAAATCAGTAGCCAGAAACGGTCCATCCCAAACAAATTGGCCTAAGGGATTCCCCTTCTGCTCCTAGATTCCCGCCAGCTTCACTCTTCGGAAATCTCATCCATGTTTCCCAGGGTGACAGGCTGTCACCTTCCTGCCCGAGCAGGGCCCACCTCTCGCTTAATGAGGCCGCAGCCGCCAACCAGGGGTGGCACGTTGGTAATGCCGCTGGATGAGTCATCCAAAGCCCTAGGTGGATGCTCCGAGGAGCGTGGGTTCAAATCCCGCTGTGGCATAATAAGAACCTGGCAGGAGAACAAGTCAGTTTGTGGCAAGAACCCATCTGGGCCACGAACGTCTTTCAGGGAAGGAAATCCTTACCCGATCTGGCCTACATGTGACTCCAGACCCACAGTGATGCGGTTGAGTCTTAACTGCCCTCTGGGCTATCCCAAATGGAAAATCCGCTAAAACTGGTGAGTAACACGTGCTGGTCCGACTCGTCAAAATGGACCATCAATATGACCAGAACGTTCATTTCCAAGTGCTGCTGGCTTTAGCCTGTAGGGAGTACCACTGGGGTCCCACGAGCTATAAATGCAATCGGGAGGCTGACTGCCAGACAACAGCTCCGATGGGCGTACATCTGCGTACTCGTTCAGAGCCCAAACCACAAAGTGATCCCAATTGCCAAAAACAGGCAACCACCAGAAGATTCCACACGAAAAGAGTACATGTCACCACCAAACCCATTTCAACAACAATGGCACTGGGTAGGAGTGGAGAGGCACAGTGGCATGTGTTGAATGCCTTATACCCCTTCAACACTGGATGTCGACAATGCAAATGCGTTTGATACGCAGTCACAAACAATAACAGGATAAATAGCGAGATCCTATGGTACTTAAGAATCCGTACCTTACGTACCTAAGATAGCACTTTCAGTAGCGACTTGCAAACTTTTCAATGTGCTCACGTGAGTACATGTGACGATAAAGCTAATTCCATTTTTGTGATGCTGGTCGACAGAGAATATTCACCACAGCACGAAAGGTAAGTCATATTCTTCAAAGACTACCATGGGATCTCTTAAAATGAGTGAGCAGGTGGGGCCTCAGCTTAATGCCCCTTCTGAAAGACAGCACCTTCAACTGTGCAGCAATCCCTCATCACTGCACTGGAACATCAGCTTAGATGATAGTCTCAGGACCCTGGGGCCTGAAGGCACAATTTTCTGACTCAGGACAAGTGTGTGACACTGTGTGAACCAAGGCTGGCAGAGGGATTAACATTCAGCTTCTGGGGTCCTTACACGAGGCTTGTAGGGTGATCAGTCATTCAGAGGACATCTGGCTTCTTCAGAAGCACTTTCATCCTTCTGCAGAACTCGAAACACAAGGTACAATCGACCACAAGGGAGGCAGGACATCTGTGAGAAGCCAGCACTCTTACTGTAATTGATGTCAAACACTTTGCAGCAACGTCACTGTGTTATTGAGCAAGGGTGGCCTTGTTTACAGTCACAGGTGGATGTAGGTGGAGACAGAGAGAGAAAGAATGGGTGCTGGGGAAGAGGAGTTACTGAGCGACAGTGTGAGGGAGCTGGATTAACGTCAGGAGAGATACAGTCAGCAACACTGGATGCTGGGGGAGAGGGGTTATTGAGTGGCAGTGTGAGGGAGCTGGATTAACGTCAGGAGAGATACAGTCAGTAACACAGGGAGCTGGGGGAGAGGGGTTACTGAGTGGCAGTGTGAGGGAGCTGGATTAACGGCAGGAGAGATACAGTCAGTAACACAGGGTGCTGAGGGAGAGGGGTTACTGAGTGACAGTGTGAGGGAGCTGGATTAACATCAGGAGAGATACAGCCAGTAACACGGCTGGGGCTGGGTTAGAGTTAGGGTTAGACCGAGGCAGTAGTCTCTGACCGCCTCCCCCCACCAAGTGATTGAGTTTCATGTGTAAACAATCAGCTTTTAAAAATTTTCTTTGAAGTTCCTTCTTTCCAGGTTTTTCCAGATATGGTAAAAGGGAGTGAGGAACGTGTGAAAATGAAGGAGCTGTCTTTAAAACTCCATCCCCTCCTCCTCCTGCCCTGAACTAGCCACCTGGTGCCTCAGCCTGGCCTCCAAGGCCTTGTTGCCATGGAAGCCTTTCTGGATTTCATGATTCTGGAGACGAACTGCTTAGTCATCTGAGTCCAAACTCACTAGCACAAGTGCCGTGCAGCAGTCTCACTTCCGCTGTTTGGCCACTGGGTGATATATTTAGAGAGCACGCACCCTGGTTCAGCCACTTTGTGGTTTTTTTTTCAGTTCTATGAGAAAGTAATGTTTACCTCCTCAACTGAGCACGAAAGGAGGAAGGAGGGGTGGGGGGATGGAGAGAGGAAGCAGCCTACACAGGGAGCTCTGGCCTCTCGTCGCTTGCCACGCTTCATAACAGGAAGGAAAGTGGCTCTGAGTAGGCCTTACTATCATGACGTGATTTACATAGACGTATATATATGTGTGCACATATATATAGTTTCCTTTCAAGGCAAAACGCAGAACTGAATCAAATCTCTATCAGCTCAATCATCAGAAAGGAAAAAAAGGGCTCGACAAAAGGTTCAAACAAAATTTAGAGTTTTTCTAAAGGAAAGTATATCACGGTTATGGCACCAATCTGTCTTGGCTGGAGATACCCAACTCTTCAGACAGATGTGTATTCCTTTTTGTCCCATTTGGATAGCCAAATGGCCCAACCCCAAAACTCTAAAGGTTTGACACAACCTGTGAGAACTCACAGGTTGAAGACTTACCCCTGCATAAAATGTACTGACCACTCTGCATCCAAAAGAATCATAGAATCTCAATAGTGCGGATGCATGCCATTCAGCCCATCGAGTCCACACCAACTCTCTGAACTGCATCCCACCCAGACCCGCCTCATCCCTGTAACCCTGTATGTCCCACGGCTAACTCACCTAACCCTTACATCCCTGGATAATTTAGCACGGCCAATCCACCTACACTGCACATCTTTGGACTGTGGGAGGAAACCGGAGCAAACTCACACAGGCATGGGGAGAATGTGCAAATTCCATGCGAACAGTTACCCGAGGATGGAACTGAACCTGGGTTCCCGACGCTGTGAGGCAGCAGTGTGATGCCATACCACCTGTTATGGATATACGATGACTATGGATAGCACCACATTCAAACTTAGTTTCGGCATTAATCACTGTGTTTACTCTGATGACATTACTGGATAATTTATTAATCTCAGGAACAAAACTGAATGACAGGCAGTAGTTAGAATGATCAATTCCGGCTGTACGATAGAAGTGTCCCTGGTTCCATGGATGACTCAGGACTGGGGAGAAATAGTAAGTGGAGCTCAAATACAAAAAAAAAGCATCTGTTGGACATGTTGGATCTGTTTGTAACCATCCACATTCGAACACCCTGCTGCAGCCACCCAGTTCTGCTGCTATGATCGATTGTTGAGAGGCTTCCATGAGCAATTTCACTAGAACAAGTTGGGAGAATTGTTGATCCCTATCAGAGAAATGGCTGTGCCAAGTGACCAGGTTATTGCAAAAAGGAAACCCAATTGCTTCAAGAATATCAATACCTACAGACTGAACAGTGAGAATTCAGGTCCATAGTTCGTTTAAAGTTGCATTGTAGGTAGACCTCATTGCTTAGACCATTGAATAAAGGAGTTGGGATGTCATTTTGAGGTTATGTAGGGCATTCGTGAGACTCCTTTTGGAGTATTGTGTATTAGTGCTGGTCGCCATGCTATAGGAAGGATATTATTAAATTGTAGAGCGTGCAGAAAATATTTACCAGGTTGTTGGCAGGACTAGAAGGTTTGAGATATAAGGAGAGGCTAGATAGGAGGTTGAGGGGTGAACTTATAGGGGTTTACAAAATCATGAGGGGCATAGATAAGGTGAATAGCAAATGTATCTTCCCTAGGTTGGGAGAGTTCAAAACTAAGGGGCGTATTTTTCAGGTGAGAGAAGAAAGATTTAAGAGGGACCTGAGGGGCAGCTTTTCCCACACAGAGGATGGTTTGTATGTGGAAATAAACTGCCAGAGAAAGTGGTAGATACAAGTACAGTTACAACATTTAAACGATCTTTGGACAAGCAAGTGAATAGGAAAGGTTTAGAGGGATATGGGCGAAAGGCAGACAAGTGGGACTAGTTTAGTTTGGTAAATTTGGTCGGCATGGACAAGTTGAACTGAAGGGTCTGTTTCCGTGCTGTATGACTCTGTGGTCTTACAAGTGACTCCATTCCTGAATGATATGATTGACTCTCTGTGTCCTCAGGCCAGCTGGAGGTGGGCAGTAAATGGGACTTGGCCCGTGTAGCATATTTCCTCAGGAACTGGTCTACCTGCGATTTTAAGAAGGTTCTCAATGCTTGTGTCGAGGTTCATTCAAGCCAGTCAATGGCTTGGAAAGAATTATACTTTAGCTGTTGACTCATCCAGACTGACCTTCCACAGATCACTAAGCTTTTGCGCTGGCCCCATTTAATCTGGATTGGTGGAAGGTAGGGTGTATTGAAGTTTTAGAGTCAAAATCTTTTTTTTTGAAAAAAAGAGCTACAGTGGTAGATTTTGTAAATTTTCAGCCAGCCACTTTCACCAAAAACAACCTGCCCACACTTCAGGGGAAAGGAAAAAGAGACTCGAGGGGCAGGAATTGTTCAGGACTGACCCGAAAGACACAGGATGATGGCTAAAGTCAACGGCAATAACAATAGGAATGTTCTCCCTGGAAGAGAGGAGCTGCCCGGGAAGTTTAAGAAAGGTGTTCAAATTATGGAGAGGCTTGGGAAGAGTAAAGATGGAGCAATTTTTTCACGCTCAAGTTTAATTTCAAACCACACTAACCATGCCAGTGGGTCCTCCCATACAGCTGCCGTCTTAAGTAAGCCAAGTTATTTGTCAAGGCTTCCACCCACATGAAGCCTCAAAGATGGGTGTAAAGCTGCATCTCGCCACAGTATCAGTGTGAGCAGAGTACAGCAAGAGTGGTGCCTGGTGACATTCTTGCCATCCACAGTGCTTGCCCACCCCCCGGGTACCCAGGGCTGTGAGCTGGGTAAATGCGTGCGTGCACTGGGATGCTTTCCAATGTTTTCCAGAAACCAGGAGCAACCAGGATCAAGCGATCGTGATTTGAGATCACAAATCTCGACCTGCTGGCTGTGTGGGCACCACAGTACCCTGTGACGTAACCACCATTTTGAAACACCCGGCGCTGCCTTGCCCAGCAGCCTAAAAGAAAGGAAGGAGTGTTTTGGCATAGCCTTTCCATTAAGATAACAAACTGTGCTTTCGGCTGGAGATAAATGATCCCACGTCACTCGTCCAAAGTAGCAGCTCTTCTTGCTGGTATGCCATCACTATTTATCATGCAGTGAGATAGGCTGTCTGAATATTTATCCCACTCCTGCCTGCCATATTTTTCCCTGGTTGCCACATTTTCCAACATGACCATAGTCACACGCTTTAAAAAGTACTTAATTGGCTATCCAGCATGCAAGGACCCCCTGAGGGGGTGACGGTTGCTATAGGAATGCTAGTTTCTCATTTAGTCAAACAAAGGATGCTCAGTGGCTCAATAGTTAGCATCGCTACCTCACCATTCTAGGAACCTGGGTTTGATTCCACCTAAGAATAACGTTTGTGTGGAGTTTGCACATTCTCCCTGTGTCTGTGTGGGGTTCCTCTGGGTGTTGCTTTTACCTCCTGCAGTCCAAAGATTTGCATGTTAGCTGGATTGATGATGCTGGATTTGGATTGTCCACAGTGTGTAGAGATGTGCAGACTGGGTGGGTCAGCCATGGGAAATGCAGGGTTACAGGGATAGAGCTGAATGGCCTGATTCCACTCAGTTTCTGTGAATGCAGTGTAAATGAGGCTTTAAGCAAAGTACTTGAGGGAGGGGCAATTAGGATGGGCTCTGGTGAAGTAGGAATGGGTTTACTTCCTAAAGTCAATTCACCTGAACGCCTACAGAGCAAAGACGGCCATTCAACCATTGTGTCTGCACCAGCTCTCCAAATGAGCATCATAAATTAGTGCTATTCTCCTGCCTTCGCTCTACACCTTGCACATTTAAATAATCATGCAAAGCCCTCTTCATGCTTCAATTAAACCTACACCATCTCCACCTAAATAAATTGCACGTGTGCCTCATCTCTAGCTGGACTTGACAATCAAAAAATCAACCACCTTAGTAGTAAATGCAGTTGATAGCAAGGCACACAGCAACGCAGTCAACAAAGACATTCTTTCTATCACTAGTCTGTGCTGAACACACTCAGAATCCTTCAAAAGGGTCTTAAGAGCCTCGGGGCTGGCCAGAATTTGTCCATCTGACCCATATCTATTGAACGGGAATGTTGCAGAGAGACCAGGAGAGACTGGCTGTGTAGCCTCTCATATTCAAATTATTTGCCCCCTTCTGGGGCCTACCTTGTCGAACACACACTGAGATAATGTACAAGGGGCTGCTGTTACTGCAGAAGAATCCATTCCTATACCAGAAGGTGGAAGACAGCAGTAGTACAACCAGAAAGACACCAAACTTTGGATTTCCATATTACTGAGAGTCCTCATTAGCAAAAATGAACCAATTTTCCCCTTGTTTCGCACTAGTGCCAGGCTGGACAAAAGATTACATTTTCTCCTGTGCACTGTACAAAAAGTCTTGCTTCTTGGCAACGTAGCTGCATGCAAGATTTGGCTGCAGTGCATTTCTACTCATTGCTTCCAAGTCTTCTGCTATCTTCCTAAATCCAAGCCAGTAGCTTGCACAGCCAAGTGATATTGCCCTCTCCGGAAGAATGCGGTACTGCAGCCTCCATTCTCACACTTAGAATCCAGCCAGGTCTTGCGCAGAAGGAGCACTCTTGAGCACTAAGTCTGTGCAGGAGAGGCTGACCGGTCAGTGGGGCTCAGGCCCCCACTCAATTCAAACAGCAGATCCACTGTGCCTTTGCAACGATATCCTCATCTCCTACCACTTTGTACGATGTGCCTCTTTAATGCAGCCACAATGGACTACCAGCTCTGTATATCTCCGTACATACTGTAGCCCTCCTACAGACAGACGTTTAACATTAAAAAGTGTGCCAATATAATTGGAACAGCAACACAAATCAGGAGCTAGAGCAGGCCATTCAGCCCTCAAGACTGCTCTGCCATTGGTCAAGATTGTTATGTCAGATCCAAATTCTTGCTGACCCTACTAACCTTTGACTCTCTGGTTCATCAAGAAACTTATCTGTCTCTGCCTTGAAAATATTCAATGATCTCCTGCTTGGACAGGGCAGTGTCAATATATACAAGAAGAGGGGTCTCAAGGCTGTGCCAATATTTACATGGGAAGAGAGCATCCCACACAAAAAGATTGAAAATACACAGGCTCACAGGGTTGGTGCATCCTCTGATAATGCGGATTCTTCAGGTCACTGTCCTGACTCTTGTACTATTCAGAGTCCAGCCAGGAATTCTCCAAAGTTCTACTGTACCAGTGCTGCCAGACTTGTACCACAGACAAAGAAAAAAACTGCCCCAATGCCAAATCCTGCATCTTCCCAGGAGCAGAGTTGCCTTTGAGTCAACAGCACATAACCCATTCTTATAGCTGTCACTGGCTCTGTTACACAAGCAATTCTAAGGGCAACATCCCTACCTCAGTGAACAACAATTAACTGCATGTTCATCAATGTTCGTGGTAAGTTTGTCTACCAAACAAAAGTCAGCTGTGTCTCAGTCAGACAGGACTGAGCCAAAAAGGTTATCAGATCAAGTCTGATACTTGCTGAGACAAAAGCAAAATACAGCAAATACTGGAAATCTGAAACAGAAAAAACAGAATGTGTGAAACTTTCAGGAGGTCAGGAGAGGAAATGAGAGTGAACATTTCAAGTTGATGGCCTTTCAGCAGAACTGAAGGAGAGTTGGAAATGCCACCATTTGTATTAGATGTTAAACTAAGCTCCCATCTCAGCCAATATCCTCTCATCCATCAATTCTAAGAAGAGTGTGGGATATTTACCTTTTAACCAACAACACTGAAAAAATAACACAGCTCATTGTTACATTGTGATCTTGTGAGAACTTTCCGAGAGCAAATTGGCTGCCATATTTCCTCTGTAAACACAGTGACTGATAAGATCACTTGCTGTCATATGAACATACAAAATTATGAAGGGAATAGATAAGATAGATGCAGGGAGGTAGTTTCAAATAGAGGGGCATAGCCTCAAAATAGGAGGGAGCAGATTTAGGACTGAATGGAGGGGGAACTTCTTCATCCAAAGGGTTGTGAACCTGCAGAATTCTCTGCCCAGTGAAGCAGTTGAGGCTTCCTCATTGAATGTCTTTAAGGAAAAGATAGATTTTTGAACGGGTTGGTAAGTGGAGCTGAGTCCATGAAAGGACCAGCCATGATCTTATTGAATGGCGGAGCGAGCTCGAGGGGCCAATTGGCCTACTCCTGCTCCTGTTTTTTATGTCCTTATGTCATCACGATGTGACGTGGTGTTGTACATGTTACCCATATAACATATGCCACAGACAATCAGGTGCTTATTGAGGCAGATGATCATTAGCAACTAACTATGTATGACAGCTTATGCTTGTGTATAGATTCTAGGCAAAATGCTTACTTGTTTTATTAATATATTACATTCATAGTTCACCGGCTCACTAAGCAACTGATCAACTGACTGCTTGCTAACTATTGATTCAATGTAGAGATGAAGATGGAGACCTCTTGCACTACAGCATCATGCACTATGAAGTCATCTAGCTGTCTTAAGAATACAGTGCCTTTCTGAGTTCTGTGTAATAATACCACAGTTACTACACCTCATTAGTACTTTTCTAAATTGATTCATGGGATGTGGGTGTCACTAGCTGGGCCAGCAGTTATTATCCATCCTTACTTGCCCTTGAGAAGGTGGTGGTGAGCTGCCTCCTAACAGCTCCAGCCCATACATTGTAGGTAGACCCACGACATCGTTGGGGAGAGAATTTCAGGGTTTTGACCCAGACACACTGTAGGAATGTGCAAGTCAGGATGGTCAGTGGTTTGGAGGGCAACTTGTTTGTCCTGGTGTTCCCATCTATCAGCTGCCCTTGTCTTTGTGGATGGAAGTGGACGTGGATTTGGAAGATGTTGTCTAGGGAGCCTTGGTGAATTTCTGTAGTGCATTTTGAAGCATGATACGCACTGTTACTACTAAACGTCGATGGTGGAGAGAGTGGATGCTTGTGGATTTGGTGCCAATCAAATGGGTTGCTTTTTCCTGGATGGTGTCAAGCATCTTGGGGCTGCAGCCATCCAGGCAAGTGGAGTTTTGGCTTCATTGGCTATAAGAAGATTAGAAGGTCCTGGAGTTATAACAGGAATTGATAGGACAGCAAAAAACATATGGTGTGACCAATAATGCTAATCTGCAATTCAGAGAAACTCACTTATCCAAAGAGCATTAACAATGTAGAACTTCCTACCACAAACAGTTATTTGAGTTGAACACAGAGAGAAAAAAAAAACAGTAAAACTTAGAACAGATAATACATGTCCAAACAAATTTTGAGGCTAACATGAAGAATTTAAAACCTACATAGAATATGGATACATTTAGGGAGAAGTGAAATAGGTACATGTAGGATGAAAGAACAAATGGATCCAAATTGGCCTTCTATCAGACTATAATATAATGACACTATGATTACATCGATGGGGTTAGATAGAGATGGATGGGCAGAGGCTTATTTGGAGTATGAAGACTATTTACAAGCCTGAATGGCCTGTTTTTCTGCTGTAGGAAGGTCTTTGAGAGAGAGTACACATGTGTGTGTGAGAGAGAGAGAAAGTATGTTTGTGTGTATGTGTGTGTGTGAGAGAGACAGACAGAGAAAGAGAGAGAGAGAGACAGAGTTTGTATGTATGTGAGGGAGAGAGAGAGAGAATGTGAGAGAGAGAATGTGTGTGTGTAGAGACAGAGAGAAACTGTGTGTGAGAGAGAGAATGTGTGCTTTTGTACGAAACAGAGACAGTTTGTGTGTGAGAGAGGGAGAAAAAGTGTGTGTGTGTGTGAGAGAGAGAAAGAGTGTGTGCATGTCTGAATATGAGAGAATGTGTGTGTGTGTATGTAATGCACGTCTGTGTGTGAGTGCGCATTTGTTTGTTGCAGGGGTGTGTGTGTGTTTTTTTTAATTCATTCACAGGACATAGGCATTGTTGACTAGGCCAGCATTTATTGCCCATCCCTAAATGCCCAGAGGGCAAGCTGAGAGTCAACCACATTGCTTTGGGTCTGTAGTCACATGTAGACCAGACCAGGCAAGGATGGCAGTTTCCTTCCCTAAAGGACATTAGTGAACCAGATGGGGTTTTCCAACAATCGACAATGATTTCATGGTTGTCATGAGACTCTTCATTCCAGATTTTTAATTGAACTTAATTCAAATTCCACTATCTGCTGTGGCAGGATTCAAACCTGGGTCCCCACAACATTATCTGGATCTCTGGATTAACAGTCCAGCACCTCCCCGAGAGAGAGAGACAGAGAGAGAGAGAGAGCGGGGGCGAGAGCAAGACAGAGAGAGAGGGAGAGAGGGCAAGGGTGAGGGGGAGAGAGAGGGGGTGAGGATGAGGGAGGGAGAGAGAAAGAGAGAGAGAGAGGGAGAAAGGCGGGGGAAGAGAGAGAGAGAGAGAGGGAGAGAAGGAGAGAGAGAGAGAGAGAGAGAGAGAGAGAGAGAAAAAGAGAGACAGGGAGAGAGAGAGAGAGAGAGACTCTCCCCATCTAAGAGGGAGACGGGGGCAAGAAATGTACAGCAATCAAATGAAGAACAAATTCCAGTACTTAGCATGTGTGGTGTCAGCCAGTGCCAACTTGGTTCAGCTTGTGGCACGTTCACACTCACACATGTTCTAAACTCCCTGCTCTGGAATCTGCCATCCCAGTTTAACAATGAGGGAATATTGACTCATCATAAGTGCCATCCTTCTGAGCAGATGGTAAACTGAATGCTGGTTATGCCTCTTCAATGACCCCACAGCACTAATGGAAGAAGAGAAGGGAATGATCCTGGACAGCATTCCCTTCCTCTGGCAATAGTGTGGCTCATTATTATCTGGTAATTTGCAATACTATAAAGCATATTAAAAGTCACTATATTATAGATGTCAGTTGTGGCTCAGTTGCTAGTCCTCTTACCTCTAAACCTGACCATTGTGGGTTCAAGTCCCACTCTTGGACATAGAACTCAAAATCCAGAGTGATATTGAGAAATACGGTCTTTTGAGTGATATATTAAACCAATGTTCATTGAGCTCCCTCACATCAAAGTGAAAAAAAAATCTACAATACTTTTCAGTATTCTGGGATATCATTGCCAGTGTCCTGGTCAACATTTATCTCACAGGGAACATTGCTAAGATAGATTATCTTGTCATTAACATGCTGTTGTCTGTGGGAATTTGATGGGTAGCTGCTAAAATTCTTACATTTCAACATGGAGCATACTTATAAAAGGGACTTAAGTCACAAAAGGCACGACATAAATATCAGTCTTTCTTTGCTTGATCTACCAAGCTCCTCCCACCAACACACACTCAAAGGGATCCAGAATAATAGGAAAAGCAAAACCTTGCTTACATCTGTTTCAGAGATAGTAGGTACTGCAGATGCTGGAGAATCTGAGATAACAAGGTTATCTCAAAAACTTTCTGAAGAAGGGTCTAGGCCCGAAACGTCAGCTATCCTGCTCCTCTGATGCTACTTGGCCTGCTATGTTCATCCAGCTCTGCAACTTGTTATCCTTGCTTACATCTGGTTGCCATTATATTATTGGACAAATGTAGACGCGGTAAGCCTTGGATGTTCCTTGTTATTCCCTGCACACAGTAGGCAGATGCTGTCCATTTAGCAAAACTCTGGAAAGACCTTTTATCAGATACATATGGTGTGGTCACACTGCATCTACAGACTCAGGCAAAGAAAGGCCCAGTTGACTGTGTGGTATGGGAATTTGCCCACTGTGCACTGACTTATCTCTCTGTGGGTCACCACACTCAGCAAAGCCTAGCTTTCATCTCAATGGATTATTTAATAACACAACTCAGAAAACCACATAATTTCATAGTAGTTTATCTTTTGTGGTGCGTTCTGTTCCTTTGTCCTTCTCCCCCTTACCCTGATTTATTAGCCATGTGTCCCCCCCCATATCACACACCATTCTGGGGCTAATGGAGAATTTGGCCAGGATTCCATCAAGAGCTCCACTGATGACTAAATATAGTGCAAAGCACAACCACCCTGACTTGGGTCAGAATACTTCTGTTTCAATTACTGCTCCCTTACACTGTCACAAAACTGCACTATTGAGGAAATTCAATAAGGATCCTGGCCCAGCAATGGAAGGTTGAATATATTCCAAGAAACTGTGACACATGGCCTCCCATCTCCGACTGCCTTCTCCGAGCTCCCTCCATTGGCTATCAGACACATCTCCTTACCTGCACCAATTGGAAAGCAACCAATCTCTTGAATCACCTGATTGGATGAATTTGGGTGGATAGTCTAAAATATCCTTCTTGTCACCTCCAATGTTTGCATAACTAATAAACAAAAGTGGTCAAAGAAAATGAAGGAGATAATGTTTTCTTTCAAAAAATTCTCAATGTAAATTGCTGACAACAGTGCCCTAGAGATTAATGTTTAACTCACAGCGACACTAAATGATCCTGGTGGACTGACAAGCTTTTGACTAAGGGGAAGAAAGCTAACAAAGCAGACATCTCCTGTAGTTAGCCCTTTGCATGCACGTGGTAGCCCACCGATATAGTATGGATAGAACTGAGCTGACCCACAGATTCCACAGGCACTATCATGAAGCACAGTCACGTGTGCCCTTGTACCCCAGCTGGGGCAAAACTGGCATAGATTTGGCCAGTGCCAGTATTGCTGTTCTTAGGTTGGGCAATGAGGCCTTTAGCTCTTGGGCTGGGAAGATCAAGTAGCCCTGAAGTACATGTTGAAGTGGTCAGGGGAGTCAGAGGTTGTTAGAGGAGGGCAGAGTATGAAGGTGGGGCTGAGGAAGGAGACAGATCGAAGGGTACTGGAAATGTAAGTTGTTGGGCCTGAAGAAGACACTCCGGCTCCTCTTAACCCACAAGCAGTGCTGCAAAGGCATCTAGCTCGTGAATTCAACTTTTCATGCCGTCTTTCAATGTCCAGCTAATATTGGTCGTCTGTCCCTCCCATCAAACACCAAGCAATTAGTCAGCAGGGGGATAGCAGTAACAACCAGAGCATGAGATGTCCAAGCAACAGGAGTAAACCATTCAGCCCCTCAAGAGATGTCTGCTATTCAGAGTTCTTGGTTGAATTGTATCTTAACTCCATTTACTTGCCTTAGTTTCATATCCCTTATTTCCCTTACACTACAAACAAAATCTCTACAAATCTCAGTTTTGAAATTTCTAATTAACTCTGAGTTTCAACAGTATTTGGAGCAGAGAGTTCCAATTTCCATTCCTCTTTGTGTGAAGCTCTCTGCTATCATCCCTAACTCTCCTAGCTTTATGGTAGGCAATGCTCCTTTTACTGAGCTCCCCAACTAGTGTGGATAGCTTCTATCTGTCAGCTCTGCCATTTTTTTTATCATTTTCAAAAACCCAGGTAGATCTTAATCTTCTATTTACGAGCAATAAAAGATGAGGTTATGCAATCTGTCCTTATAATGTAACTCTTTTGACCTGGTAGCATTCTGATGGTTCTGTACTGCATCCACTCCTAGCTCATTATTTCCTTCCTAGTTTGCACAGAACTCCAGATGGGGTCTGGACGAGAT
Source organism: Ginglymostoma cirratum (assembly GCA_024137785.1). Classification (NCBI taxonomy): domain Eukaryota; kingdom Metazoa; phylum Chordata; class Chondrichthyes; order Orectolobiformes; family Ginglymostomatidae; genus Ginglymostoma; species Ginglymostoma cirratum. Next base: position 10,763,499 of record JAHRHZ010000133.1, on the reverse strand, counting down.
TATGTAACTCTGGAACTTCTTTAGCTTGCTATCAGAGCACCCTTGATACAAATCAGCCAATTTGCAGTAAACTACCCTAAGTACCAATGCATCTTAGGTTTCAGACCTTCCTGTATGCATTTGCTTAGGGATGGCCAGCTGAAGGCCCATACCCAGCTATAATGTGCTGGGAGTCTGGCAAGATACATTGCTAGATTGCTAATAACAGGACATCTTCTGCCGGCGAGGACAGAACTCGTCCCTTTTAAAAATAATATCAAAAAGTATAAATAGTTTTGTCCCACACACGTAATGAAGCATTAGTATGCTGCAGGTAAATCAAATTAATTTATGTCGAATCATATCTCACAAAAGTGACCGTTCCGTAGGGATTGCGGGGAATGCAATCAAAAGTCAATCACAAACTGAAATGACAGTCTGCCAGTGAATCAAATGTACCTGCTATAAAGGAGGAAGGAACTGCACTAAGAGTACATGCCTCAGCATGTCAACTGCAGCTCAATGGTAGCACTCCTGGCTGTGAGTCAACAGATTATGAGCTCAAGTCCCACCCCCAGAGATATTAGAAAGAAGAGAAGGCTGACAGTCCAGTTTAGAAATGGAGAGGGGCATTGAATGGTTGGAGTGGCATTTTTTTGGCAATTTAGGTATTAACCTGAGGAGGGCAGCTACCCCTGGTGGTCTCAACCAATGTTTCTCACCAAACCAAGATCCTGAAAACAAATTAATCTGTTCATTTACATCTTCGCAGCTTGTGGGATCTTGCTATGTGCAGTTTAGTTGCCATGTGTCCTGCAGTACGGTAGTGACCTCACTCCATTGATTGTTAAGCACTTTAGGAGCTGGGAATAGACGCTAAATAACTGCAGACCTTTCACTACCATTTTCAAATTAGGCAAGACTGTTACAATCATGACATTAGCAGCTTCCTTTAAATAGCAGATATAAAATAAACCTTCCTTGGGAAATAATATGCTGAGGTGCAGAGATGGACTTTTGTGAAAAGTCCAAAAGGAGAAGGTAGGAAGTAAGTGGAGAGGTTTAAAGGGGGATTTCCAGAACTTATAATCAAAATCGGTGCTGGTAAAACTGTAAGTGGAAGTTGTCAAAGGATGAGAGGGTGGAGAGGTAGAGAGGATCAGGAACAGTACTGTAGATTGTCAGGCCTACATGGCTGAAGGCACAGCATGATGGGATGAAAGAAGAGATGGACGTAGCAGTGCAATGAAGAGTTAGAGGTCGAAATGGCTGAAGATGATTATAGGGTTAGGCAGTGGCGAAACTACAAAGAGATTTCAACATGAGGAAGAGGAGGTGTTGGTCAGCCAAGTATCAGTGCTCAATGTTTAAGTATGTCCCTGAGTGTCTTTAAGACAGAGGTAGGTAGGTTCTTGATTGGTTAGGGGGTCAATATTTACAGGAAGAAGGCATGAGAATCGGGCCGAGAGAAATATCAGCCATGATCAAATGATGGAGAAATCTCTATTGGTGAAATGACCCAATTCTGCTCCTATATCTTCTCATCTTATGTGAGTCTGTTTGCTGTTGATGCTTGGTGTTGTACTTGGTTGTTTAAACCTGGTTGTGGATTCCAAGAAAACTAAGCTGCAGAAAGGGCTGAAAACCAGGGTTGAGGTATAGAGCAGATATTTTAAGATACTAAATAAAATCTACTACATTCTTCAAAAATAGTATGTTCTCTGCACTGGTCAAATATATAAACAATATAATGGGATCTGGCTAAGAAAGCATTGGCATAGTCAAGTTGAGAGGCCCTTGAATGAAGATATTAGCAGAAAATTAGCAACGGCAGAGGAAAGAGGATTTTTGTTTGTATAAGGTGCGTGCATGTTTCTGGCTAGTTCAGCATTTATTGTCCATCCCACTGGAGAGGGCAGTAGTGAGATGCTTTCTTGCACCATTGTTGTGCTTGGGGTGTAGGAGGGAGTTACAGAGCCTTCATCCAATGACAATGAAGGAACAGTGATATATTTCCAAGCCAGGAGTGGCTTGGAGGCAGACTTACGGGTGGGGGTATTCCCATACATCTGCTGCCCTTGTCTGTCTAGATAGTCGTGGTCATGGGTTTGGAAAATGCTGTTGAATAAAACTCAGCACTTTGCTGCAGTGCATTTTGGACATGGTACATACTGCTATTACCACTGGGTCTGGTAGAGAGAGTGAAGGCTTGAGTTTGGTGGACAGGGTGCCAATATCTGGGCTGCTTTGTGTTGAGATTCTCAACTGTTGTTGGAGCTACACTCATCCAGGCAATTGGAGCATGTATGCTATCACACTCCTGACTTGTGTCTTGTGGACAGGCTTTGGGGGATCAGGAGGTGAGTTACGCCCCGCAGTATTCCTAATCTGACCTGTCCTTGTGGTCACTGTATTTATATGGCTGGTCCAGTTCAGTTTCTGGTCAGTGATTACCCCCAGGATGTTGATGGCGCTGAGTGGAAGTAGGAGGACTTTGAACATGGGGGTCAGAGGTCAGAAGTTCAGCCAAGAGTCAAATAGAGGCAGAAACCCTCAGCTCATTGTATAGGGAACCTGGAATTGTACCTGAAGTGCTGTAACCTGCAGGGCTGTGGACCAGAGGATTAGGATGGGCAGCTAGAATTTTTTTTTTGGCTGGCTGTAATTTTTCAATGGTTTTTAATAGCTAGCAGAATTTAGAATACACACTTCCCAAAAAGTGGGGAAGAAAGACTCTAGTAATGCGGTGTCACAGATGATGAAACATGTGTTTACAACAAACTCAGACTGTAAGTCGGGTACGAGCTGGTTCCTGTAAGTGGCTAGAATTGGTAAACAATTTTCATCAGCTTCTAGGACTCAGCGGTGACCTCAGAAATCACCTCAAATCCCGGCGCAGAGAGCCATAGTCCTCTGACAGAAGAGCAGCATACGCAGGAACAGGTAAGGTAGCAGAGAGATAACAAGACACCAGAACGGTGAGAGACAGAGCTTATTTATTACAGTGTCCAGGCTCCCAGCTTTCACTTCAGCCTAGACTCTGACTGGGAAACTACTGAGAGTTGTTGTAAGGTCCAAGTTACTACTGAGAGCGAGATAATAACAACAAAAGCAAAATGTTGTTGTTTTGTTTGATAAACAAAATATCCGGGGGAGCAATGTTTCACAAAGAGAGAGAGGGGAGGGAAGTGATTCCTGGAGATTGAGTCTTACTGTTCACACCGATAGATAGAGGCAGAGTCTGAGTGCTAGCGCGGAGTGAGATAAAGCACAGCGCTACTGGATGATTATTACGCTGGATACTGGGAATTGCAACAGATGGTATACAATGTTTACACTACTGAAGAGTTACATTGCATACAGAGTAATAGTAAAGTCACACATCGGAGGGGGATTAAGCAGCATAGACACAATGTAGCACCGAGAGCCATACACTGACAATCACGCGGCGCAGCAAATCACAACAGGTCGTGTAGAAGCTGTGCTGGAAAGAAGCCCACAATGAAAGAGGGTGGTATGAAACAGGGCAATATGCCTATAACTCAAACACAAGGTTACATGTGCAGAGACAGCGATAGAGAGCGTCAAGAGGAAACTGGGTTGAAGACAGTGTAGAATGAGCCAAAGTTTATGAGGGGCAGTTAGTTACACTGGAGATACCCGATCCAGTGGATCGCCGAGGGCTGAACGGGGTACGTCACCTCCAGCGCCTAAAGGTCGATGAGATCTTCCCACTTGGCGCAGTGCAGAACCGAAACCGAGACATTCTCTACCGCAGAAAGGACAGCCCGCCTCCCATTCCACCCCCTCCCCCCAACCCCCAATTTCTCAGAGCCAGTTTCAGACCCATCGGGTCTCTCTCTGGTCAGCTTCAAACCCACTGGAATTCTCCCTCTGGCCAGTTTCAGACCCGTTGGGTCTCTCTCTGGTCAGTTTCAGACCCACTGGAATTCTCTCTTTGGTCAGTTTCAGACCCACTGGAATTCTCCCTCCGGTCAGTTTCAGACCCGTTGGGTCTCTCTCTGGTCAGTTTCAGACCCACTGGAATTCTCCCTCCGGTCAGTTTCAGACCCGTTGGGTCTCTCTCTGGTCAGTTTCAGACCCACTGGAATTCTCCCTCCGGTCAGTTTCAGACCCGTTGGGTCCCTCTCTGGTCAGTTTCAGACCCACTGGAATTCTGTCGCTGGTCAATTTCAGACCCATGGGGTCTCTCTCTGGTCAGTTTCAAACCCACTGGAATTCTCCCTCTGGTCAGTTTCAGACCCATTGGGTCTCTGGTCAGTTTCAGACCCACTGGAATTCTCCCTCTGGTCAGTTTCAGACCCATTTGGTCTCTCTCTGGTCAGTTTCAGACCCATTGGAATTCTCTCTGGTCAGTTTTAGACCTATTGGGTCACCCTCTGGTGAGTTTCTGACCCATTGGAAGTCTCTCTGCGATCAGTTTCAGACTCGGCCAGGTGAGTTTCAGATCCCTGGGACTCCTGGTTGCAGACGGTTTCACATCCAGCTGGCAGCAGACGGGAGTCGGGTGAGGTTGATACAACCTGACTCACACTGCGGTGACTCCTCGCCGAAGCCGGACTGGAGTTTACAATTGCCTGTTTTCCTTTTGTTGTTGTTGAACCCTGGCTAATGAGCAAACGATCCCGATCGAAAACAAACACTGAATACAAAGTCAACACAGTAGCAGCTCGCTCGTAAATCTTCAGCGCCCAAAACATAAATCCCTTTGCCGACAAAACTGATATGTTGATGTATTTTTGCCTCTGTATCTGCTGCCCTGACATGTCCCGGAAATGAAAACAAGTGAGTTAAAAATGCATTTGAGAGCGTCTAAAGTTGGCTTATGAAACAGTAAAAGAATGACAAAAAGTGGTTGTATTAGGGATATTTTCGCAACCCCCCCCCTCCCGCATCTGCCACAAGATCAGGGTATTCTCCTGGTAAGAAGACGGTAACCACCAGATCAGAAAAATCTGCGCTAGATTGACAACAACCTTGCAATGCCGATCCGCTTTGTAGTGCAGAGACAATATTTGCAAAGAAATAATTAAGTCTTTTCTTTTTTGTCCGGTTCCCTTTGGGCAGGATAACGGGAGCGCGACTGCACGATGTAGAGATGAAGGAGATGCGCCGGGAAAGGAAAGTTGGTTGTTGTGAGATGCACTTACCCAGAGATAACTGAAGCCGGTTAATGTCGGATTGTACAAACTCCTTACAGTAGGTACTCTGATTAATCGCCGCGCTTTACGCGCCGACCCACTGTTTACCGCCGGACTCCCTGTCAATCAAAGCTCGTCACAATCGTGTAACCATGGCACCGACAAATCAGCAATCAGTACACGCCCACCCGACCGGCACCTTTCCGAATTGACTGCTGGCACTGCCAATCATTCTCCGCGCAGCCAATCGCCTGTTCCCCTGCAGTGCCGGCTTCGCGCCGCTAGATAGTGCTGTACTGCAGCTCCCCCCACACCACCCCCCACCCCCGGTCCTTCCCATCCAGCGCCACCTGGAGGCCTCACCCACCCCCACGAAAACGTCCGGGCGGGGAGGCTGTCTGCAGCCCCTCGCCAATCAGAAATCAGAATCGGGTTGTTACCACGAGAGAAGCGCTTTTACCATCCAATCGAAATCAGCCATTTGTCCTCGTTTCCCCCACTCTGTTACATTAGGAGGGGGATTCCCTCCACAGCTATCTTAAAAGAGTCTGTTTGCCAAATATCTATTAATATGCATTTGTTTTTGTGGCTTAAAGACGGGGTCCAATCTGAAGTTGACAGATCTCAGATTCTGCATTGAGTTCATTGAGACCCATTTAGGAGTTAACATCTCGAGAGGAGGGACTAAACAAAACAGCTGGACAAGGAACCGCAACTGCAGTCTTGCACCAGTCACTGTGTAAATGTCACTTTTATACATTTAAAAACATCTACGCTTTTGTTTTACCCGGACAGGGTGGTAGGGAGTCTGGAACATACTGGGCTGAGAAGATAGTCAAGGCAAAAACCCTACATACATCTAAAAAGTGCCAATAACCTGCAGTGCCACACACCAAAGACTGGAAAGTGAAATTACGCTGGCTGGCTATGTGATGGGCTAAGTGACTTCTTTCTGTGTCGCAAACTTTCTATGATTGTTTGTCTAAAGAAAGAAGGAGAGCGGGAGGTATAAGGAGAATGATAGAAAGAGTTAGGGCACAGAATGAGGCCATTCAGCCCGCTATGGCTTTATTGGCCAAAATAGAAACATCCAGTCGAATCCCTGATCTGCCACACAATAGATAGAGTATTGTATCTCAAGTGTATATACAATTTTTTTTGAAAAAATGAAAACATGTCTTTTCAACCCTCTCTGCCTAGCACGTGACGGTTCAATACACCTTAATTAAATCTTCTCTTAGCCTCCTACTTCCAAAGGCAATGACCCCAGCCTATCAAACTACAGTCCCCTTGACTGTCCATAGAGGACACTGTACGAGTTGTGCTCAACCAGCCTGGTGCTTGCAAAATTCAGAACATCGTGTCTAACATTAGATGTGCTCCTGCTATTGGACAACATTAACTAAACTCTGACTGCACTGAGAATTACACTGGAAACCAATTCAAGGTGATCAGCCAGGCTCACAGTGTAGTTCACTTATTCAAACACAGGACCCTATTCTTTACAGCCAAGAATAATATGTTCACACATTATAACTTTTTAAACTGATGTAAGGGCTATGAAGATAACCAATCACTGATACATCCTCATGGTAATGCCCTGACCATTCAGAGTCAAATCACCAGGTTTGAATTTAATCCACTAAGACAATTCTCGCTGCATCTCATTGACAGCCACAGTCCAACTAAACAACACCCCCTTCTTAAGCATCATATATTATTATTTCCTGTGTTCAATCCTGATTAGTGCAAGATGAGAAGGTCTCCTTTCATGTTTGTTATTAGCACTGATTATTGGTATGTTTTAAATCCAATTTTTACTCATAACTAAAACCCTCCATTTCTGGCAACATTTAATTCAATCTTTCTGTAACCTCTCCAATGTGATAACATCTTTACTATAATGGGGTGACCAGAACTGCACACAGTACTATAGCTGTGCTCTCTCCATTGTCTTGTACAGCTCCGTCATTGTATTCATGCTTCCATACTCTAGGCCTCAACCAATGGAACCTTGCCTTCCAAACAGCATGATTTTGAACCTAGACGCCTGTGGGTGTGGTAAATATGGAACGGAGCTGGTTATGCTGCTCACCTCTTTATCTGCCATCTCCTTTCTGTCAGATTGACAAGTTTTATATCTGTCAGACGTTCAATGTGAATCATCGGCTTTGAGTTTCCTGTGGTTTGCTGGTCTTATATCTGTTCTGAACAACTACCACACAGGAGCTTCAGTCTATCTATAACAACTCATTCTAAAATTTCCCTGGCTGCGTTACCTCATATTGTATGGAACCAGATAAGCGCATCTTTCTACAAAGACTGCTATGTAAACTGAAAGATGTGTGCCAACTTGCTGAGTAAGCCTCATTTATCCATTAAAGTAATCTTACTGTGTTACACAGTTTCAAATCCTCACAGCTCCAATAACTTGTGAAAATTAGAAAAGTTCACACTCCTGGTGCAAGTGCTGAGAGAATACTGCATAATCAGAATTACCATCTATAGGATGAGACATTAGGATCCCAAATATGTTGAAGCTTCTGTTCTGTGTCCTGACCAATTTTTATCTTCAACTAAGCTCTGTAAAAAACAGATTATCTTGTCATTCTCACATTTCTGTTTATGGGATATTATTATGTGCAAACTGGTTCTCTCTTTTGTTACATTACAACAGTGAATACTTTTCAAAGTACTACATTGGCTATACAGCACTTTGGGAAATTCTGAAATTGTGACAAATGCAATGTATCTCAGTATCACCATTAACATGTTTGCTCTCCGCAGACCTGCAAATATCTTCTTTCCCATCATTTGTCCTATATTGTTTTCAGCGACTATTGGATCCATTTCCCTCACTCTTTCAGACAGTACAATCCAGATCACATCAACTTGCTGCCTGAATGACAAGTTCTTAGTTACTTTCTCAGTCCTTTTCCATGATCTTAAATCTGAATTCTCTGGTTACTGAGCCACCTGACAGGAGGAAGTTATTTCTCCTTATTTACTTGATCAAAACTCCTTATAGACAGGAACCACTGGATTACAGTCTATTTTCCCCTCAGCATAATACTGGAGTATCAGTCTGTGTCAAGCATATCTTCACTTGCTGCATTTTACAATCTTTGTCAGGTTGAATATACATACAAACAGATTCAAGAATATATACTTCCCTGCTGTTATCAGACTTTCGAATAGACCCCTCAAATGTTAATATTGATCTCTCTGGGCACGTTCTCTATGGCTCTAACACTGTATTCTGCACTCTGTTCTGCTACCTGATGCACTTTATATGGCACAATCTGCCTGTATAGCATGCAAAACAACACTTATCACTGTATCTCAGTACATGTGACATCAATAAATCAAATCAAATCAAATTGTACAGAATTGGCTTCCGCAGAAGGTGGAAGTTGTTAGTATTGATTCACTGCAAATTATGTGCAACAAGTTTCATTCTGCAAGAAATATTTTGGGATACAGCATAATTTGTGACATGATAATTGTTTGAGAGGAACAGCAAAACATTGAACCCATGGCTCTTAAAGTTGTGAGGATTTTCCTCACTGGTTAGAAATAAATTGATGGGGAGTAATTCCTACAATTAGTCACCAGCTTTATGATTAGTTTATCATGTAGCTATCAGGATAACATAAGGCAAACACAGATGGAGGTCAGTCACCGTCTCATCAGTTTCTAATACTCGCAGATAGGTAAAGCAGCCAATTCTGCATCAAGAGTTACATTCATTCTGTAGTCCTCAATCACTCGATGAGGTTATCCCAGTCACTGGATCAATACCATCACTTTAGCAAATCCTGAGTCCTAAAATATTATAAATTCTTTCCTTCTTCTGCTGTTTTTCTGGGTGCATTAATGCAATCTTTCTCCTTTGCCTTGTAATCCAAATGTTGGATGATTACACAGAACTACTTGGCCCAAGGCCAGCTGCTTAGTGCGATCACACTGCACTGGTATTCCTAGGCCTCGGGTTAGGTTCTGTCGGCACTGATCTGCACAAATCTCCCAACCCATCGATGTCTCAGATTTAAAGTTTACATCCTCGTATTCAAATTCCTCCAATCCCTCACCATCTCTGTATCATCCCCCAGCACCACAGCCCTCTCTGTACCCCTTTAATTCCGGCACCTTGCTCATTGTCAGTTTTTATCCCCCCATCATGGCTGGCCAGACCTTCAGCTGCCTTGGCCCCAAGCTATGGAATTCTCTCCTCAAGCCTTCCTACCTCTCCCTTCTCCTTAAAGATCTTCATTAAAAGTGACTTCTCTGACCAAATGCTTGCTCATCAATCCCCATGTCTCCTTCAGCACCAATTTTGTTTGTCTGATTACGGTCCTTGGGGTGTGTTACCACAATGAAAGGTGCTACATAAATGCAAGTTGATCATCAACCACTCATTCCTTGTTCTGCATCATTACAGCGAAACTGCCGAAAGGACTTCGAAAGACCTGGAGCGAGGGAAGGGAATGGGAAATTGCTACATTGTGGAGGGGGAGAAAGACGGGAAGAGGGAGACATGTGAGGATTCCTCCGAACATGCATCCTGATGAAGGGCATAAACCTGAAACGTCGACTTTCCTGCTCCTCTGATGCTGCCTGACCTGCTGCGTTCCTCCAGCTCCACACTGTATTGACTCTCTCATGCGGAAAGTTGTATCAAACTGACTAAGCTGAACAGTCTGGCAGTCAATGAAGCAAACAGAAATGTAGTAGTACGACAGACCACGGACCAGAGCTCCAGGCAGGCTTAGAGGCCCAGTCTAATACCAGGCTTTTAGCTGAAGTCACACTGCAATGGTGGCTTAGCCGTTTGATCTATTTTATAGGTCAAATTTGAAAAGAATGTTGCAGAAGATGGATGACCAGTTTTGAGAGCTCTCTCTTTTTCACTTCACTGCCATTGCATCCAGCTGGAGCAGGACAGTTGTGGGGGAGGTCCCATCCGTCGAGTTTTCCCACTGATTGTCTCTGAAACTTTTTTTTGTGGGTTTTTTTGTTTACCATTCCCAGGAGGTTCTATCAGCTGGATTATACAGAGTGGGCCCCTCCAGCTACAACTGCAAAACAAATCTACAGGGGCTAAATTTGCTGATGACCTCAGCAATGGGTAAGGGAGTGAGTCATAAAGAGGGCATAAGGAGCCTGCTAAGGGACCGTAACACATTAAGTGAGTGAGCAAACACTTGGCAGATGTGAACAGTGTGAGGAAATGCAAGCTTTTGTTCATGTTGGCAGGTAGATTAGGAAAGGAATACTGTATTTAATAGATAACACAGTGCAGAGCTGGAGGAACACAGCAGGCCAGGCAGCATCGGAGGAGCAGGAAAGTTGACATTTTGGGTCAGGACCCTTCTTCAGAAATGGGGGAGGGGGAAAGGGGATAGGTTGCAGAACTCCAAAGTGAGGAGAGATCGAGGTAGATAAATCGCATAAAATTCATACACAGATACAATAAGTAATTAGGATGGCAAATGGAATGTTCTTTATTGCAAAGGGAATAGAATATAAAAGTAGGGAAGGGATGATTCCTTATTCTCTCAAGGGGCTGGGCAGGAGGTGACTGTTGAATTATGGTATAGATTCCAGGCAAGACAGGCCTGTGTCTTTAAGCCAGTCACATGACATTACAACGTATGATGTTCCTGTATAAAGGTAGCCATCTTGCCTTTAGTCACATGCTCTGTGTGATGGAGTCAGTGTAGTATCTTCAATGTCTTTGTAAAGAAGAGAGAACATGGTCAAAAACCATGCGTACAGTTACGCCAACTTAAATCAAGAGATGGTTTCATGGAAACATACTACATTGTTGTGTCCAGCCGAGATCATAAGATGTGGTAAGGAGCAAATGGCTAAGTCCTGTGAAGACATAAACAACAGAACAAATTGTTTATGTGAGTCCCTGTTTTGTAATCATGTAAATAGTCAGTGTTGTAAATAAACTTCAAGATCTCTGTCTCACAAGAACCTTACTCTTTGTGGTATAAGCTCCATGGGCTAATATACGAAAACCACAAACCACATCACAGATGGTGGGTGAGCAGTGTCCAGGCATGTTGGTGCACTATTGTAAACTTTGGGCATGGCTGGATAGTTTCTTTCTGACCATTAATTTTGTATGTTCAGAAGCAAGGGGAGAAATCTGAACAGAGCAAAGAACAATCAGTAGAGAAAACATAAGGCAAATTTATAGCCTGACAGCATGTTTAAAGCTCTGTCAATTAGACTATATTAATTTCCCTGCATCACCATTTCCATAATTTAAACATCTTGTGGTTACACAGGAGGTCAAAGGTAACTCAGTCAGTCAGACAGCTGTTCAATTCAAGTTCCATGTGGGGGAGTCAGTTCCTTTTGTTTCGCTCTCTCAGAAACACTGGAAACTGTTGTTGTTGAGTGCTCAAAGTTACAATCTATTCATATGTTTACCGAGAGCTTCTGCCAAGGGGTCTGCACTCAGTAGCTGCATTGCGGCTGAACACTTGCACTATGAATGAGATATTCCCACTTTCATACCCCCACGCGTTCACCTCCAGCTCAGAGCACTGCTCCCACCCTCTGTGCAGACACTGCATTTGTAACCGGTCTGGGCATAATGTTTCCCACTTGTGAGTCACAAGGCCGTGTAATTGTAGTCTACACAGAGTTTAATTGTAACGCGGGGAAATCTAGGGCAATTGTGATGTCAATACTGACGTGTATTATGGACACTCTTGAAGTAATGTTTCAGTTTTTGATGCATGGCTCATTGTTGAACTAACCACACTGTAAATCCAAGTGACTGCCCCGCCATAATTTTTAGGCACTATTTTGAAACCTTGCCATGTTAGACCATAAGATGTAGCAGCAGAAGTAAGCCATTCATCAGGGTAAAAGGCCCAGGCATGGAACTAAAATACACCGAGAGCACAGGTCTCCACTTCAAGTCATTAGGCTTTGTGTTCAGCGGAAAGATATGTATGTGCATTGTGTCTTTACTGACCTCAGACAGTCCCAAAGAACTTTGTCACCACTGAAGTGTAGTTGGTGTTGTGATGTAGAAAAGACAGCAGCCAGTTTGCACGCAGCAAGGTGCCGCAAACAGTGAGAAACAAACGAGACTTTGTTAGCCGTCTTAGGAAAGGATTGAGGCCTGTGCTGTGCTTGCTCTGACCTGTTTCATGGCTAATGGAACCATAAAGGCCTGACAACGTTTGTGTCAAATTACTCCTGAAGGCTGGAGGAGGAACAGGATTACTTGATGACGAATGGCAGTGAACTACTCCGCCTGTATATGTCCCTCTCATGAGCTTATTTTGTCCTCGTGAACAGTTGACATTCCCCCAGAAGCATACAAGCATGTGAATTAGGAACAGGAGTAGGGCCATTCGATCCCTGAAGTCTGCTCTGCTCTTCATGAACATCATCTGCTTTTAGCCTCAATTCCATATTCCCGTTTACCTTCAAATACCTTTGACTTCCTTGTTCGTCAAGAATCTATGTACCTTTGCTTTCCAGGTATTCAATGAACCCCTAAGGAGGAGGCGCCATTGATTCACGGCGGTGAGAGAAAAGAAGTTTCTCCTCATCTCCATCTTCAATGGAAGACCACTTCTTCTTTTAAACATCGTCTCCTATTCCAATCTCACCCACAGGGGAAACTATCCTTTCAGCATTCAACCTGCCAAGTCCCTTTCAGGATCTTATATGTTTCAATAAGGCCACCACTTATTCATCCAAACTCCGGTGAATACAGCCCAGCCTGTCCAAGCATTCCTCATGAGATAACCTCTCCATTCCCAGGTATCAATCAAGTGAACTTGCTACATGAGCAAGAATTATCCCTAACTTGTGGCACCAGGGCGTTTTCTCATGTGACCACTGATTCCTGGGATGGGGAAATTAAATCTAGGATCGAACTGATTCCTCTATTTCCTGGATAAATTGTTGAAGTGGCTTAGGCCATTGGATAGCCCTGCCTACCTCGACCAAGAAAGCAAATGTTTTTCCCTGCACTGGATAGAAGGAAGTTGATGGCCTGAAGGTCCTTCTTTTGTAATGGCTGTAAGTTCTTTCCCGCTTGAACTACAGCAATCTTTACCGCTTGAAAGGTTACTTTAAGCAGTAATGTCAATTGAGCTCCAGGTCAAGGGTCACCTCAGGTCACCCTTTCACTGCTACAAAGTCTTTGAGTCTTTGGAAAAACAGGCAGGAGAATACAGAAGCTCATTGCAAACAAATGGAGAGGAAAAGAAATGCATGTCTGAAAAAAAAGGTCTTTAACTGAGTCATTTAGCAGTTAGATAAACCCCAAATGTAAGTAGTATCATCAGATTATCTTGACATGAATGATCTAAATCAGAAGACATTTAAGCCTAGAGCATCTATCTTTGATGGTGAAAGGAAATAACCTGCCTTTTTATAGCACCTTTCACATCCTCAGAATATCCCAAAAGCCAATTACATGCATCAGAAGTGAAGTCATTGATGTAATGAAGGAAACACTACAGCCCTTTTGGTTATAACAAGTTTTCACAAAGCAGCTGACTGAAGATGATCAGATATTCTGTCTTTCTAACATTGCATAAATATTGGCCAGGATACTGGGGAGAATTTTCAGTGCAGTGAGGCGATTGTAACTAAACCCGCCCTGATTCAATCTCCAATTTCCAATTGGGTTCACAATTTAGTGGTGACAATCGTATCAACCTTCTGCTATCCATCTTGATGCATTGTGGTCATTAGCAGCAGCGTTTCTACCAGCGATCAAGCCTATGATCTCCCCAGGTTTTATGCTTTAGGTCCACACCCACTACAGTGTTATGCTGCACAGAGAGGTGAGCACAAGTGGCTGACTCTTCAGTGCAGCACCAAATGAGACATAAAACCTAGATCCGTCTGCCCTGGTGAGGAGGATGTGAAGTATCCAACGACAGTATTTTGTACAAGAGCACGGGAGCTCTCCTGTGCCCTGGACAATGCTTATCCCAATGCTAATGTCACAATAAAAACAAATGTTCTGATCGTTATCACATTGCTGTTTGTGGGACCTTGCCAATTGCAAACTGTCAGCTGTGTTTTCCTACATTGCAAAGTGTGCCTCTAAAGTAACTCACTGATTGTAAAGACTGTGGGATACACTGAGGTGCTGATATAATTTTACTTCTGATGTGGAATAGGGACACTGAATGGAACCTCACACAATTAGTCCTTGTTAAACCGCACCTCCCCACCTTTCTTGCCATTCTCCACCACAAAATGAAGCATGGCACAGAGTAATTTCTGCAATCATAATGCAAAAAACAATATTGTCTCGAGTTTCTGGGAGTTTGCGTTGCATTTACTAATACTAATCCCCTGAAAGTCTGATGAATTTTAAGGACAGCGACGCGGACTTGCAAGCCAAGTTTCTGTGATTCTTAATTCCTGGTTTCAAAAGTATTGGCTTGAAATTTATGGTGGATTTCAGGAGCCAGACATCAGGGGTAAAAGGCATGTTCCAAACCCCATTTGCTAGCAACAGGGCTGTCTCAGTGACCTCTGCATAAGCAGCCTCCCCACTTGTCTGCCACCTGGTTTAGGACTAGGTTAGGCTCTCTTCAGAAGGTCAGAATGTATGAATATATAAAATAAGATGAAAGCAGATCATTCAGTTCCTCGAGCTTGCTCCATAGGACCATTGCTGATCTGTTTGTGTTTCCAATTCCACATTCCCATCTATCTCCAATAACCTTTGATTCCCTTGTCTCGCAAGAATCTTTCCACCGCTGTCTTAAAAAGATTTAATAACCTAATCTTTGATGCAGAGAGTTCTGAAGCCGTAACAACTATCTGTGAGATGTGTACATGAATAGGAAGAGTTCAGAGGGATATGGGCCAATGGGACTAGGTCAGATCGGATGACTGTTGTGGACGAGGTGTACTGAAGGGTCAGTTTCAGTGCTCTATGACTCTATGTCTACAGGCTCTTCTTTACCACAGGGAATGTTACTCCTTCAAAGAACTTGGAACAAATTGGTTAAAGATGACTTTCCTTGGATGAGAGTTCTTCCTGATTGAACTGAGTTTTTCTAAGTTTGCAGCTATAACATTTGTAATGATCATTTCTAACACCTTCCCCGTGTCCGACATCAAGCTAACTGGCCTATGGGTTCCTTTCTTGTGCCTCCCTCACTTTCCCATCCTGATAAAACCTTCCCTGAATCCAGGGAATTTTGAAAATGAATGTGGAAGTGATTAATGTTCCATTGACATCATCTTTAATCGTGTAAGCTCTATCTGAAGGCAGGTCCTTGGTCCCCTGTCGGCTGATGTTTCTAGTGTTTATGATTCTGTAAATATGTGAGAGTAGGAACCATAACTTTACTTTGGAAAGCCAGTACCATTTCAACCTCAAATTGGGCCCAGACTGCTGATTGCACCCAGAGTGGAAACTCTGTCGGGAATGTTCTGTGTCCTGCACGATAGATGGAGGCGAGCTGGAAATCGACAGTGAAAGCACAATTTGAAACACGTTAACTGGAATTGTTAAGCCACTAATGCTAGGGTTTGATTGTTTGTCTGCAGGTGGGAGCATGACATTGCGGTAGTGTAGAGATATTAAGGTCCTCAAACAGACCATTAAACAGTCTTTCTTAGCTCAGTCAAACCATCACAATGTAATTCTATATCTCAGCATGAGATAGAATAGGTTCGATGGACTAAATCACCTTCCCTCTTTCCACTTATTGTTAAAACCTTTCCTTCTGTTCAAGTAATAACAGTTATTACCACTTCAGGCCTAACAAAGGCTTACTGCCAGCAACAGTGCTGAGCCAGTCCAGGGCCAAAGGTCATGTCAAGCTAGCCTTTCACTGCAACAAAGCTTCTGACCCTCATTATCTGTGGCAATCAGGCAGACAATGCAACCACTCCTACAGTTCTGTGTGGACTGACTGTCAAGATAAAGAAATTTATTTACAACATGTCTTAAAAAGCAGTAACTTCAAGAAAACGCTGATGTTGTTGACTTCTTAAACAAACTGCAAAATTTGGAATTGGATTAAACCGGGCTAGGCAGGACGGCATCAATTCTCTGGGATTGTCCTCGACACTCCGGGATTTTTCCAGGACACTGCTGCGAGCAAATTCGAGGAGAAAAATCATTAAAGGATTAAGGAGGAATGCCGTCCTTTCTTCAACTCCTGGAAGCACTTTTTGTTCAGTGGTTGCAAAAGACACATTTGCCAGGTGGCATGAGAATGGCGGAGTCTCGAGGTTGGGGGTATGGGGTCCGGTGTGGGGGAGATGTGCTGAGGTACGGGGCAGAGTTTTAATCGGGAGATCTTTGAAGGAAGACAAGTGGGCCTGCAATTTTCCCATTCCTGCTGGCACGTCAAGTACCTGGCACGGTCCAGACTCCTGAACGTTTTCAAAGAGATCGGGTAGGAGAGAAAACAGCTGCTGTCCCACAAACTTTGGATCACCCATGGAGTCAATGTCCCATGTGTTGAGGCAGACAGCTTGCTGTGCAGTGGTAAATGTGGCACCCCAGGATATCTATTCCCATAACGCTTGGTTCCTAGCTTTTTGTTGAGAACTTCGCAATACAGCACTGCCTGTGCTGGAATTTTTCAGTCAGTACTTGGTGGCTGGAGGTAGCCAACCCAGTACCCTTCCTTCCATTGCGGTGGGGGCTGACGGGTGGGGTCCTAGCCCTCCATTAACATTTAGGTATACCCCGACGCCCAAATCTCTAGGTCAAAGGTCACAACCGGTCCAAGATGCTGAGTACAGCTGTAGGCTGCAGGCCTCCCAGTAATGGAGCGTCTCCTGACCCTGAGGGCAGCCATTTTTGTTTTGCGGATATGGAGATGGCGCTTCCACTTTTGAGGCACGTTCTCTCCTCCTTGCAGCAACAATGTTTCCAGTCCTTAAATGCTCAATCGCCTACTATTGCCCCCCTGGCCCTGGGAGTCCTTAATTAATTAATTAGTTAGTCTTCCAGTCACTAATCAGCTACTCCTTGGAAAATCATGTTGGGTGACTGATCTCAACGCTGTTGGGTCAGACTTGATCCTGATGCTGGGGCTCTGATTGCAAAAAGCAAAACTGCCTGACCGTGTTCAGTGACCAAGAGCATGTGTCTGGGAAAAGGCACACCGGAGTTCAGGCAATCACCACCTCGAGGAATACATCCAGGCTGAGGTCAGCAACACTTAGGCCCGAAGGCAGAAGCGGAAAGATCAGAAATCATGCCGGAAAAGGAAAGTGTGAAACATCAGCAGATCTTGCTGCGGCTGTACAGGGGGAAACTGGGTTAATGGGCTAGATATTACAGCATCCCCCCCACCTCCCCCCCAGTGCTGTGTGTTCTCTACAGACATGTTGGGTTGGGAAGCCAAATATGTCGGGTACCTAGCCTAACCCTGCGCTCTACCTCATATTATGTGGGCTAGGTGTGTGCTGAAATCAGCAGACCATCCTCTCTATATAAATATTCACAGGATGTCGGCATCAATGGTGAGGCCAGCATTTATTGCATATTCCTGATTGCACTGGACAAGATGGTGTGGAGTTGTCTTCCCGGGCTGCTGAAGTCCGTCAATTTGGAGGGACCACCCACAGCGCTTTTAGGAAGGGAGTTCCAGGATTTTGACCAAACAACAGTGATAGCATTTGGATATAGCTCCAAGCTAGGACAGAACTGGCACATAATAATGGTTACCACGTATCTGCTGCCCTTGTGTTTCAAATGCTAACTCTGCTGTGTAGTTGAGATTATAGATTTAGACAACGCTCGCCTAGGAAGCCTTCGGTGAGTTGTTGAAGTTTGTCTCACAGATGGTACACACTTGCTGCGAATGTGCATTGGCGACCGGTTATTGATGGTGTTAGATCGGGTGCTGATCAAGCAGGCTGCCATCAATTGTGCTGAATTTAAGGAGCTTAATTCTTGCTGCTGGTAATGACCCAGTAGTAGGCAAACCTGTCAATATGTGAAATGCACATCAGACAAAACTCTCTGGTCTACTTCTCATCCTTCAGGAGCTGGCAGGGGTTTCAGTCCCTCACTCAAAGGCACTCGGGCAATGAGTGAACTTTGGAAAGGGGAGCCCATGGGGACCTACCACCCTCCCCCACCCCCCATCTATTATTCTTGTTGCTGACCACCCCACCCCACCCCATCCCCCACATACCTCTCCCCACTTCACAAAACCCCTCCACCATTATTTGCCTATGACCTGGGTTCTTCCTCGCCACCTTGGGTGGCAGAATGGTCTCATTCCAGCAGCAAGTCTAGGCCCAAAATGTCAAGCTTTCCTGCTCCTATGATGCTGCTTGGCCTGCTGTGTTCATCCAGCTCCACACCTCGTTACCTCTGCCATTGAATTGCCTTTCCAAAGAGCAATCCTTCTGGATCCCCAAAGCCTGTTCCATATGTACAAGATGCAAGTCAGGAGTACTTCCTACTTGCCTGGATGAGGGCAGCTCCAATAGCATCCTGCGCAAAGCAGGCTCGCCTGAACAGCACCCTATCTGCCTCCTTAGCCATTCAGCCCCTCCATCATGGTGATTACATTTACAAGGCTGCTCCTACAGCATCTTCCAAATCAGTGACCACATCCAAGTAGAAAGGCAAGGGCAGCAGATAGAATCATGGAATCCCTACAGTGTGGAAGCAGGCCATTCAGGCCATTGAATCCACATGACCCTCTGAACAGCATCACACAGGTCCACCTCCCCCTTTAGCATGGCCAATCCACCTAACCTGCACACCTTTGGACTGCGGGAGAAAACCAGACCACCCAGAAGAAACCCATGCAGCTAAAAGGAGAACATGCAAACTCCTCACCGATAGTTGCCCGAGGCTGGAATCAAACCTAGGTCCTTGGCGCTGTGAGGCAGCAGTGCTGACCGCTCAGCCACTATGCCACCCATACTTGGGAACGCCACCACCCCTCTAAGCCTGCCTTTGGAATATATTTGCATTCCCTCACAGTCACTGGGTCAATTTCTGGAATTCTGTCCCTATGCCAAGGGCATTATGGGACTCACAGCAGATGGACTGCAGCAGCTCGAGAAGGTAGCTCACTACCACCTTCTGAAGGGGCAACTATGGATGGAGATGATAGGCTGACCCATCCAGCGACACCAAAATCCAGTGAGCCAATGAAAAAAGTGTCCATCAATTGTTCATTTAGCAGCCACTACTGGCAATCTGGCCAAAGGGCTTCCTACCCCAAACATAATTCTGGTGGAAGCCAGAAAGTGGTGAGAGTTCAGGCATGCTATCATCCCACGGAATTAAACGCCCTTCCTGATTCCAAACACACCACAAGAGAGGTCATACAATTCCAGCCTAGCCCTTTTTTATGGACAACTTCAAATGGGAAGTCCCCAAAGAAAGTCAACAGAAAGGGAATGATTGTGTGACATCTTAATATCCAATTCAAGAGACTCAGGAGATCTCTGATAGTAGTTTCCTCAATGGCTATACCTGGTGATGATGTAGTATAACTAAATCACAGAGACCAATTGAACCCTGAGTTGAGACAACGAGGTGTAGAGCTGGATGAACACAGCAGGCCAAGCAGCATCAGAGGAGCCGGAAGGCTGACGTTTCGGGCCTAGGCCCTCCTTCATTTCTGTCATTATTCATTATTGTCACAGGTTCTCATGTGAGTACAGTGAAAAATCTACAAGTCACCACCAACAAATGTGCCTAGATACATAATCTTTGGTACAAAGCAGAAAAATAAGGAAGACGAAGTTAGACGTCACAATCCTTCTCACAGAAAATAGAAAAACAATGAAACACAATTAACAGTTCAACACCACTGTCAGTAAGTGTCAGGCCATGGTAGGCCCACACTCCTCAAAAGGCCTCAATCTCCGCCACCCTAGGCTTGATCACACCACCACCCTGGGCTGCCTGCTCCCGCTCTCGCCACCATCCGGAAATTGGGGCCCCTTTTATTCAATATTTCCCGTATCTCATAAGAGTTCATTTAACTGTGTTACTGTAGCAAGTAGCCTTCAACAAGCATAAACATAAGTTTTATTGGGAGCCACAATATCCTTTTGTTTGGGAGTGCGAAAAGTTTTTATTCATAGAGGAATGGAAAGTAACTCTTAAATAGGGTTGGGAAGTGAACAACGGTCACCTTGGCAGCATGTGTAGCTGCCCATGGTCACTGGTCAAAGGGATTAAGACAATTAATTGACACAGCATGAACTACCAGTCTCTAAAAATAGGGTATATCAACAAGGGAAAAGGGGCAGACGGCAGCCCTCATTAAGTAGTCCATATAGGCAGGGAGCTGTCTCCTTCAGATTCAAGATGGACCAGAGGAGAAGGAAGACCCAGGGAAGAGTTCCCCACCTCATCGGCGAGAGAGCAGGATGCTGCCTTCTTCCCTTTAACAAGGCCGACACATTCTGCACCAATGGCCTGTTCATTCCCTGGTATCAGTGAATCATCTTCGATTGTCACAGTTGTATGCATTCTTTGTCTAATTCACTTACGTATCATATCCATTCTGTCCTTTCTTAACAACCACAAAGACACTGAGCAGAAGAAAAATCACCTTCACCATGATAGAGCAGTGCAGCAGAGTTGGGAGAGCTTTACTTTCAGTTTAAAAGAGTAAGGAGAGCCTTACTTTCAGTTCAAAAGGGTAGGGCAGTGCAGTGTGAGGCACAACAATCCAGAGTGGACTTCATTACCACCCGTTCTAATAGGTCTGAGCTGGGCGACTGTAAATTTGTTTTTCTCAAAAACACAAGCAGCCTGTATTTAGTACTGGAAGCAAAAGTAGCTTTTTTGTTGGTTTGTCCTTTCTTCAGTTTTCCTGTCTTTTAATAAAAGTTAAATTTAACAACAGCTTGAGAGCTTCACAACATGTGATGCTCACACAATGACAAGACTTTGTGGGGATTAGGGAAAGGGTATAGTGGTTCTAAGGGAGGGTAGCTTCTTGTAACTTTCCCCTTATAGTTTGCAGCTACCATGAACAAAGCAGTGATTTATTCTCGGTTGATCAGACACTTCATGGTTTAAAGTGCCGCTATTTGTACGAACCTGATCTTCCATTTACAATGAAGTGTCAACCAGGCTACCCAAGTGCCATCAGAAATCTCTACTTTCTCATTTCCCCTCCTCTAGGTTTACCGTGAAGGCCAATTCCTGGCTGGCACCCATTTGACCTGGTGCGTTTCGGGCTTTAAACACATGGCTGGTGGCAGAAGATCCCAGAAGGTGGCAAGAACATCCTGCGATGGTGAGCACATGATAGTGTGAAGGTGGCACCATAATGCCTACTTTCTGAGGTGAGCAGCATGGTGGACCTGCAAGAAATTCCTCAAAATTGACACCTGGCTGATTTTTCAGGCCTCAGTAATTTTACAAATTTTGCACGTAAGTAAGTAAGAAACATTGGAGAGGGATTGAGCTCAAGAGCCGCAAAGTTATGCTCCAGCTATACAAAAGCCTGGCTCGGCCACATCTGAAGTATTGTGTCCAGTTCTGGTCGCCTCATTACAGGAAAGATGTAGAAGCGTTGGAAAAGGTGCAGAGGAGATTTACCAGGATGTTGCCTGGAATGGAGGGAAGGTCTTACAAGGAAAGGTTGAGAAAGCCAGGGCTTTTCTCTTTAGAATGATGAAGGATGAGAGGTGACTTGATAGAGGTGTACAAAATGATCAGAGGTATAGATAGAGTGGACAGCCAGAGACTTTTTCCTAGGGCAGAGGTAGCTATTACAAGGGGGCATAGTTTTAAAGTGAGTGGAGGTACAGTGGAGGGGAGACGTCAGAGGTAGGTTCTTTACTCAGAGAGTGGTAGGGGAGTGGAATGCATTGCTGGATTGGGTAGTGGAGCCAGCCTCATTAGGGGCATTTAAGTGGCTATTTAGATAGGCATATGGATGCTAGTATAAGGTAGGGGTGGAGGTTAGATAAACCTTAAATTTAGGGTAAAAGTTCGGCACAACATCATGGACCGAAGGGCCTGTACTGTGCTGTCCTATTCTATGTTCTAGGTTCTATTACCCATGGACAGGATTGAGAAAGCCAGCTTCAAATATTATGGCTGGGGGGTTGGGGATGGGGGAGCGGGGGAGTGGGATTTAATCTTTGTATAAATGGCAGGAGTTTAATCCATCATCCTCCCATATACATTGGGTAGGATGACGTCAATGTGGTCAGAGAGCAGCTGTTCCTCCTAAAAATATAGCAAAATTTCCATGCAGTAGCATGACCTGTTGAGCGGCTAGCTGTTTATTTGTAAATGGTCAGGGTTCAACTGCACAGCTGCAGAGTACAAGCTAGCTCCAAGGATGCCAACCCTCCCAACAAGCACTATGTAAAGCAGAAGATGCAGTGTCCTTGCGGAGCCAGACGAAAAGAAATGCAGTATTACAAATTGGATGCCTGCTACAAATATGGTTCAAAATTTTGAAGTGTCGGACAAAGCAGTAATTTATTTTCGGACAAGAAATTAGGGAACAAACGCGGATTTTTATGGTAACTTTCACAAGCTTAGGGTACCCCACCCCCCCACCGAAGAATTTCACAGCCAATCAAGAATTTTTTTTTTGAAGTGCACGGCAAGATCTCAATAAACAAAACCGCGAGATAGAAGAGCAGTTAATCTGTTTCCGGCTGGTGTTGGTTTCAAAAATAGACTTTGGGCTGGATTTTATGGGTGGTAATGGAATGGTGCTTCCTGTTGTCCTCAAAGGAAGCTGCCCATAAGGGATCGAGCGGATCTCCTCCTTCCTTCTCTGACATTAAGTCGAATCTAGCATCACCACAAAGGGATGTCCATGATGCGTAATCACCAGAGGGCACGAAGAGAAGCCATAATTTTTGTTTTGTAAAATTATATTCTCTTCATGGTTCTCCTGTTTAAGCATATTTAATACTCAACACTGCTGAACTCTTAAGATGTGATTAATAATCACATTACATAGCTGGAGTCTCTTGACAACACTCTGCAAGTTCAGGCAGCCTGTTCATTAGCGCCTGGAGACTTGCCTGCAACCTGCTGTGACTGAGAGCTTCCCACCGTTGTCCCAATTCCAATGAAAACCATGACACAAAGGAATTACAAATTACTACTGTCCACTGCGAAATGGTAATAGCAGTCCCATGAGCCTTTGTGATGAGCCATCAACGCCTCCTCTCCTCACAATAGCCCATTTTGATGGTAACTTTTGGAATTACTTCTTCCTCTGAATGGTTTAACAGAAAGCACTCAGACTGGAACCTGCACTTGTTGAACTGTTTAAGCAGAGATAAAAGGTACTGCAGATGCTGGAGAATCCGAGATAACAAGCATGGGGCTGGATGAACACAGCAGGTCAAGCAGCATCATAGGAGCAGGAAAACTTGACGTTTCGGGCCTAAACCCTGAAGGGTTGCTTGACCTGCTGTGTTCATCCAGCCCCATGCTTGTTATCTCGAACTGTTTAAGCATACGGTTTTTAACTTTTGACTTCAATTGCTGGCCTTAATAGCATGAGAAGAACAGCTCCAAGCTTTAGCAGCCTGAAGTCATCACTCAAGTCTTCTCTCTCCTGAAGGTCTTATTTCCAGAAAGAACCTTGGAGATGGCCTGCCCATCTCTAACAGGACTATCAACCCAGGAAATACTGCTACACTTTCATTTACACCCCTGCTCCCAGGGAAAGAATTGTTACAATATCAGCCGCGGACAGATGACATAAATTGCAATTATTTTCCTTCCCTTTCTCTTTCTTTCTATCTTGTATGCCTGTGTGAATGAAATAGCAAATGCAATGCAGTTCCCCTGCCTTTTGACTGTTTTGTTATATAAACCCTACCTTTCGTTTCATCTTGAGGGATTTTTGCTTTGGGCGCGAATAGAGTGAGCGAACAGCCCTGAGATGCAGCCTGACTATGTCTCCTGTGATTGATCTCCTGACTGCCGTAAAATCTTTTGACCAGCAAAGCATGAGTCAGGAAGACAAAAGCTCACTACTAGAGATAGCACAAACTGCAGATGCTGGAGTCAGAAACAAGACAGCGTGGAGCTGGAGGAACACAGCAGGTCAGGCAGTATCCGAGGAGCAGGAAAAAGCTCACTACTAGCTTGGATCAGTGCGGCTCCACAATACTTAAAAGAGCCCATTTGATCAGCACTTAAACATTCCCTCCCTTCCTCCACTGTGGCTACAGAGTGTACCAAGATACACCGAAGCAATAACAGGCTTCCTTCAGCAGCATCTCCCATATCCATGGCTCCTGCCACCTATTCGGATAATGACAGGAGGTTAAAGGGAACACCATCGCCTACAGGTTCCCTTTCAGTCACATGCTGTCTTAACCTGGCCAGACGTCATCGTTACTTCGTCATTGCTGGGTCAAAACCCTGAGTACTGGGGGAGCACCTTCACCTCACAGACTGCTTGATTCAGATTCTGAAGGGGCTGGATGGGATATAGAAGCTGAGAGATTGTTTCCACCGGGCGGGACACAAAGGCCTAGCTTCAGAATTAGGGGGACAACCACTTAGGACTGCGATGATGAGAAAATACTTCACTTAAGATATCATGACTCTTTGGAATTCTCTAGAGTGCGGAGCCTCTGTTCATAGGGATGGGCAGATTTTTTGGTCACTCATGGAATTAAGGGATGTGAGGAGCAGTAAGGAAATTGAAGCTGACACCCCGAGATCAGCCATGTTTTGTAGTAAATAGTAAGCAGGCTCCATGGGCTACTCCAGCTCCTCTCTCTTTTGTTCTTGTGACTTCTGCAGTTCAACAAGACAGCTCATCACCACCTTTTCAAGGGCAACTAGGGATGGGAAATAACTGCTGGCCCAGCCAGCAATACCTACATCATGTGAATGACTGAGTAATTAAAAGTTGAGAACAGCTAAGGCAGATGTTAGAACAGATTTAATCTTGAGTAATCCATCCAAAATGCCTAAGGACCTGGAAGTATGTGAACACTTTGTTGTTTGCTTAGATTGAATATTGTAATAATGACTAATAAGACCAAAAATAATTTGGATGAACAAACTCTGGGACTAACGAGTAAAATATTGGTGGTTGGGTGTAGGGTGGGGGTTTCAGTGAAAAGTACAAGGAGAAAATGAAAATAAACAAAAAGGGATTTGTTTCGGAGGTATGTTTGAGGGATTTATAAAGGGCAATGTCAAAAGCCCAGCACAATAGCAGCTGCATTTATGGTTTGAATCCTTAATGCCCTTTCCCATCCCTTTCTTTAACTTCCACCGGGCCTGCAACTCAGCAAGAACATGGTGTTCTTCCAGTTCTGGTCTTGTGCATCACCGATGTTCTTCACTCTACCATGGGCCACCTTTCATTCTCCTAAACTCCTAAAATTGACCCAGTCTACTTAATCTTTCTCAGAAAACAAATTCCTTATCCCGAGAATTAGCTGATGCCTCAAACAACTCTGAATGCTAATATATTTCTCTCTAAATGAGGAGACCAAATGTGTACATGGTGCTCCATGTGCAGTCTTACCAATGTCCTGTACAGCTGTAGCAAGGCTGCCATCCTTTTATACCGCATTCAAAATAAAGGCCAACATTCCAATTGCAGTCGCTATTTACTTGCTGTTCCTGCAGGCTAACATTGTGTGATTTATTGAACAGGACACCCAGCTCACTCTGTGCTGCAACATCTCTCCATTATAACGTGCTGCTTTTCTATTTTTCCTTCCAAAGCGGACACTTCTTTCCCACATTATACTCCATCTGCCAACCTATATCTATTTGCTGACTGTTCTTATCAAGAAAATTAAAGCTGATGCACCTGCTACCTCTGCAACCACTTCACGTAGTCCAGGGGTGCAGCTCATCAGGTCCAGGAGATTTTTTGATCTTTAGTCCTGTTAGTTTTTCTGGTCATTTTTCTCTAGTGATTGTAGTTATTTCACCTTTGCTTTTGCCTCTTGATTTTCTACAATTCTTGGAATGCTTAATGTGTTTTTGGCTCTAAAAACAGACGCAAGATATTTGTTTGAAGTTCAGTTCCTTGTTTCCCATTATTAATTATGCAATTTGATGATCTAAGGGACCAAAGCTTACTTTAGTTACTCTCTTCTTTTTGGATGCTCGCAGAAATTTTTACAGTCTACAAATGTGTTTCTATTTATAGGATGTTACTTTTCTTTCACACTCCAATTTCTCTCTGCTTTTTTAAAAATCATCCTTTAAAGGTTTCTAAAGTCTCCTCAGCCTTCTGAGCTGCCACTAATCTTTGCATCATTATATATCTTTTCTTTCAATTTGATACCATTTTTAACTTGATAAATTCGTCACATATTTGGCGCAAGCTTCTCATAGCATCTTTCTTTCTCAATGTACATATGCCTTCATTGAAAGTTTATAAACTTCTCCTTAAAAATCTGCCACTGTTCCTTTTCCATATTTCCTTTATTTCCCCATTGCAGTCTACCCAGGTCTGTTTTTATACCCTTGTAATTATTTTCATTTCAATGTAAAATGTGTGTTTTCGTCTCAAGTACAGTCATAGAGTCATAGAGCTGTACAGCATGAAAGCAGACCAACTTATCCATGCTAACAAGCATGGGGCTGGATGAACACAGCAGGTCAAGCAGCATCA
>JAHRHZ010000133.1:10715009-10736359 GCA_024137785.1 Ginglymostoma cirratum | reverse complement strand
CGTCAACTTTCCTGCCCTTCTGATGCTGCCTGGCCTGCTGTGTTCCTCCAGCTCCACACTGTGTTATCTCTGACTCCAGCATCAGCAGTACTTATTATCTCTGGTACTGCGGATATTTTGTTTTGAGGAAGTTCTGCCGAGCAACAGCTCTCTGATTGGTTGAGCTGCAGAGTGTTTAAGAAAGCTGTAAGTGCCAAGAGCAGCAGAAACAGTGAAAACATCCAGCGCTTGCAGACAGCACTCTCCCTACTTCACTGCATGTGTGTCTGTGGGGGGGGGGGGGGGGTGGGGGCAGGGAGTTAAGATAGCAAACCCCAGAAAGCTTTACAGAGATAATTTATACAAGATGATACTTAAGTGCCTGACCAATCAACAAATCGAAGGACAGCCTTCATCAGAATCACAATCAGAAATTGCTGGAAAAACTCAGTAGGTCTGGCAGCATCTGTGAAGAGAAAGCAGAGGGTTAATGTTTCAAGTCCAGTGACCCTTCTTCAGAACAGATTTTAGCTAGGAAAGTGTTGCATATATACGGTGAAGCTGGGGTGATGATCCAGGGGAGATAGAGATGGTGCTTGGCCTCTGCTAGGTAGAAGTCAGCACGCCAGACAACAACGACACCACCCTTAACAACAGGTTCGGTAACTCCCTCCCATCAACGAACCAGGACATACCCACTACGAGTGCCCACCTATCACCACCATTTCCCCTCCCCCCCCTTCTCTTTATCTGTGGCTTCCCCTAACCCCACATCCAGTCCTGAAAAAGGACGGACTGCTCCTTTCCTCCAGATGCCGCCTGGCTTGCTGCGTTATTCCAGCCTCCTGTTTGTCTGCCTATGTTTGATAACAAGGTCAGGATTGGATCTGAGACAATGGAACGGAGCAATGTCGGAACGGAGCGGGTGAGGGGAGCAGAGAAATTGAAGCAGCCAATATCAGGTCAGCAATTCTCAACGAAGAGATCAAATGCAGGTAAAAGAACAGAGGGAGGAGTCCAGGTGGATGGAGTTGGATTTGAGACGCTGCTTCTGTCTGGTTGCAGTTCTAGCAGTGGCCACAAGAGGCTCTGATGGCACTGAAGAGTTACCGGCTCTGGATTGGCCAGCCCTTGGGGATGGGGCTACCTCCATTTAAGGGAAATGAGCCCTGACAGCGTTTTCTAGCAGTTTTTGGTTCTTATTTCAGATTTCCTGAATGTGCAGTATTTTGCTTTCATTACATAATTGCCATTGATTATTCACATATCCAGAATTGGCTGTACACTGGATTTGATAAGGGCTTTACCTGGGACGAAAGGAGGAGCTTGCATTTATGTAGCACCTGTCATGAGGCCTCAAATTCCTTTACAGCCGATTAAGCAGCTGTTGTGATGTAAGAAACCTAAAAAAAATTATTTACAAACAGGAACAGAGAACACTCCCTTTCTCATCTTTAAAAAGCAGAGTTTTAATGGTAAAAACGAGAATAAAAATAAGATTGTAGACATGCTCGCTGAGGCGGTGGGTTTGGTTGCAAACGTTTCGTCACCCTGCTAGGTCACATCATCAGTGCACCTCCAGTGAAGCATTGATGTTCTGTCCCATTTATCATTTATATGCCTCGGTTTGCTGGGATGGATGGTATTACTTCCAGTTTTGTTTCTCAGTGGTTTGTACATAGGGTCTAATTCAATGTGTGTGTTGATGGAGTTCCGGTCGGAATGCCAGGCCTCCAGGAATTCCCTGACGTGTCTCTGTTTGGCTTGTGCTATTATGGATGTGTTGTCCCAGTCAAGTTCAAAGAACAAAGAACAAAGAAAATTGCAGCACAGGAACAGGCCCTTCGGCCCTCCAAGCCTGCGCCGATCCAGATCCTCTATCTAAACCTGTTGCCTATTTTCCAAGGATCTGTATCCCTCTGCTCCCTGCCCACTCATGTATCTGTCTAGATACATCTTAAATGATGCTATCATGCCCGCCTCTACCACCTCCGCTGGCAACGCTTTCCAGGCACCCACCACCCTCTGCGTAAAGAATTTTCCATGCATATCTCCCTTAAACTTTTCCCCTCTCACCTTGAAATCGTGACCTCTAGTAATTGAGTCCCCCACTCTGGGAAAAAGCTTCTTGCTATCCACCCTGTCTATATCTCTCATGATTTTGTAGACCTCAATCAGGTGCCCCCTCAACCTCTGTCTTTCTAATGTAAATAATCCTAATCTACTCAACCTCTCTTCGTAGCTAGCGCCCTCCATACCAGGCAACATCCTGGTGAACCTCCTCTGCACCCTCTCCAAAGCATCCATATCCTTTTGGTAATGTGGCGACCAGAACTGTACACAGTATTCCGAATGTGGTCGAACCACTGTCCTATACAACTGTAACATGACCTGCCAACTCTTGTACTCAATACCTCATCCAATGAATGAAAGCATGCCGTATGCCTTCTCGACCACTCTGTCCACCTGCGTTGTCACCTTCAGGGTATAATGGATCTGAACACCCAGATCTCTCTGTGCATCAATTTTCCCCAGGGCTTTTCCATTTACCGTATAGTTCGCTTTTGAATTGGATCTTCCAAAATGCATCACCTCGCATTTGCCTGGATTGAACTCCATCTGCCATTTCTCCGCGCAACTCTCCAATCTATCTATATTTTGCTGCATTCTCCGACAGTCCCCCTCACTATCTGCTACTCCACCAATCTTAGTGTCATCTGCAAACTTGCTAATCAGACCATCTATACCTTCCTCCAGATCATTTATGTATATCACAAACAACAGTGGTCCCAACATGGATCCCAGTGGAACACCACTGGTCATAGTTCTCCATTTTGAGAAACTCCCTTCCACTACAACTCTCTGTTTCCTGTTGCCCAGCCAATTCTCTATCCATCTAGCTAGTACACCCTGGACCCCATGCGACTTCACTTTCTCCATCAGCCTACCATGGGGAACCTTATCAAACGCCTTACTGAAGTCCATGTATATGACATCTACAGCCCTTCCCTCATCTATCAACTTTGTCACTTCCTCAAAGAATTCTATCAAGTTGGTAAGACATGACCTTGCCTGCACAAAACCACACTGTCTATCACTAATAAGCCTATTTTCTTCCAAATGTAAATAGATCCTATCCCTCAGTATCTTCTCCAGCAGCTTCCCCAGCACTGACATCAGACTCACCGGTCTATAATTTCCTGGATTTTCCTTGCTACCCTTGTTAAACAAGGGGACAACATTAGCAATTCTCCAGTCCTCCAGGACCTCACCCGTGCTCTAGAATGCTGCAAAGATATCTGTTAAGGCCCCAGCTATTTCCTCTCTTGCTTCCCTCAGTAACCTGGGATAGATCCCAATCAGACCTGGGGACTTGTCCACCCTAATGCCTTTTAGAATACCCAACACTTCGCCCCTCTTTATGCTGACTTGACCTAGAGTAATCAAACATCTATCCCTAACCTTAACGTCCGTCATGTCCCTCTCACCAGTGAATACCGACGCAAAGTACTCATTAAGAATCTCACTCATTTTCTCTGACTCCTCGCATAACTTCCTGCCTTTGTCCTTGAGTGGGCCAAACCTTTCTCTAGTTACCCTCTTGCTCCTTATGTATGAATAAAAGGCTTTGGGATTTTCCTTAACCCTGTTTGATAAAGATATTTCATCACCCCTTTTAGCCCCCTTAATTCCTCGTTTCAGACTGGTCCTACTTTCTTGATATTCTTCCAAAGTTTCGTCTGTTTTCAGTCGCCTAGACCTTATGTATGCTTCCTTTTTCCTCTTTGCTAGTCTCACAATTTCACCTGTCATCCATGGTTCCCTAATCTTGCCCTTTCTATCCCTCATTTTCACAGGGACATGTCTGTCCTGCACTCTAATCAACCTCTCTTTAAGAACCTCCCACATATCAATCCCTCCTAACCTTCCGCTCTCCGATGCTGAACGCTCTGTACTCAGCAAAGGCCTCAGCTTTATCCCTCTGCGTCCCCACCTTAACGAATTTTGGGCATGACATGACGCCAAACTGTTCTTCGGCCGTCTTCGCTTCCGTGCTCATTTCTTTGGACAAGAGTCCTCTCCCCGCCCCACAGACCCCTTTGCCCAACCCCAACACTCTCCCTCTACCTGGACCCCTCCCTCCGGCCTTTTACCTGCACTCAATCTTTTCATTGAGAACTGTCGACATGACATCAGTCACCTCAATTTCACTGTTCCCTCAACAAATCCAACCTATCTCCCTCGAACTTACTGCACTCCGTGTACTCAGATCTAACCCTAACTTTGTCATCAAGCCTGCCGATAAGGGCGGTGCTGTTGTTGTCTGGCGTACTGACCTCTACCTTGCAGAGGCTCATCGCCAGCTCTCACATACCTCTTCCTACCTTCCCCTGGACCATGACCCCACCATGGCACATCAGGCTATTGTATCCACTACAGTTACGGATCTCATTTCATCGGGTCATCTCCCCTCATCCGCTTCCAAGCTAATAGTCCCCCAACCCCGCACAGCTCGTTTCTACCTCCTGCCAAAAATCCACAAACAGCACTGTCCAGGTAGACCCATTGTTTCAGCCTGCTCATGCCCCATAGAACTCATCTCTTCCTACCTTGACTCAGTCTTCTCCCTCCTGGTCCAATCCCTACCCACGTACATCCTTGATTCATCTGACGCCTTACGCCGGTTTCAAAGCTTCCGGCTTACTGGCTCCAGCCACGTCCTCTTTACCATGGATGTGCAATCCCTTTACACATCCATTCCCCACCAGGAATGTCTTAGGGCCCTCCGCTTCTTCCTGGAGCAAAGACCTGAACCATCCCCAACCACCACCACCCTCCTCCGCTTGGCCGAGCTTGTCCTCACCGTCAACAACTTCGCTTTCAACTCCTCTCATCTTCTTCAGGTAAGAGGGGCTGCCATGGGTACCTGCATGGGCCCTAGTTATGCCTGTCTCTTCATGGGGTACGTGGAACATTCCTTGTTCCAGTCCTATTCCAGCCCCCACCCACAACTCTTTCTCCGATACATCGATGATATCATCGGTGCTGCTTCCCTGTCTCAGCGAGAATTGGAAAACTTCATCAATTTCGCCTCCAATTTCCACCCTGCCCTCGCTTTCACTTGGTCTATCGCTGACTCCTCCCTTCCCTTCCTCGACATTTCTGTTTCAATTTCTGGGGATAGACTGGCCACTAACATCCATTACAAACCCACCGACTCCCACAGCTACCTGGACTATACATCCTCACACCCCACTTCCTGTAAAGACTCCATCGCATTTTCTCAGTTCCTCCGTTGCCTTCGCATATGTTCAGATGAGGCCAACTTCGACAAGGGAGCCTCCAAAATGTCCACCTTCTTCCCCAACCGAGGATTCCCCAGATCCGTTGTCGACAGGGGCCTCAATCGGGTCCGACCCATCTCCCGCACTTCTGCCCTCACCCCTTCTCTTCCCTCCCACAACAGCGATAGGGTTCCCCTTATCCTCACCTACCATCCCACCAGCATCCACATCCAGAAGATCATCAGACGCCATTTCCACCACCTCCAGCAAGATGCTACCACCAGACACATATTCCCTTCCCCTCCCTTGTCCACCTTCCGCAGGGACCGTTCCCTCCGGGACACCCTGGTCCATACTTCCTTCACACGTCCCCACCACTCTACGGCACCTTCGCCTGTAACTGGCGAAGGTGCAACACCTGCACATTTACCTCCTCCTTCCCCAGTATCCAAGGGCCCAAACATACCCTCCAGGTGAAGCAACACTTCACCTGCGCTTCCAAGAATCTAGTCTACTGCATTCGCTGCTCACAATGTGGCCTCCTCTACATTGGAGAAACAAAGTGTAGACTTGGCAACCGCTTCGCAGAACATTTATGTTCTGCTCACAAAAAAGACCCTGAACTACCTGTTGCCTGCCACTTCAATGCACCACCTTGTTCCCTGGCCAACATCTCCATCTCCAGCTTGCTACAGTGTTCCAGTGAAGCCCAGCACAAGCTGGAGGAACAGCACCTCATTTTCCGCTTGGGGACCCTACAGCCCTCTGGACTCAATATTGAGTTCAATAATTTTAGGGCCTAAACTCTCCCATGTCCCAGCCCCCCACGCCACACACCAGGCCTTGTTACCACATAGCCTGCCATTACACACCCCCTGTTGTTAGTCACTAGCCGTCTCCATTAACAACTATTCACCCTCCCAGCCTGATCGTTAGCAACTCCTTTGTCTGTCCAAGTGTCTTTCTCTATCTTTGGGCTCTATCCTATCGTTTACTCCCTACCCCACCCACCTCCCTATTTTCTGCATATAAACTGACGTTTTCCCAGCCACCATCAGTTCTGAGGAAGGGTCACCGGACCTGAGACGTTAACTCTGTTTTCTCCTTCACAGATGCTGCCAGACGTGCTGAGCTTTTCCAGCAACGTTGTTTTTGTTCCTGATTTACAGCATCCGCAGTTCTTTTGGTTTTTCCAAAATCTTGATTTACCCTCAAACAGCTGCTCCCAATCCACATTCCCCAGCTCCTGTCGAATTTTGCTATAGTTGGCCTTCCCCCAATTCAGCACTCTTCCTTTAGGACCACTCTCGTCTTTGTCCATCAGTATTCCAAAACTTACGGAATTGTGATCACATAATACGGAATTTGTGTCCCTCATTATCCGTGTGTCGTGAGACAAGTGAGGGACATGAATTCGACTGGGACAACACATCCATAATAGCACAAGCCAAACAGAGACACGTCAGGGAATTCCTGGAGACCTGGCATTCCGACTGGAACTCCATTAATAAACACATTGAATCAGACCCTGTGTACAAGCCACGGAGAAACAAAACTGGAAGTAATACCGTCCATCCCAGCAAACCGAGGCATATAAGTAACAACCAGGACAGAACACCCTTTCCAGCCAAATAAGCAGCTGTTGTGATGTAAGAAACATAAAAATAAAACTATTTACAAACTGGAACAAAGAATACGCCCTTCCTCATCTTCACCAGAGGCGCACCGATGACGTTAGCTAGCAGGGTGACGAAAAGTTTGCAAACAAACCCACTGGCTCGGCGAGCAAGTCTACAGCCTCATCCACAACCCGAGCTACAAATCTACTGAAAAACTTTAGAGAATAAAAATAACTTGTACTTAAAGTGCCTTCATGACCTCAGGATCTACTGAAGTGCTTTATAGCCAATCTAAGACTATTGAAGTCTAGTCACTGTTATTGTAGGACACACTAGCAAATAGGTGCCACAACCAGCTACAAACAATAAGGCGAAAATCATTAATATTACAGTTATAGCGATGGTGGTCAGAGAATAAATGTTGCACAGTATTCAAAGGAGAATAGCACTCCTGTCTTTTACAATAGTGTATTGTCTCATTTACATCTACCTGAGAAGGCAAAAAAGGCCTTTGTTTTAACCTAGCACTACTTTACCTGTACTTTATCCCTTATTGAACTAGCTAACTGGATTGATCTCTGCAGTGAATGCCTCATGGTAGAGCTGACATGAGTATGGCATACCAGGAATCACACAGAAATAGAATACTGTCCTAAAAATTTCTCTTTTCTTGAAAGAAATACATGCATTATCCTTTACACTTTGAGTTACCAGCTATGAATGGTAGCACAGTGGCTAGCACTGCTGCCTCACAGCACCAGGGACCTGGGTTTAATTCCAGCCTTGGACAGCTATCTGCGTGGAGTTTGTACATTCTCCCCATGACTGCAGGTGTTTCCTCCCACAGTCCAAAGATGTGCAAGGTAGGTGGATTGGCCGTGCTAAATTGCCCATAGTGCCCAGGGATGTTTACATTAGGTGGGTTGGACATGGGACCTGCAGGGTTAGGGGAATAGGTCTGGGTGGGATGCTCTTCAGAGGGGTGTTGTGGACTGGTTGGGCCAAATGGCCTGTTTCCATGCTGTAGAGCTTCTATTTTCATGCTTTAGCAGTTCATCACACTTGTCAGTCTCTGCACATGCCTTCCACACATGGTTTTCGGCTTGTGCCAGTCACTTAATTGCACAAATATGCATTGTCGTAGGCTGTCCAGCTGGGAGCCATTCCTTCCTAGGCCGTGTCATTTCCTTGTTATTTGTCATTACTGCAGTATTGTTCCATTTCCATTGTAGGGCTACTGTGGACTTCTGGGACTGATGGTTGGTTCATAGATGAAGAGTTAACCCCTTCCTGATCAAACAACTGCAGCAGAGGGACAGTAACTCCAGTTGCGATTTTTTTTTTGTTCTTACATGGGGTACGGGTGTTGCTGGCTGTACCATTGTTTATTGCTCATCTCTAATTGCCCTTAAAAAGATGGTGCTGAGCTGACTTCTTGACAAATGCTGCAAGGATATCCGCAATGCTGCTAAAGAGTAAGTTCCAGAATGTTGACCCAGTGACACTGAAGAAATAGTGATACATTTCCAAGTCAGGATGATGAGTGCTTGGATGTGGTGGTGTTCGGATGCGGATGACACCAAAATTGGTGGTTTAGTGGACGGTGAAGAAGGGTACCTAAAAGTACAAAGGGATCTTGATCGATTGGGCCAATGGGCTGAGGAGTATTGGATGGAGTTTAATTTGGATAAAAGCAAGTTATTGTATTTTAGTAAAACGAACAAGGGCAGGACTTACACTGTTACTGGTAGGACCCTGGGTAGTGTTGTCAAACAGAGAGACTTTGGCGTTCAGATACACAGTACTTTGAAAGTTGCATCGCAAGTAGACAGAGTGGTCAAGAAGATGTTTAGCATGCTTGCCTTCATCGCTCAGACCATTGGGTATGGGAGTTGGGATGTCATGTTCAGGTTGTACAGGATGTTGGTGAGGCTCTTCTGGAGTACTGTGTAAATTCTGGTCACCCTGTTATAGGAAGGATATTATTAAACTGGAGAGGGTTCAGAAAAGATTTACCTGATGTTGCCAGGACTAGAGGGTTTGAGTTATAAGGAGAGGCTGGATAGCCTGGGACTTTTTTCACTTGAGCGTAGATCGAGGGTTGACTTGTAGAGGTTTACAAAATCATGAGGGGCATAGATAGAGTGGGGGAGTTCAAAACCAGGGGGAATAGTTTTAAGACGAGAGGAGAAAAATATAAAGGGGACCCGAGTGACAACTTTTTCACACAGAGGGTGGTTCAGGTGTGGAATGAATCGCCAGTGAAAGTGATAGATGCAGGTACAGTTACAACATTTAAAAGATATTTAGACAGGTACATGAGTAGGAAATGTTTAGAGGGGTATGGGCCAAACACAGGCAAGTGGGACTAGGTTAGTTTGGGGAACTTGGTCAGCACGGATGAGTCGGACTGAAGGGTCTGTTTCCATGTTGTATGACTTTGTGACTCTATGACTTGTGTCTTGCAGGTGATGGACCAGCTTTGGGGAGTAATGAGACGAGTTACTCGCTACAATATTCCTAGTCTCTGACCTGCTCTTGTAGCCACAAGACCCTCAGATATAGGAACAGAGGTAGACCATTCAGCCCATTGAGTCTGCTCCACCATTCAATCATAGCTGATATGTTTCTCAACCCCATTCTCTTGCCATTTCTCCGTAACCCTCGATCCCCTTACTAATCAAGAATCGCTGTCTTAAATACACTTAATGACTTGGCCTACATAACCTTGTGAGGCAATAGCTTCCATAGATTCACCACCCCCCAGCTGAAGAAATTCCTCCTCATCCCGGTTCCAAAGGGTCATTCATTGACTCTGAGGCTGTGCCCTAGTTAGGAATATTGCTTTCTAATTTATTTTCATGCCTCTTTCTGTCATGTGTTTTTAACTAGGCAGAGTCGCCTGACAAGATCTTGAGCCCGATTGAAAAGTTAAGAAATCACTGGCTTTCATAAGTTAATCCAATAACCACAGAACTATAGTGGCCAAGTCTTTTTGAATTTGCATCAATAGCATGACGGAATTGCAACTTGAAAATGTCAACTTGTTTAACGTGCTAAGTGCAAGCACCATTTGATGGGATGAAAGATTGGAAAATGGTTACATGAGGATCTGGATATCATTATGAAATGATGGTTCACTCTAACTCACAGGACACAATATTCCCCGTCCCTGGAAGCATCTGGCTGTGCCCAGAAGGGGAAAACATTGGACAAGTTTGCCCTTGAGAGAAGCTTGCCTGCTTCTTGCCAGCTTCTTAATCTGCAACTAAATGACCATTAGGCATAGCAGCAGAAGTAGGCCATTCAACTCATACGGTCTGCTCCCCCATTCAATGACATCACGGTTGATCCGATGATCCTCAGTTCCACCCTCCTGCCTTTTCCCCATAATCCTCAATTCCTTTCCTGATTAAAAATCTGTCTATCTCACCCTTGAATACACCTAACGACCCAGCAGTGAAAACCCTCTGTGGTGTAGAATTTTACAGATTCACTACCCTCTGAGAGAAGAAATTCCTCCTCATTTCTGTCTCGAATGGGTGATGTCTTACTCTGAAATTATGCTCTCTGGTCTTAGACGGGAAACAATCTACCCTGTCAAGTCCCCTAAGAATCTTGTACATTGCGATAAAGTTGCCTGTCATTCTTCTAGACTTATATCCAGGATCAGTCTAGTGAACCTTCTCTGGGCTGCCTCTGAGGTTGGTGTGTCTTTCCTTAGATAATTTCCCTGTGCTGTTCCCGGTGAAGGTTTCAAACTTAATGCCTTGAACAGCAGGGGACCAATGTGGGCCAGCAAAGGATGGAGGTGAGGATTGAGCAAATATTGCTGAAGGGCAGGGCGAGAACACACAAACATGCAAAATAGGAGTAGAATTTTGACTCCTTGAGCCTCCTCCAATATTATTTTTATGTTCAATTCCTCTCATCATAAAGGATTGATTCCCTGTTAGAGATAACAAGAAACCTGTCCATCTTCTCTCCCACCTATCTGCCCCTCCCTCCTCACTCACCAATCCCCACCACTCCCTACCTGCACTCACCTATCACCATCCCACCTACTTTTCCCAGCCCCACCCCTCCTCTCTCTATTTATTTCCCAGCTCCCTTCCCCCTCCCCCATTTCTGAAGAAGGGTCCTGACCAGAAACATTGACTTTCCTGCTCCTCTGATGCTGCCTGCCCTGCTGTGTTCCTCCAGCTCCACACTGTGTTGTCTTTGATTCCCTGTGAGCTTTCTTTGTTACTAGCTGTGCCTGTGTTTTAATGTTTTGTGACCTATGCATTAGAACACCCAGCTTCCTCTGCCCATCAGAGTTCTGCAGCTGCTCTCCATTGAAGTGATTCCCTGCGTTTTCTATCTTCCTGCTCAGCAATTTCACATTTTCTCACGTAATGCATCATCTGCCATTTTTTTGCCCACTCACTCAACCTGTCTCTATCACTCTAAGTCCTCAACAGACTTTTCCATGTATCTTTGCATCTTCTGCAAATTTAGATACTGTGCTTTCGCTCCCTGCATTCTAAGTCATTGAGAATAGTTGAGGACAGTTTTGCACAATTAGTAGTTTCTAAGGGATAGAAATGAATATAGTGTTTAAGAAATGAATGCAGCCAAGGTGGGGATAAAAGTTTTGGCAGTAACGAAAACGGAATTTGCTGGAAAAGCTCAGCAGGCCTGATAGCATCAGATGACCTGCTGCGTTTTTCCAGCAATTTCTGTTTCTGTTTCTGATATACTGTATCTGCAGTTCTTTGAATTTTATAACATTTTGGCATTAGTAGTTATAGAGGCAGAGACAAGGTGTTTTGGGGACCTTGCTGTGTGCAAATTGACACCGGAGACATAATAACAGTGATTAGTGTTTATTCTGAAACACACTGGGGCATTCTGAGATCGTGAAAGGTGTTTGCAGTGAGGTTAGATTGCAAGATATCATTGTTCATCCAGTTTCTTTCAGTCTATTGTTCATCCAGTAATCGTTTGACTGCCTGTTCCACATGCAGACCCATCAGAGAATAAACAGAGTGGCTACCTATGCTGAGTGTCACTTTCCTTCATTGTAGGATACCAAGAGCAGTTGGCTCAGGCCAAATAACTCAGTCCTGGCTCTGTGTGGCAAAGGGACTATATGCCAAGGCCGCTCCCTAGTGAACCTTCACCCAAGGGGTGGGGATGGGAGAAAGGAAATGCAGGTGTCGATCATTTTTAACTGTACCTTTGGTTGAAGCCTCTGACATCAGAGTTTTAAGTGTTACACAACACTGTTGGAGTGGCGATTAAAAATTTAACATGTGTTCATACAACCTCTCTGCTGGACCATTGTCAAGCGAACTTTATTTATAATCGAGGCGGAGGTAAACAGGGCGATGATATGTTTCGCTCAGAGGTCTCAGTTTCAGCCGCGACCCTGGATCCCAATGAACTCACACACACTTTGTGCCCTTTGGAATTATCAGAGCGAGTGGGAGCAGAAAGGACTTGCAACTAGCTTAATCTAACTGCTGTCAGACTCGCGTGTCAGACTCGGCAGGAGCACTCTCACCTCTGAGTCGAAAAGGTCATGTGGTCAAGCCATCTCTCCAGCATTCCAATGCAATAATCCAACCTGACAGTGCAGTACTGTCAGGGATACTGTCTTTGGGATGAGATGTTGAGCTGAGATCCCTGCTGCCCTTTCTGATCGAAATGAAAGATCCAGTGGTGTTAAGTTGGGATGGCTTGTGTCCCCAGTGCCTTAGCCAATATTTACTCTCCTTAATTATCAGCAAAAAGTGAATATTACATTTACAACAGTGACTGTATCTCAAAAGTACCCCGTTGGCATTGGAGCCATGCCAGGCTTTCAGATCAACACACCAGCATTCCACAGTGCGTTAAAGGAAATCACTTTCAGAGGTTAAGCAAATTCTGCTCCTGAGCTATGATTTCTCCACTCAGGTGTCATAAAATTGACCAGGAACATTACATGTCTCTTCGGCAGCCAGTGATCCTCTAAGAGCTGAACATGAGTGAGCTCTGTCCACCAGAGAGCCTTCACTGAATTGTTTCAACATGAAAGCTGCAAATCTGGGAGTTTTCCTATTACTGTAGACTGGAAATGTCACCAAAGGCTATATTTTGTAAGCAATGTGTGTAGGCTAATGGTTAAGCTCGATCATGCTAATATACTTCATTGGCGATGGCTCCTGACACACTTGATTGATTTATGGTATCACATGTACAGAGAAACAGTGAAAACTGTTGTTTTAAGTGCTATACTTACTATGTGTACCAGGATAGCAGAACAGAGCACCACATTCAGTGTTACAGCCACAGAGAAGTAGCAGAGAGAGAGAGAGAGAGAGAGAGAGAGATCAGAATTAACATTTCAGAGGTCCATTCAAAAGTCCAATAATAGTAGGGAAGAAGCTTTTCTTGAATCTGTTAGTACATGTATTCAAACTTTTATATCTCATATCTGATGGACGAGGAAGGAAGGGGGTATTACCAGGGTGGGAGGATTCGTTGAATATGTTGGTCGCTTTCTCAAGTCAATGGAAAGAAGGCTGCTTTGTGTGATGGACTGGGCTGTATTCATGGTGTCTGTAGTTTCTTGCAGTCTTGGGCTGAGCGGTTGCCAAACCACTGATGCCTCCGAATGTTTTCTCTACTGCATCTGTGAAAACAGACAAGAGTCCTTGTGGAAATGCCAAATTTCGTTAGCCTCCTAAGGAAATAGAGATGTTGTTGTGCTTTCTTGATTGTCACATTGATGTGGATGACCAGGACAGATCGTCACTCCCAGGAACTTGACGCTCTCAACCATCTCCACCTCAGCACCATTGAGGTAGACGGGGGCGTGCCCTCCACTTCGCTCCCTGAAGTCAATGACAAGCTCCTTCGTTTTCCTGACACTGATGGAGAGATTGTTGTCTTTACACCATGCCACTTAACGCTCAATCTCTTTCCTGTGTTCTGTCTCGTCGTAGTGTGAGACCCAACCTACAATGGTGGTGGCTTCAGAAAATTTATAAATGGAGCTGGTGAGGAATTTGGCCGCAGAGCCGTGAGTGTATAAGGAGTATAGTAGGGGGCTGAGCACACAGCCTTGTGGGCACTGGTGTTCAGGATTAAAGTGGAGGAAGATGCCGATTCTTACTGAGTCACGGGTCAGGAAGTCAAGGATCCAGTTACAGAGCGGAAGCAGAGACCCAGGTCTCGGAGTTTAGAGATGACTTTGTTTGGAATTGAGGTGTTGAAGGCAGAGCTGTAGCCAAACATAGGAGCCTGACGTAGGTATCCTTGTTATCTAGACATTCCAAGAGTGAATGTAGGTCTGGGAAGTGGCATCAGCCATGGACCTGTTGCGCCAGTAGGTGAATTACAAAGAATCAAGGCAATGTGGGAGGCTAGAGTTGATGTGATCCATGAGCAACCTCTCGAAGAACTTCATAACGATGGAGGTCAGAGCCACCAGGACGCTGTATATTGAGGCATGCTGCATGATTTTCCTTTGGCACAGGATGATGGTGGTCTTTTTGTAGCAGGTGGGGACTTCAAATCACAGTAAGGAGATGTTACAGATGTCTGTGAGTACTCCCACCAGATGGTCCGCACAGGATCTGAGTGCGCAGCCGGTGACTCCATCTGGGCTGGTCACTTTCTACTTGGAGCTAGGGGTGAGACAGAATGGTTGTTATGGCTCTCCTGTGTATCACTGTATGTGGTAGGGTATGTAGTCAATGAAAGTTTCCAATTCACTGGTGTAAAAACATAGCAATGTAGACAATAGGTGCAGGAACAGACCATTCGTCCCTTTGAGCCTACACTACCATTCAATATGATCATGGCTGATCATGCAATTTCAGTATCCCACTGCCGCTTTCTCTCCCCATACCTCTTAATCCCTTTAGCCACAAGGGCCACATCTAGCTGCATCTTGAATATGTCTAACAAACTGGCCCCAACAGCTTACGTGGGAGAGAATTCCACAGGTTCGCAACTCTCTGAGTGAAGAAATTCTTCCTCGTGGCTTACCGCTCATTCTTAGGCTGTGACCCCTTGTTCTGGACTTCCCCGGCATCTGGAACACTTTTCCCACATCTAGCCTGTCCAATCCCATCAGGATTTTACATGTTTCTACAAGATCCCTATTCACCTGGAGAGGGGTGGGGAGATAAACTAGATTAAAGCCCAGGTCAGTGAGAAAGACAGAGCCTGGAAAATTACCATCTAACCCTCTTGGGTAATCGAAACTAGTTGAGGAGACTACTCCAGGTCTGATTAATGTGGCCTCCTGTAAAAGATGATCTTGTCCCAAGGCACAAATAGGTCCAGCTCTCACTAGAAACAATCCAGCAATTTGCCATGCACTGCAAAAACCAGTCTCACAGGTATCTGAAGCCACAAAGTAACCTATTTCTTCCTTTAAATAATTTGCATTAATTGCCACTAAGCCTCGCAAACATTTTTTAATTGAATCAAACTGCCCAGGTAAACACAACTTAGTTCCTGCGCCTTGTTGTCGCAGACTCCAGCATCGGCAGTTCCTACTATCTCTTAATTCCTTCATTGTTTCCTTCATTAAATCTTCAACAAATGCAGCATGCATCCAAACAATCTTTTTGTTCTTCTTTCAATGCTTTAAGCATA
Organism: Ginglymostoma cirratum; assembly: GCA_024137785.1. Classification (NCBI taxonomy): domain Eukaryota; kingdom Metazoa; phylum Chordata; class Chondrichthyes; order Orectolobiformes; family Ginglymostomatidae; genus Ginglymostoma; species Ginglymostoma cirratum. Next base: position 10,720,839 of record JAHRHZ010000133.1, on the reverse strand, counting down.
AAGCGTGACCTAATTTGCAAAGGGAATGAAATGTAACTCCTCAACGCTTCCTGGCCAGTGAGAGTAAACGCATATTAAAAGTCATTCTGTGTGTGGAAGTCAGCGTTGAATTTAAAGCCTATTTGGGCTCTGAGAAAGCTCCGTCAAGATCATGGCCTGCCTTTCCCTCTGTATAAAGACAAGGGCAGTACATGACATAGACCTGTTAAGGAAACAGAAACTGTCCCTATGATACTAGATGTACAGAGATCTTGCATTCGTGTTGTACCTTCCATAGCCCCAGAATTGCTTAAATTGCTGGCATGGTTCTTAGCTCCACAAACACCTGACTGCACAGTGAGAGATAGTAGGAACTGCCGATGCTGGAGTCTGTGATAACACAGCGTGGAGCTGGATGAACACAGCAGGCCAGGCAGCATCAGAGGAGCAGGGAAGCTGATGTTTCAGGTCTGGACCCTTCTTCAGAAAAACTGCACAGTGATATGCTATTCATGGCTGACACCTACATATTACAGCTCTGCCATCTCAGAAGGAGAAAACCAGTTAGACTGGTTAACAAGACATACTGGTCTGACTGGTCTCATACACTTCAAGTCCCAGTGGGTGGATGAGTGCAGTTGGCAGCACACAAATGCACCTGTATGTTCTGCGTCACCAGTGAGGCATGCACCTCAGCCTTACACTTGGATATGATGCTTCCCAAGCATGAATAGCTGGCCAATTGATTTGAGCTGGTACCCACTAAACCCTGTGCCAGTTACTGGGGCAGAATACTGGACAGAAAGAAATATTTGGTTGCCCCAGCAATGTTGCGGACTGCTATGCAAACCTGAAACTAACCAAAGGATTTTGAATTATGTATAAGAGTGTGAGATCGCCCTGGGAACGAAAGCAATTCCTTCCAGTTCCAGACAGGTCCTTGAGACAATGCTCTCAGTATCATGGGAGCCTAATAACTCACTGATAAATGATCCTAAAGATAGTTACAGAATGGTAATTGAGAGCAGTGTGTTGCTAAATAAAAAGTGAGCCCATATCCAACAAAGTGCAGAGGGTGCAATTGGATATGGAGTATTGGGACCGTCACTTGCTAATGTGGCTCGAGATCATAGGGTTGTTGAAGAAGGATAGTTTTATAGTGAGGGTGAGTGGATTGGTTCATCATCTGTTTACAATGCTTCCACTTAATTCTCACAATGACACCACTTTCAATGACCTATGAACCTTCCTATGTTATCTCAGGACTTGGAAATAGGCTTTACCTCTCAGGGAGCCTCTGGCGAATTTGGTTCAAAGCATTTTTGTCTTCTTGCTCTCCATTGCTTTTCTGCTTTCAGTGTGATGCAGCTTCCCAGTACTGCTATCCCTGTCATGTAGCTCAGGTGAAAGCCATGGCCAAAAATTGACATAATCCTAGCTAACACTCCCAGTGCGATGCAGAGGGTGTATTGCAACGCCTGAGATACAGTCCTCCAGGTGAGACATGAAACTGGCCCCCTCAAAGGAATGCAAAATGTTTCATGGCACAGCTTTGGCAAAGAGCTATAGGAGTTTCCGTTGGTAACCTGGCAAACACCTGACACTGATCCAACATAACTGAAAAGAAAATACATGGTCAAAATTATTTCCTTGCTAGGAATTTTGCTGCGTTCAATTTTTAAGGGGAGAAAAACAAAAGGGTCCAGAGGGCAATTTTTTTCCGCACAGAGGATGGATAAGTGCCTGGAATGGGATGCCAGAGGTAGTGGTGGAGGCTGGTACAATTATGTCATTTAAGAAACAGGTACATGGATGGGATAGGTGGGGAGGGATATGGACCAAACGCAGGCAAATGGGACTAGATTATTATTGAAAGTGGGGCAGCATGAGCAAGTTGGGCTGAAGGGCCTCTTTCCATGCTGTCGACCTCTGTGACTCTAAATTGGCTGTTGAGTTCCTGACAGTATTATGATACTGGCTATATGTCAAAAATCAGCTGCAACTGCTTTGAGATGTCCTGAAGTTCTGAAAAATACCATGCAAGTGGAGGCTCTTCCTTCCTTTTGTTTGTAAAATCACACAGCAAAGAAGATGGCCATTTGATCCATCATGCCTTTTCCTTTAATCCCACTCCTTCCCCTTGTAATGGCTCCTCTTCTGAAACAAGTACACAATTCTTTTTGAAAGTTACTGTCGAAATTGCTTTGAGGCAGTGTATTCCTGATTGTGACACCTCACTGAGTTAAAAAAAAATTCTCTCACCTCCCCTCAGGTCCTTTTGCCAAAAGTACGGAATGTGTGTCATCTGGTTACTGACCTTCACAGCAGCGAAATATGTTTTCCCTATCAATATTTCATAATTTTCGACATCCCTATTAAATCTCCCTTTCATATGTTCTCTGCTCTAAGGAGAACTATCTCCAGCTTCTCTAGTGTCTCTGCAAGTCAATGATATTATTGTGCCCTAGAGGTAGTGGGCAAGCACTTGGGGGATGATGAGTTACTCACTGCAGGTTTCCTAGCTACTGACCTACTCTTTAGCCACAAGTATGTACATGGCTGGTCCAGTTCAGCTGCAGTTGCGTTTCAGTGATGGGGATGCCATTGAGTGCCAAGCGATGCTGGTTAGATTCTCTCTTGTTGGAGATGATCATTGTCTGTGTTACAACCGGACCCATGCAAGGTACCCCATGTTATTATGGTTCCAGACAGCTACTCCAGCTGTGCGAAGAAGGGTGAAATGGCTTTGCTTCTTTATTTACCTGGTTTATTTACCTATTTACCTATTTATTTACTTGGTTGATCACAACAAGGCTAACTTAGAAAGGATCCCTCCTTCTTGGATGCCCTTATCAGAGACTCGAATGAATCTACGTTTTGAAAGGAGCCAATAAAAGGAGCCAGGCTTCCTTGAGTTCACAAAAGAGTGAGTTTATTCATTACTAAATGCAAGTACAAATAATAATGCATCACACATACACACAGATTAGAAACAAGATGTCAGACCAAAACAAGATAAATTTAAAAGATATACAGATGAGACTCTCTAGGCTGTTTATATAGGGTAGAAAGTGGAATGTCACAAGTTGAATACTTGGTTTAGGGATTCTTGGATTTGAAGGTTGTTGAAATCCTTTTGTCCTGTCTCCTGTTGACAGTGTTTGGTTGGTGAGGGAGTACTTCTGTTGTAAGTTTCCTTTTGACTGGCCTCCTGGCTAGTTGGGTTCATGCACTCAGAGCGATAGAGTCCTTTTACCTGCAACACTTGAATATTGGGTGGATTTTTGACTGTGACCAGCACAGGGCTTGAGCCCAGGCTAGTAGAAGGCTGCCTCAATTCACTTGGCATACCTTTTTCCACTAGCACACACAGACCAAGAACTGCAGACAGTTTATTGTCCGTAAGGACAGAATATTCCTAACATGTCTTCAAGAGTTGGTTTTCTGCGGAGTGGAAGGGACACAGCAAGCCCATCATTATTTCTTTCTGTTCCATCTCTGCATCATTTTGAAGTTACAGGTCATAGGTCACACCCAGGACACTGAAAGACTGCACTGAAGTTACACCCACAATTTAGTTTTGTCTGTAATATTCCTCTTTTTGAAAAACATGTTTTGGAAATTGAAAGTTAAAAAAAATGTCCATAATACCTGTGCTTCTAATTCAAAACCAGGACACCAGGCATGAAAATTTGACGCAAATGTTGCTTACCATTTCTCAGCCCAAGCCTGGATGTTGCCCAATCTTACTGCATTGTGGAAATGGACTGCTTCATTATCAGAGGAGTCAAGAATGAGTCATAGAGTCATAGAGCTGTACAGCACGGAAACAAACCCTTTAGTCCAAATCATCCGTGCTGACCAGATATCCTAAGCTTATCTCGCCCCATTTGCCAGCATTTGGCCCATACCCCTCTGAACCCTTCCTATTCATATACCCATACAAAAGACTTTTAAATGTTGTAATTGTACCAGCCTCCACCACTTCCTCAGGCAGCTCATTCCATTCACGCACCACCCTCTGCACCTTCTTATGTCCCTTTTAAATCTTTCCCATCTCACCTTAAACCTATGCCCTCTAGTTTCGGACTCTCCCACTCTAGGTCTATTCACCCTATCCATGTCCCTCATGATTTTATAAACTCTATAAGGTCCTCCCTTAGCCTCCAATGCTCCAGGGAAAATAGCCCCAGCCTTTTCAGCCTTTCCCCATAGCTCAAACCCTCCAACCCTGCCAACACCCTTGCAAGTCTTTTCTGAACACTTCCAAGTTTAACAACGTCTTCTGCGAAAGCAGGGAGACCAGAGACGAACGTAATATTCTGGAAGTGGCCTAACCAATGTCCTGTATAGTCGGAAAATCACATCCCAACCACTATACTGGAAGGTGCTAAACATTGGAATTAAAGGGGCAACACGGTGGCTCAGTGGTTAGCACTACTGCCCCACAGTGCTAGGGACCTGGGTTCATTTCCAGCCACAGGTGCCTGTCTGTGTAGAGTTTGCACATTCTCCCCATGTCTGTGTTGTCTTCCTCCAGGTGCTTCAAAGTCAAAAGATGTGCAGGTTAGGTGGATTGGCCATGGGAAATGCAGGGTTACAGGGTTAGGGTAGGAGTTGGATCTGGGAGGGATGCTGTTCAGAGGGTCGGTGTGTACTCGACGGGATGAAATGCTTGCTTCCACACTGTAGGGTTTCTATGATTCTATGAAATGTAGGGGATATGACCCTATGTATATGAGGTTCACAGATAACACAAAGGGTACAAAAGCATCAGGAGGATATCAAAGGATTAGTCAGCTGGCCAGAAAAGTGGCAAATGGAATTCAACCCAAAAACATGTGTAGTGTTATGCTGGGAGACAGACAAACAAGGCAAGAGATTGCACTATGAATGGTAAGACCCTGGAAAGTACTGAAGATCAGAGACACCTTAGTGTGTATAGCCACAAATATCTGAAAGTTGCAGGGCAGGTAGATAAGGTAGTTAAGAAGACACTTGGGATACTTGAGGTTGTTGACTTGCTCACCGAGCTGGCTTGTTCTCATTCAGACATTTCATCACCATGCTAGGTAACATCATCAGTGAGGCCTCCGATGAAGCGATGTTGTTCTACTCCGCTTGGAATTTATACTGTCCTGTCTGTTATGGGGAGTAGTGTCATTTCTGGTTTTGATCTGTATGGGTTTGTATATGGGGTCTAATTCTATGCGTTTGTTGACTGCATTATGGGTTGAGAAACATGCTTCTAGGAATTCCCGTGTGTGTCTATGCTTGCCTTGGGCTACTATGATTACCTTGACCCAGTTAAACTGATGGCCTTCACTGTCTGAGTGTACCAGTATTAAGGAAAGTTTGTTGTGTCATTTTGCTGCTAGCTGATATTCATGTATTCTGATGACTAGTTTCCTTCCTGTCCGTCCGACGTAATGTTTGCGGCAGTCGCTGCTTGGTATTTTGTTTAAATGGCTTACAAAATACCATGCAATGACTCCCACAAACATTACGTTGGCCAGGCAGGAAGAAAACTAGCCATCAGAATATACGAACATCAGTTAGCAGCAAAATGGCACGACAAACTTTTCTTAACATTGGCACACTCAGATAATGAAGGCCATTAGTTTAATTGGGACAATGTAACCATCGTAGCCCAAACCAAACATAGATACACACAGGAATTCCTAGAGACATGGTTCTCCACCCATAATGCAATCAACAAACATGTAGAATTGGACCCCATACACAAACCCATACAGATCAAAACCTGAAATGACAGTACTCCCAATAACAGACCAGACAGTATAAATTCCAGAGATAGTAGGAACTGCAGATGCTGGAGAATCTGAGATAA
>JAHRHZ010000133.1:10625366-10690009 GCA_024137785.1 Ginglymostoma cirratum | reverse complement strand
TTCCTGCTCCTCTGATGCTGCTTGACCTGCTGTGTTCATCCAGCTGTACACCTTATTATCTCAGATTCTCCAGCATCGGCAGTTCCTGCTATCAATGACTGAAGAGATTTGAGTTTTCCCCAAACGTACTCTTGCGGCACAATTTGCTAAATTCTCACCAAAAACTTCTTGCCAAAAATTCAGAAACTTAAAAGAAAGACATTATATGACCATTCAAAATTGATATTTCATAAAGTGTGAAATAAATATGTTTCTTCCAATATTCTGCATCATAACATTTAACAATACGGTCAATGTTTCCAACAATCATTGCACTTCAAACTATAAAGGGTTTTCATTTTCTTTGTTGGGGGAATCCAGAACTTTAAAGTTAAAGCACCTCTTCACTCAAAAGGGAGTAGGAATCTGCAATTCTTCTCCCCCAGAGAGCTGTCGAGATTGGGAGCCAATTGAAAAGTTCAAAATCGAGTCTGATCGATTTTTATTAAACCATGGTAGTATAAAACCACAGGTGTAAAGTACAGCCATGATCTATTTGACTGGCAGAAGAGTTTTATTTCTGGTTTGAATAGGTTCACCAGAATCTTGACTTTAAAATCTTTAACTAACATTCAATCTCAGAATGTGGATGCCTCTAGCAAGGCTGCATTTACCACTCTTTAGAAGATGCTTTTGATGGTTCTTCTTCTTGAACTGTCACTATCCATGTGGTTAAAGTCTCCTATTACACTGTTATCTAGAGAACTCCAGGATTTAGGCCCAAGGATTGGTGATATGTAGCTAAACACTGGTGGTGTTTGATCGTCGAGGGTTCGTGAAACACTGAGGTCCTGTATAGCAGCTGACCTTGCCCCCCACTAGGTGGTGCCTGTTTGTTTGGGAGATGTATCATCGGCAAGTTGTTAACTTAGGCCCAGTGGAGTGGACTATGTGACACAAACTCTCAACATGCAACATGTAACACGTCCTGAGTTTCCCCATTAGAACTGACCTGGTTTCGACGGAAAAATCCATACATGTTTTGAATTGGAAGTGGGGGGAAGGACAAGATTGAGGACCTGTGGATGATAACCTCCACGCAATTTGAAAATTTGAGATAAGCTAGCTGTATACTTTGTTAGCATTTGTGTGCAGCTCTGAAATGTAAGTAGCCTGTGTACTGCATGACCTAGGATCAAGCAATATGTCGTCCTGCAGGACATTGTTAGGTAATATAACCAAGGAGCTGATGACCTCTGCAACCAATTGAATACACTTGGGACTCAAAGTCAAAATTTGAGCTTCTCCTTAACTATTTAAGACACGATGACAGTGATTAATATGTGGTGTCTCTTGGATTATACACCACAGAGTGACAGGCAACGGGTGGGTAGTAAAAACAGTCAACTAAAAATTTACCTCCCTGAGCCTTATTTTGGGATTACCCTTGTTATAACACGAGAAGGAGCCTTTTTGTTGGCTTCAGAACCTATAATGTGGTTAATTATGTTAGATTCCAGAACAACCAGTTTAACACCATAAGGCACTGCATATTGTACTATTTAAATACAATAGTGTCTGACATTAAAAAGAACTGCCAGGGAATGTCACACTGAGGCATAGATTAAACTGCAAACATTATCTTGAGAAGCTGTTTATAAAGGGAGTGTTAGCTTGCAGGATGTTCTGTACTGAAGGGTAGATGATGCATGAGGTGCTACCCAAGGTGTAGATGCTTCAAGGACGGGGTTTGCAAACAGGAAAGAAGTCCTTGAGCTGCAAGCCTGACACAGATTATAAGCTGTGAACATCAAGAGTGTCAAAACTTCATTGAGGCACCTCAGATTGTAACATGCTGCATGGAGGCAAGTTAAACGCTAATTATACTTTTCATATCATTCAACTTTAAATGTCTTTGGAATGCACTTTAACAATCTACATGAATAAAGTATATTTTTAGAAAGAGAATGACAGAGTGAGCGGGGTAATTGGGCATAGTTGGCTGGGCAAGCTCTTATTGCCCACTCCTAGTTGCCCTTGAGAAAGTGGTGGTGAGATGCTGTCTTAAACCACTACAGTCCACATGCTATAGGTTGACCCACAAAGCCATTGGGGGACAGAAGTGGTTGTGGGTTTGGAAGATACCACCTAAAGATCTTTTGGTGAATTTCTGCTGCGCATCCTGTATACGCACTGCTGCTCCTGTGGTGATTGAGGGAATGTATGTTTGTGGATGTGGTGCAAATCAAGCTGCTTTGTCCGGGATTGTATTAAGCTTCTTGAGTGCTGTTGGAACTGCATCCATCCAGTGAAGTGAGGTGTACTCGATCACACTCCTGACTTGTGGATGATGGACAGGCTTTTGGACTCACCACAGTATTCCTCGCCTCTAACCTGCTCTTGTGTAGAGAGCAGTTGAGTTTCTGGGTCAGTAGTAACCCCCAGAATGTTGATAGCCGGGGAATTCAGTGATTGTAACACCATTGAATGGCAAGGGGCTGTGGTCAGATTGTTTCTTATTAACCATAGAATCCCTACAGTGTGGGAGCAGGCCATTCAGTCCATTTTGTTTACACTGACCCTGCAAAGGACATCCCACCTAGGGCCACGCCCCCGACCCCATCCCTGCATTTCTCATGACCAATCCACCTAAACTGCACATCTTTGTGACTGTGGGAGAAAGCCAGAGACCCAGAGGAAACCCAAACAGACACAAGGAGAATGTGCAAATTTCACGCAGTCATCCGAATCTGGAATCGAACCTAGGTCCCAAGTGCTGTGATGCAGCAGTGCTGACCACTAAGCCTCACTGCTACCTGATATCATTGGAGATGGTCTTTGCCTCGCATTTGTGTAACAGGAATGTTACTTGCTACTTGTCAGCCCAAGCCCGGATACAGTTCAGATCTTGGTGCATTTGAACATGACTGCTTCAGTTTGGCAAATAGAGCCTGAACATTGTGCAATCATTGCCAAACATCCCTGTTTCTGACCTTATGATGGAGGTAATGTCATTGATGAAGAAGCTGAAGATGGTTGGGCCTAGGACACCACCTTTTAGAGATGTCCTAGAGCTGAGATGACTGACCTCCAATACCCATAACCATCTTCTTATGTGCCAGGTATGACTCTAACCAGCTTAGGGCTGTCTTGTGGTGCAGTGGAAGTGTCCCTACCCTGGAGTGGGTGGACCAGCTTCAAATCCCACCTGCTCCAATGGTGCGTAGTAACATCTCTGAACGGATTGACGAGAAAAAATAGGTTAAATTTAAAAAAATTACTCCAATCAGTTGAGAGTTTGCCCCCTGATACCCATTGATTCCAGTTTAGCTGGGGCTCCTTATGCCACACTCGGCCGAACGCAGCCTTGATATCAAGGGCTGTCACTCTCAGCTCACCTCTGGAATTCAGCTCTTTTGCCCATGTTTGAACCAAGGCTGTAATGAGGTCAGGAGCTGAGTGGCCCTGGTGGAACCCAACCTGGGCGTCACTGAGCAGGTTATTGCTGAGCAGGTGCTGCTTGATAGCACTGTTTATGACACCTTCCATCACTTTATGCATGATTGTGAGTAGGCTGATGGGGCGGTAATTAGCCAAGTTGGATTTATCCTGCATTTTGTATACAGGACATACTAGGGCAATTTTGTAAAAGTCCTAGAATTAACTTTGCTCATATTATTACTTCCAAGTTTCTTGAGTAATTTAGCAAAAGGATGATGGGACTGAGAACAGTTATTGGTTCTGTCCCTGAATCATCAATTACTCCCAACAGGTCATTTCCCCATAACCTTTGGTTCCCCTACTGATTAAAAATCTATCTCAGCCTCAATTACAATTAATGTCCCAACCCCAACTGCCCTGCGCAGGGAAGAGTTCTATAGATTCTCTACCCTCTGAGAGAAGAAATTCCTCTGTCTTGAATGGGTGACCCCTATTCTGAGGTTAGCCCTTCTGGTCTTAGACTCTCCCACAAGGGGAAACAACCTTTCAGCATTCACTCTTTCAAGCCTGGTCAGAATAATGCATGTTTCATTAATTTCCCTTTAATTTTTCTAAACTCCAATCAGCACAGGCTCAACCTACTCAACCTTTCCTTAAGAAAATCTTCCATACTCAAGATCAACCTTGTGAACGTTCTGCAACTACCTAAATGCAAATATATCTTTCCCTGGACACGGGGACAAAAAACTGTTCATAGTCTCAAAGGTGTGGCCTAACCAGTGATTCATCTGTTTGAGTAAGATTTCTCTATGTTTATGCTCCATCCCTTTGAAATAAAGACTAAACTCCCATATGCCTACCCTATTACCTGTCAAACTTGCGGGTTAGCTTTCTGTGATTTATGCACACGTTCTTCTGTGCCACAGCGTTCCGCAGTCCTTCTCCATTTAAATAATATTCAGCTCCTCTAATTTTCCTGCCAATGTGTATAACCTCACGTTTCCCCATATGTTGTTCCATTTTGCCCACTCCCTTAACAGTCTATATCCCTCTGCAGTCTTTTTCTGTCGCCCTCATCAGTTACCCACCCAGCTATTTCTGCGTCTTTTGCAAGCTGTGGAATTGGACTCCAATCTAAGCCTTCTCCTTTAGGAGAGGAAGATTGAACATTTAGGATGTGAGGATGGAAAAAAAGATTTGATGTCCAAAGTTGAATGAGCCTGAAAACTCTTATCTTGATGAAGTTCACTCAATGACAGACAGTATAAATCCCCATAATCCAAGCTACTGCTTACTGCTAAAAAATACAGCAGGCTTGAAGGGCTGAACAGCCTACTCCCAATTCATGTAAAGGATACTACCTGCTTTACAAATTCATGTTTTCAATTCTTTTGACATTATGGAAAATTATCTGGGCATTTACATAGCACTTCTTATGATGCCACGACTTTACAGTGGGCTTTTACAGCAAAGGAAGTATTTTTGAAGTATTGTAGGGCAAGAAGCACAGTGGCCAATTCATACAGAGCAAGATCCCACGAAAATGCCTTTAAAATAAGATCAGATAATCTGTGCTTTAATGATGTTTGTTGAGGGTTAAATATTGGCCAGGACACTGATATTACAGGAGAAGGGGTAAGTATTGTTTAGGGCTATTTTGAAAATGTTTAGGAAGACCATGCCTACAATCTGCACTCAATGTTATATCTCATTCCTTCGGCAATATGCAGTCTCAAAGCGCTCTGACGGAAGATAGCTGTCCTTTGGGATACATCTGATTTCATCTGCGCATTTGTTGCCATTTGAAAGATGAGCACTTTAAGACAGTTCCTCAGCTTTTAAACACGGCGTTGGAATCCCATTGAGAGACGGATGAGGTAACCCGACCACGGGCCACTCCAGGTGTCCTGCCGTGAATTTCAATGGAGCCAATGTCTATTGGCGTGAATGAGGCAGTGTACTGCAGAGTTTCAAATGGAATTACCTAATTCCTGAGGTATCCTGGGCTCAAGCCGTGTTCCTTAAATACGGTGACCTCATGCTAAAGGAATCAATGACCGGGACCCAGTGCTGACTATTGTTAAGAAGCAGAAGGCAGAGTGGGAAAGGCAGGATTAGTGCGATAATCAGTTGAATAAACATTAAGGTGACATCACTGTCGGTTTCCATTGTACAAGCAAAGAGGATCATTTGAGAGTGGCACAGGAGACAATTGATAACATGGGACTGTAGGAGCAAAGTGAATGAAGGAGACACAGTGATTCGATACGGTAATGATTGATCAATGTGGGCACTGGAGCTGTACTCACAGGCTCCAGAAGTAAAAGACTAGCTTGTGTTAACGAGACAGGCTCGCACGCCACCACTGCTGAACGGAGACCTGGTCCTAAGTGTTCGATTTAAAATCATTGCTCCGGAAGGCTCCCTTAATTCACTCTAACTTTCTTACGCATATCTCGAGCTGCCATCAGCAGCGTTAGGAAAACTCATCATCCTCACTTAGAATCGTGGGTGAGGATACCTCTGTGAAGAAGAGAAAATTTGCATTTAGTCTGTGGTGTCTACACGCTCTGAAAAACATTTTACAACCAATGAAGTATCTTTTGAAGTACGACCAGTGTTATAAAGCAGGAAATGCTGAATCCAGTTTACACACTGCATGAAAAGTTGCATTGTATGTATTGATAAGTGTTGACCAGGACATCTGGAGATTAACTTCTCTGCTCCTTTTATTTAAATAGCTGTATGGGAATATTTTCAAATCTGAGGGAAGCTAAGGCTTTAGTTTAATTACTCAGCTGAAATTGGGGCTTCACAGTGGCTCAGTAGTTAGCACTGCTGCCTCATAGCACCAGGGACTGGGTTCAATTCCACCCTTAGGCTACTACCTGTGTGGAGCATGTTCTCCCCATGTCTGTGTGGGTTTGCCACCAGGTGCTCTGGCTTCCTCCCACAGTCCAAAGATGTGCAGGTTAGGTGGATTGGCCATACTACATAGCCTATAGTGTCCAGGGGATGTGTACGCTAGGTGGGTTAGCCATGAGAAATGCAGGGTTATAGGACTGAGTTGGGTCCAGGCGGGATGTTCTTCAGAGGTTCAGTGTGGGCCAAATATCCTACTTCTACATTTTAGGGATTCTATGAAAGTTGGGTACCTCAGGCAATGCAGAACTCCCTTTTTGCTGCATTGGAACATCAGCTTGGATTCTCTGCTGTGGGTCTTGAACCCATGCCTGCTGACCCAGAGGTGAGAAAACTACCACCATGGCTGACTACCCCCAATCCATCAGCAGCTTTAGCAAACCTGGAGAAGTTAGCTTTTGCCGTTATTAATGCTCTGAAATCTCATGTCAGGAGTCAGCCGCTGATGTGCTGAGCTAACATCAAAACTACAGCAGCTTTAGACTCTCCTCATTTAGTTCTATGAACCATGAAACAAAACCACCTGCCAAGGCTGCAAGCAAACATATTACACATTGGGCTGAATTTTACACGAGTCAAAATATGGGCACAAAGCAAACCTGCCCAGGTGAATGGTGGGCGATTTTACCAAAATTGGCCAAGGACCGTGGACTAGCACAAACTGGAAGTCGCTGGGAGGCCGTTCCAACATACCAACCTGTCCACCAACATAGCAGGGGCTTATTGTCAAGTACTGACTGCCTCCAGTCAGTAAGGCCACACTGCTTCTGGAAGTCCCGAGGATGTAGGAACACACCATGCTTCCCTCCTGATATCATTTTCTGCTGTTTTATGAGTCCCTCACCCCTACCTCCCATTTCCAGAGGGCTTGTAAAATACATCTGTTCCATCTGAATAATTCCTACTATACTGTAGGCCTCGCAATGAATGTAGTTGAGTTTCGGTTCCATTCACAGCATTGAGTCATGGGTCACACTTGTTAAAAAAAACACATTTTCCAATAACACTGCACACTGTGCTGTCAAACTGACCTGTTGTTGTCCACAGTTATTCTTCTAACAGGTCCCTGAACCAACACAACTTCCTCCACTTTATCAATCTATGATGCATCACTTTTATAGGCTTATTCCCCACCTCTTTCAGAAATTTACACATTCTCTCCATTTTCGTGCACAACTTTTGACCCTTCAACTCTGGTCATCGTGCCTCTGACTGTCTCCTGCTCATATCATTCTGCCACATCACCACCTGCCATTCACCTTCGAGCATGTTATGGGTCAATGTGTGGCCCTGTGTGACAGGAATCAAATCGCCATAGTCTTACTGGAAGATAGGGCTGCCCTCTCATTAGAAAGATGACTAGTGGCGGTTTAACCTGGGGACCACCATACCTCAGTGGAGGAGAGAGGTTGAGAAGGAGAGTCTTTTATGGTAACCTCAGCTGGTGATGGGAATCAAACCCACCCTGTTGGCATCACACAGCTTTGCGAACCAACTGTCCAGCCAACTGAGCTAAACCGAAGGCATCACTGAGGCTCTGACAAATGGCACAGCAAATGCAACTGATGCTGAAGGCAGCCACATCCATTATCCCACTTACCCTGTTTCTCTATGAACACTTTTTTGTTAATTCAATCATGGGATGTGGGGCACCACTGGCTGTGCCAGCATTTATTGCCCAGTCCCTTGAGCACTAGTGGTTCTGACTCAGGACTCCCCCTCACCATTACTGAACTCTCGGCCCCTTTCCCTTTCAAGTACTGAAGGTCTGGAGGCTGTCTAGTGGAGAACGAGGAAGAAGAAAGTGAAGATGAAGAGATTTCGTGATCACTGTCATTAGCTCAGATACTGATTTAAAGGACATGAAACAGGAACATCTGTATAAAAGAACGTCACTTTCTCAATTTATTCTCCAGTATCTTTATCATACATAGATTTTGGGCACCAACTGGCTAGATCAGCATTTATTGTCTGTCTCTAACTGCCCTGGAGAAAGTGGTAGTAAGAAGCCTTCTAGAACTACTGCAGTCCAATTATTGTCAGGAAGGGAGGTGCAGGATTTTAATCGAGCTGCAGTGAAGGTGAAGTGAAACAACGATACATTTCCAAGTTGGAAGGCAAGTGGCTTGGAGGGGAACTTGCAGGGGGTGGTATTCCCACGTATTTTCTGCCTGTGTTTCTAGATGGAAGCGGTGGTGAGTTTGAAAGGTACAATCTGAGGACCTTTGGGGAATCTCTGCAGGGCATCTTGCTGATGGTACACACTGCTGCCACTGACCATTGACAGTGGAGAGAGGGTATGCTGAAGGGGTTAGATGGGTTGCCAGCCAAGCGGCTGCCAAGCTTCTTGAGTGCTGTTGGGCTGCCCTCATCCAGGTAAATGGGGAGTATTCCATCACACTCCTGATTCATGCCTTGTAGATTTTAAATGGGTTTTCGGGAGTCAGGAGGTGAGTTACTTACTGCAGGATTCCTAGCCTCTGACCTGCTCTTGTAACCACAGTATTTATTTGGCTAGTCCAGTTCAGTTTCTGGTTAAGTGATGACCTTGCTACTGGGGGATATGGCAATGTCATCGAGCATCAAGTGGTGATGTTTAGATTCTCTCTTACTGGAGCTTGTCATTGCCTTGTAATTGTGTGGTAAATGTTACTTGCCACTTATCAACCCAAGCCAGAGTGTTATGCAGGTCTCTCTCATATGGGCACAAACTGCTTCAGTACCTAATGAGTCGGGGATGCTGCTGAACATTGTGCAATCATCAGCAAACATCCCTAGCTCTGATATTAGGATGGAGGGAAGGTCATTGATGAGCCAACTGAAATGGTTGGTCCAAGAACGCTACTTAGAGTCGTAGAGTCTTACAGCATGGAAACAGCCCCTGTGGTTCAACTCGTCCAGCATGACCAAGTCTCCCAAAACTAAACTAGTCCTGTTTGCCTGCATTTGTCCCATATCCCTCTCAACCTTTCCTATTCATGCATCTGTCCAGATGTCTTTTAAATGTCGTACCTGCGTCTACCACTTCCTCTAATAGTTCGTTCCACATATGAGCCACCCTCCACATGAAAATGTTGCCGCTCAGGTCCCTTTTAAATCTTTCTCCTCTCACCTTAAAAATGTGCCCTCTAGTTTTGAATTCCCCCATCCTAGGGAAATGTCCTTTGCTGTCATCTAGCTTATCTAGGGCCCCTCATGATTTTATATACCTCTACAAGGTCACCCCTCAAGCTCCAACACCACAATGAAAAAAGTCCCAGCCTATCCAGTCCCAGTAACATCCTGGAAAATCTTTTCCAAACCCTCTCCAATTTAACAATATCCTTCTTATAGCAGGACAACCAGAACGACACACAGTACTGCAAAAGTGGTGTCACCAACATCCTGTATAACCTCAACATGATGCGCCAACTCCTATACTCAATGGTCTGAGCAATGAAGGCAAGCCTGCTAAATGCCTTCTTAACCACCCTGCTGGTTACAAACCCATGTGTGTAAGACCTGGGACAGGCAACAGTTGGCACGCCAATAGCTGAAGCACAGAAGTCATTCGTTTCTCCTACCTCATCAGCAATGCAGTGCAGGAAATCAATCCACAATTCAGATTGAGTACCAGGCCATCCAGATGGGATGACAGATATAGAAAGGGAGACGATGCAAGATGAGATATTGAAGGAAGGAGTTCTAAGCAAAGTGACTGTGGACATCTACTCATGATATAGTGGAGGAAACCAGGAAGAAGATGGAAGCTGATGCCGGAGGCCTGTAGACTGTATACACTTGTACTGGGAGGTTTAGAGCAGTGAGACAACAGAGGCATTTGAAAGTGAGGACAAAATAATGTTAAAAAACAATTCTCTGGACGCAGGAACTCAGTGAAACTTGGCAAGGAGAGACCTAGGCGGTGGACTGGGGTGCACGCGTACCTCAGAGTAGCACAGTCTGAAATTTCAGCATTTCATTATCTTTTTGAGCACATTGCTCTGAGGTCCAACTGTTATACTCTTAGAGATAGTAGGAACTGCAGATGCTGGAGAATCTGAGATAACAAGGTGTAGAGCTGGATGAACACAGCAGGCCAAGCAGCATCAGAGGAACAGGAAGGCTGACGTTTTGGGTCTAGACCCTTCTTCAGAAATGAGGGAGGGTCTAGGCCCGAAACGTCAGCCTTCCTGCTCCTCTGATGCTGCTTGGCCTGCTGTGTTCATTCAGCTCTACACCTTGTTATCTCAGATTCTCCAGCATCTGCAGTTCCTACTATCTCTGAAACAATTTTAACCCCACTGCGAAGCCTCTTCTAAGGATGCCTACCCTGAAGAAGTTACCCTCCTCCCTCCGGAAAAACCTCAGTGGATCTCTCTCCTACTGCAACTCTCTAAGTTATACTCTTCCTTTGCTCTATATCTTTCAAATGCAACAAAAGAACATGGGTATCATGTTTTCCAGACCAGTAGATTCTGTCAATTGAATTTCAAACAAGCTACTAGAAAAGGTTTAAACATGAATAATGCCATTTAAATTTGTTTTCATTGACTAACTTTATGCGTTGTACAAAATCATGGCGGATCTGTACTTCAATTTCATTTCACCACCAAAGGCAAAATGCGGCAGAAGCTGGAAATCTAAATGAAAGATAGAAAATGCTGGAGATATTCAGTAGGTCAGGTGAGGAGAATAAGAGTTATTGTTTCAATTCAATCACTCTTCCTAAGAGTTCACAAGTCTCCAGGTTAAGTTGGAGTCCCCTATGAACTGCAGAGCTCCCAATCCATCAATCAAAAGCCAGCCCCCACTTGAAACAGGTGAGTATGTGGGGTGCATTTCTGAGGCCTGGGTGAAAATGATAGCACAACCAACTTTGACTGGACTTGAATCTGTTTCTCCTGGAAAACTATGAAAAATCAGTTCACATTAGTTACAGGGTCATAGTCATAGAGATATACAGCACGGAAACAGATGCCTTGGTCCAACTCATCCATGCTGACCATATATCCTAACTTAATCTGGTCCCATTTGCCAGCATTTGGCCCATATCACTCTAAACCCTTCCTATTCATACACCCATCCGGATGCCTTTTAGATGTTATCATTGTGCCAGCCTCTACCACTTCCTCTGGCAGCTCATTCTTTCCATGCACCACCCTCTGTGTGAAAACATCGTCCCTTAGGTCCCTTTTATATCTTCCTCCTTTCACCTTAAACCTAAACCCCCTAGTTTTGGACTCGCCCACCCTGGGGAAAAAGACTTTGCCTATTTACCCTGTAAATGTTTCTCATGATTTTATAAACCTCTATAAGATCACCCCGCAGTCTCTATAGGAGGGAGACCAGAAATGCATGCAATACTCCAAAAGTGGCCTAACCAATGTCCTGCACAGCTGCAACATGACTTTCCAACTCCTGTACTCAATGCACTGACCAATAAAGGGAATCATACCAAACACCTTTTTCACTACCCTATCTACCTGCAACGCCACCTTCAAGGAACGATGAACCTGCACTCCAAGGTCTCTTAATTCAGCAACACTCCCCAGGACTTTACCATTAAGTGTATAAGTCCTGCCCTGATTTGCCTTTCCAAAATGCAGCACCCCACATTTATCTAAATTAAACTCCATCTGCCACTCCTTGGCCCACTGGCCCATTAGAAATATAATTTTGCTTGCATGTAATTTCTATGATATCCCAGTTCCCAACCATGCCCTGAGTTCATATGCCTTACCTGTCAGGCTTCTTGCATTGAAATAAATGCAGTTTAATTTATCAGTCCTATCTCGTTTTCTGCTTTGTTCCTGCCTGCTCTGACTGTTTGACTTACTCCTTTACCCAACTGTACCTGTCTCAGACTAATCTCTTTCCTCACTATCTCCCTGGGTCCCACCCCCACTACATAGTTTAAATCCTCCTGGGCAGCTCTAGCAAATCTCCCTGCCAGCATATAGTCCCCTTCCAACACAGGTGCAGTCTGTCCTTCTTATGCAGGTCACTTTAATCCCAGAAGAGATTCCAATGATCCAAAAACGTGAATCCTCTTTCCCTGGACCAGCTCCTCGGCCATGCAATTATCGGGTCCAGCCTCCTATTCCTACCCTCACTAGTAATCCAGATATTACTACCCTCTGGGACCTCCTTTTTAAGTTCCTGCTTAACTTCCTTTATTCTGTCCTCAAAATCTTATCCTTTTCTTTTCCTACATCATTAGTTCCAATGTGTACAACAGCCTCCTGCTGGTCCTTCTCCCCTTTGAGAATATTCTGCACCCTCTCCGAGACAGCTTTGATCCTGGCACTCGGGAGGCAACACACCATTCTGATGTTTCGCTCTTGGCCACAAAAATGTCTGTCTGTACCTCTGACTTGACAGTCCCCGATCACAATCGACTACTTGGAACCAGGCATACCCGTTGTTACATTAGAGCCAGTCTTGGTGCCAGAAACCTGGCTACATTCCCCTGACAGTCCATCATCCCCTACATTTTCCAAAACAACATACTTGTTTGAGATGGGGACAGCCACAGGAGACTCCTGTATTACCTGCATGCCCCCCACCTTTCCTGGAGGTAACTCAGCTACCTGATTGTAGTTTTGGTTTATCTCCCTTCCTGCAACTGCCATCCATC
The DNA here is from genome assembly GCA_024137785.1 of Ginglymostoma cirratum. Lineage (NCBI taxonomy): Eukaryota > Metazoa > Chordata > Chondrichthyes > Orectolobiformes > Ginglymostomatidae > Ginglymostoma > Ginglymostoma cirratum. The sequence continues at coordinate 10,677,048 of JAHRHZ010000133.1, read as the reverse complement.
AAACCCCTAGTTACTGTCATTTCCTCATTGCCTCTAACAGCCACTCCAACTGGTGCATGTGATCTGATAGGATTCACAACTAAACACATTTCCTGCAGACATAATCATCAGTAACATGGAAACTCTCCCTAATCTTCCACATCCAACAGGAAGGACACAGCTTTACTAAAGGCCATCTTTGCACCTTAACTATCCGCAGAACCAGAAAATAGCACAGTTCTACTGCTCTAAAAAACACTGCTGCAGGCTACCTTAGTACCTATGTTTTTATATTTTTTAGACAGATCTCAATAAAAACGCATAACAATAAAGGAACCCACTCTACTCACTATTAGAGATTTACAAAAACAAACTAGCCACTTAGCTGCTCCCCTGCTGTGAGATCCCCACACAGGTTTCTCACAGGTCAGCTGTGAATTTGCCTGCTTGTTTATTTTTCTTAGGCGAACTCTGATGCCCAGGCTTGAAATCAAACCGCAGAGGCAGTAGCTGTGAAGGTTCACTGCTGGGTCAGACAGCAGTGTATGTTTCCTTCGCCATTGATTTACTTCCCACCACGAGGTCACTGCCTTTGTCTCCCTCCCTCCCAATTGCCGAAGTACCCTGAATGGGGCCATGCTCAGACTTCAAGATCAAAAAGATTTAGACACGATCTATTTTTCTGTACTAAATTAGCCAATATTAATTAGCTTCAACGACCACTGTCAAAAATAGTGGAAAGTAGTCCTGCGTTCGAATTACTGCTTTTTCAGCTCACCACCACTTTCTCAAGGGCAACTAGGGACAGGCAATAAATGCTGGTCCAGCCAACGATGCACATGTCCCACAAACAAGGTTAAAAAAAATTTGGGATTTGAACCTACATCCCCGGAACATTCAACTACAGTTCCAGAATGATAGCCCATTTACACTACCAATAGGCCAACGTCTCCCTCTAACTGAGTGCAAGATGATAAGTTTACTGGAAATGCAAATCTGGACCTCTGTAGCTGTCATTCCGAGCCTTCTCCTGAACAAAACACTGCAGTGTGGAACAGAAAGTATCAACAGAAGGAGGATCGTTTGACTTGTGCATGATTAAACGGTGTGGATTACCATCGGGACACTGCAGTGTGTGTGTCATTGTTTTTGAGCGCTCATGCATACGCTATAATCTCTGACCCTGGGAAACAGATCAGGGACAAAATGAGCAATTAACTAAACAAATGTACAGCACCAACTGTGGCCTGTAATGGGCTGCAAACACTGATAACATCAGCACCAAGGTGTCATGTCACCTGGCACAGTCATGAATGCTCAGTGTCTGATGTCACTCAGTTAAGCTCTGCCATGCTGAGCTAACATCGAAGTCACTGTCTTTATGCTTACTAAACCCAGGACCACTGGCCACAGTTTAATAGGTAGCAATGTCACATCAAAGCCAAAGATGATTGGTCCATATCTCCCCATATTTGTAAAGTCCCAGAGGACCATGGGGCTGCTCTGTCATTAGAGAGAGAGATGACTGGTGGCAGGTTTAACTTGAGGGTCACCACATCTCAGGTAAAGAGCAAGTTTGAAAAGGTGGGACCTTCACAGTAACAGGTAGCAGGAATTGAACCCACACTGTTGGCATTACTCTATATCACAAACCAACCATCCAGCCAAATGAGCTAATTGACCTCATAATCTGGGCTGATACTTCCAGTGTGGTACAGAGGCAGTGCCACAGTGGGGAAGGTGCTGTCTTTTGGAAGAGGTATTAAACAGCAATGCCTTCTGGTTAAAGTTTCCACAGCACTATTTCAAATAGTATGTTTATCGACCAGTCACCTACATGAGTAAAACTAGTTACCTAGACATTATCACTGTTTGTGGGTATTCGTTGTGTACAGGAATTGGTTGGCTTTTTCTACACTACCATAGACTACACTTCAAACATGCTTCATCAGCTGTAAATAATTTTGGAATGCCCTGAAGTTGAAAAAGGTGTGATAGAATTACAAGATCCTTCTTCCTACTTAATCAGTTCATTTTAACAATTACTTCATACTCCACCAGCACAAAATGGTCAAGACTTTCTAAAGGCAGAAGAAAATGTTGATATATATTCCATGCTCAGGAAGTTAAGGTATTTTAATGATGTGAAAGGAACACTTACCAGTTCAAGCATCTAGAAGTAGAGAATCTGCATCAAGAGCTCTCAAATCATATGTGGGTTCAGAGAGATTTACCAATATGTTGATGGGTATGGAAGGTTTGAGTTTTAAAGAAAGTTTCGATAGGCTGGGGCTATTTTCACTGGATCATTGACGTTTGAGAGATGACTTTACAGAAGTTTATAAAATAACGAGGTATACAGATAAGATTAATGATAGTTGTCTTTTCCCCAGGATGGGGGATTTCAAGGCTAGGAGGCACATTTTTAAGCTAAGAAGAGAGAGATTTTAAAAAAAGTGGGGAAATTTTTATTACACAGAGGGTGGTTGGTGTGTGGAATGACCTTCCTGATGAAGTGATGGATGTGGGCACAATTACAATGTTTAAAAGACATTTGAATAAGTACATGAATAGGAAAGTTTAGGAGGGATATGCCAGGACCAGGCAGGTAGGACTAGATTAGTTTGGGATTATGTTCGGCACGGACTGGTTGGACCGAAGTATCTGTTTCCATGCTATATGACTCTATGATTCTATGTGATACAGGTAGACATGCAGCAAAGCTAATTGACAGACTCATACAACACAAAACAAGGTTAACCAGTCCGTTGTGAATGTTAGCTCTTTAGAAGAGCTCTTCATTTTGTCTCAGTCTCCTGCTCCTGCCTCGTAGACCTGCAATTCCTTTATCTCTACCCTTAAACTCCAAAAACAATGTGGCACCACCATCAACAAGTACCTCTCTCTAAGTCACACACCATCCTATCGTGGAACTATATCGTCATTCCTGCACTGTTGTTGGTTCAAAATCCTGGACCATTTTTTTCCTACCAGTACTGTCAGTACTGCACCACATGGACAAAGTAGTTTAAGAAATTGGCTCACTAACTACCTTCCCAAAGGCAATGAGGGTTGTGCTATAAATGATGACCTTGCAAGCAACATTCATATCCTGAATATGAAACAGCTCCTCAGATGAGAACTTAGTTGTGTACAAATATGATATTATTTTATATTTCCTGATTACACCATCCTTCTTCTGGCCTATGTTGTATTGTCATTCAATGTTAAACGAGGATAGTCTTGTGCTAGGACCATATCTTACTGGCAAATGGATCCAAATTCCCCATGTTCACTATAGGTGAAGTACTAAGATAAGACATAATGGTGTTGGAGGCATGGATAGGGATTCAGCTAATGGGCAGGAAACTGTGAGTGGGGATAAATGGCTCCTTTTCAGGTGGTGACCCATGATCAGTGAGGTTCCACAGGGATCAGTGCTGGGACCCGCAATGGTTCACGATATTCTTGACTTGGAGAAAGGAAGTGAATGTACTCCAGTCACGTTAGCAGACCACACAAAAATAGGTGGAAAGGCAAGTTGCGAGAGGGATACAAACAGTTAACAGAGAGGGATTGATTCAGGTTCAATAAGTGTGCAAAAAAAGGTTGGCAAATGGAGTATGATGTGAAGTTGTTCATTTTGGAAAGGAGAACAAAAGAACAGTATTATTTAAGTGGAGAAAAACTGCAGAAAGCTGTAACACAAAGGGGCTTGAACACAAAACACAGAAAGCTAGCACGCACATGCAGCAGGGAATGAAATGTTGGCACTTATTTCAAGGGGGTTGGAGTATAAGAGTAGGGAAGTCTTGCTGAAACTGTACAAGGTGCTGGTGAGACCACATCTAGAATGCTGTGAGCAGTTTTGGTCCCCTTATTTAAGGAGAGATTTTATTGGATGCAGTTCAGAGAAGATTCGCTAGGATTATTCCTGGTATGGACGGATTGTCTTCTGATAAAGGTTAAACAGGTTGGGATTCTACACACTGAATTTTAGAAAAATGAGAGGTGATCTTATTGAAACATGTAGGATTCTTAAGATGCTTGGCAGGGTAAATGCTGAGAGGATGTTTCCCCTTATAGGAGAGAGGGCACAGTCTCAGAATAAAGGGATGACAACGTAACATGAGAAGGAACTTCCTCTGTCAGAGAATTGCGAATGTTTGGAGCTCTTTGCCACAAAGAGCTGTGGGATAGTATCCTTGTGAATATTTGAGGCTGAGATAGATCGATTTTTGATAAGTCAGAGAAATAAGCATTACAGATAAGTGGATGTGAGAAGTGTTAGATCAATCATTTACTTATTAGATGGTGCAGCATGTTCGAGGGCCCAAGCAGCCTACTCCCGCTCCTATTTCTTATGGCTTTACAATCTTAGAGAAAGCAAATCGTGAAAACTCTCACGCTATCTGTCCGGACTGGATCAAAGGAAAAAAATGCACTTGTCTTATGAACCTCAGGATGGTCCAAAGCATTTTACAGTCAATAAAACAGTTTCAAAGCAATGCTTGTTACAGCAGGAAAATGTGAAAGCCAAGTCATGCACTGAAAACTCCCACAAACAGTTGTTCTAAAATAATGGCCAAGTATTAAGGAGCCTCAGCGCTGTTAATGGGATAAGTATTGGTCAGCAATCAAAAGCCTGGAATCCAGTCCGAAGGGTTTATTCTGACTTTCCCAAGACCTGTATTTTCTTACCCCTTGCTGTTCAGCAACTGGCTCCCTGATGACCCACATCTTGGGCAGACAATTGCCTTCAGCTATTAGCATGCGGGAGTGCCAAACCTTGAAGATAACGGTAAGGAGCAAATGGAATGTGCAGCAATAGGAACTACAGTGTGTGCCATGTCTATGTCACTCTGTCTTTCACCTTGCTCCGTCAACAAGGAGATGTGTTTTCAGTCTGGAAGCCCGCTACAATCTTTTGGATTTCAGTCGAGCCGATTGCATTCAGTCCTCTCCAGGAAGGGGGAAATCAGCAACTGCAATCCTGTATCATAGCACTGCCTCAGAATGAATGAGTTTGTCTAACATTTGAGAGTCCTACTGGCTGCTGCACATTGTGAAGGTCCTGGGGGACAGGAAATGTGCAAATTAGGGAACTCAATTAACAACCGAGCTCAATGAAAAGCATCATGTTTCGCAGACTGCTGAAGTCAATCAAGCATCGCAGAATTGTTACGGTGCAGAAGGAAGCCATTCAGCCCAATGTGCTTACACCTGTTCTATCTCATGACAAACTCCTGCTTCCCCTCCCCCCCCCATATCCCTGAATGCCGTTTCTATCCAAAGAATCATTCAATCACTTCTTGCACGTCTCAGTTGAACCTACCTCCACCACCCGTTTGGCCGACGCGACTGGGTATCGTGTGACATGTGGGTCCCTGATATTAACTCAACCTTGTCGCTCATGGTGAGGGATGCAGAGACAACATTGAACGGCCTCCATGAACGGCAGCTGTGAGACCAGTGAGGGTGACCCCCATGTCTCCCACTCATGAATGTTTCACACTCCCTTCTCCAGCACAGGGGCGACGATCTGAACAATGATCAACTTGAATGGTTCTTCAAAGAGCTGTCTGTCTTTCACCTCATGTAGCTGTGATGTCTAGAGTGAAATATCTGGGGGTAGGAAATCCCCAGCATCTGAAATGTGGCACCTGGAGTGCAACATCTGGATTCCAAAATCTGGAGAGCCACATACAGAATACAATATCCTGAGGGTGACATCCACAGTACACCATTTGGCACACTTGCCTTCATCAGGCAAAGCACTGAGCACAGGAACTGGGATGTCATGTTACTGCTGCGCCCATTGGTAAGGCCACATTTGGAATACTGCATACAATTCGGGTTGTCCTGCTGTAGGAAGGATGTTATTAAATTGAAAAGGGTGTAAAAAAGATTTACAAGGATGTTACTGAGACTGGAGGGTTGGAGTTATAGGGAGAGGCTGGGACTTTTTTCATTTGAGCGTAGGAGGCTGAGGGGTGACCTTATAGAGGCTTATAAAATCATGAAGGGCATGGATAAGGTGAATAGCCAAGGTCTTTTTCCCAGGGTAGGGGAGTCCAAAGCTAAAGGGCATAGGTTTAAGGTGAGTGGGGAAAGATTTAAAAGAGACCTGAGGAGCAACTTTTTCACACAGAGGGCGGTGCATATATGGAATGAGCTGCCAGAGGAAGTGGTAGAGGCAGGTACAATTACAACATTTAAAAGATATTTGGACATGTACATGAATAGGAAAGGTTTACAATGATATGGGCCAAACACAAGCAAATGGGACTAGTTAAGTTCGAGATACCTGGTCGGCATGGACAAGTTGGACGAAAGGATCTGTCTCCATGATGTATGACTCTATGACACTATGAGTTGATTCAACAGAGTAAAGAGATCAGACTCCAACTGGGGTCAAAAGCCAAATGACAGTGAGGAATAGGGAGCAGAGATGGAGTTGGAGGTCAAAACCACTATGAAATGCCCGAGGATCAATTCTCACATGAGTCATCAGGCAGAAGACTAGGCAAGTAAATCAGGTCTTCAAGAGTCCAAGTGTTAAGATCTGACTCAGCAAGCCTCAGCTCGCTTTCCAATAAGACTGGCCAGAGAGAAGTGACAGACCGCAGTAAAGCGTTGTTGTTTTGCCTCAGGGAGCCTTCAGGGAACAGAACAGAAATGGTCTTGCTTTTGAGAAAACAAATCAGCAAAAGAAAAATTTAATGGAGGAATCACCCATCTCCATCCCACACATCTCCCTCCCACCCATCTCCCCCCCAACCCATCTGCCCCCACCCATCTCCCTCCCACCCATCTCCCCCCCAACCCATCTGCCCCCACCCATCTCCCTCCCACTTGCTTGTCTGAAAGATAAAGGTTGCTGCTTCTGATGAATGTTAGCTGTGTTTCATAATGAGTAGCGAAGGTGTGGAGACAGAGGGGGCAGGCAGCTAAGGTAGAGAGTCCTTGCAGACTAAAGGTATGTAGAAAGAGTGATGGAGGTGTATTTGCTGTTTGTGTCTTATCAGGGCCTGTGGTTTCTGACCCAGGTATTAAGTCAGAGTGCTAGACCCAGCAGAGAAATGGTTGCTGACCATATAGCAGTAGGGTAGAAGTGGGTTAACAAGGTGTGGAGCTGGATGAACACAGCAGGCCAAGCAGCATCATCGGAGCAGGAAAGCTTGACGTTTCGGGCCTAGACCCGAGTTGATTTCTGCTGATATTGTAAAGTGACTGCCAGTCAAGCTGCTCAGAGCATCCAGTCACAGCATCTGATCTTTGCACAATGCCCTACAATGACCAGCTACTGGGCCTGCACCCTGGGCCTACAGGGAGGAAGTGGGTGGGAGGGAGATGGGTGGGAGGGAGATGGGTGGGAGGGAGATGGGTGGGAGGGCCCTGGGTCTACTTAAATGAACATTGCAAGGTGCAACCGATGTTCGTGTTCCAGTCAAGTTGCCCATCAACAGTGTTGGATGCCAACCAGATCATCGTCATCATTATAGTCCAGCTTACTGTCAACAGGGAAGGAGAACTCAAATACCTCCCTAGAGCCTCTCTCCCTTCATTGTATTCCCCCTCTGTCTCCACCTCAACACCCTCTGCTGAAGGGGCAGAGCGTGTGCCAGCGTGCTGGATAGCACGGGCACCAACCTCCCAGGATTTTGTTCGATCCTCCTGTATCCGAGGCAGTTGTCCCCTCTGCCACACTTTCTACTGTAATCCTGATCATCTCCAGCTTTACAGAATGCTTAGTGAGCTCTGCGTTCTCCACCCGAGCCGGTTCCTATGACACAGAGTCCGGTTCTAGAGAGCTCTACAACATTGACGTTGGTTCCTACAAAACAGAGGCCGGTTCTAGAGAGCCCTATGACAGAGAGGCTGGTACTACAGAGCTGCATTACACAGACACAGAGAGAGAGAGAGAGAGCGAGGGAAACATTGAGTAGAGTAGGAGTTCACACAAGAGTTTCTGCCTTAGAGGACTCAGTTAAGGACGTTTGAACATGTGGCTTACTGCAAAACACTGATGGGTCTGGGGATCAGACAGGCCCGGCTGAAAGCCTTCAGCCACTTTGAGGAATACGAGGTGTCTGGCACCAATTCAACATGGTACTCTTTTGGGTGTCTTCATTCCCAACAAAGATTCAGTGACCAACCCCTATTCCCATTCTTGTTGGATTAACCATTGTGTCCTCCACACAAGGTGACTGACCGCTGAACACTACAGTGGTAACTGAGACTGAAGTGGGTGGGGACTGGTGAAAGTGTAAGGTCGGATTGGGAGGTTGATGTGTCAGAGTGGTGGTGGGGGGTCACTGTAAGGCTGGGTGAGTGGTGGGGGCACGGGATGGGGTTTTTTTGAGGTGGGGGGAGTATGTCATGACCAGCAGAGTTCTGTCGGGGTTGGGGCAGCTAAGCTGTCAGCTCAGGAAATTGGAATCAGCTCATCAGGGGAGGGAGTGGAGGGATTTTTTCGGACGGACCCTGATATCAGGTCAATGCCCCGAGGAAATAACAAATTCTTGGACAATTCTCACAAAGCCGGTTGTGTTGGGATTTCTGGATGCTCCCAAGGCACAACACCACGGAAAGCTGTTGGGGCCATTTCATTAGATATATTCAAGAGGGAGCTGGATGTGGCCCTTGCAGCTAAAGGGATCAAGGGGGTATGGAGAGAAAGTGGGAATGGGATACTGAGATTGCCTGATCATATTGAATGGTAGTGCAGACTGGAAGAGCTGAATGGCCTGCTTCTGCATCTATTTCCTTTGCTTCTATGGTAATAACACCAATTTACACAGCACAGCAGAGTCAAGGCTATTTGGTGATCAGAATATTGCTGGCTAAGGATTATGCTGCACTTAATGTCGATCCCACAACTGGACTGCAAGCCTCCCGCTCATACTCCCTTCTCCTGAGGCAAAACCAATCCCACCAAGAATCATGATCTCAACTTCAACAGGCCTGTGTGGTTCATGATACCTTGCTCCCACCTCGACCTAGAAAGGCAGCTTTACAAGTAAGGCCATGTTGGCGAATGGATGAAAAGGAATCAGTTCTGTACTCCTGTGAAGGTACGACATCTCGGATTGTCATTGTGAATTGTGGTCCACGGCTGCCACTTTTAACATCACCCATGGGTTGATTATTTTCAACCTGCAAATTTGATTTTTGTTTTGATTCAACTTCTTAGTGTCACACGTGCCTACATACGGTGAAAAGTTTTGTTTTGTGTGCAGTACAGGCAGACCATAACGTACAAAGAATAGAGGGTAACAAGGTGTAGAGCTGGATGAACACAGCAGCGTCAGAGGAGCAGGAAAGCTGACGTTTCGGGTCTAGACCCTTCTTCAGAAATGAGGGAGGGTCTAGGCCCGAAACGTCAGCCTTCCTGCTCCTCTGATGCTGCTTGGCCTGCTGTGTTCATCCAGCTCTGCACCTTGTTATCTCAGATTCTCCAGCATCTGCAGTTCCTACTATCTCTCAAGAACAGAGGGTGCTTGGACAGACCAAGGAATATAAAGTTATGGCCACATAGAAAGTGCACAAAAAGCAAGATCAACATTATTTGAGAGGCCAGTCCAGAAGTCTATTAACAGCGGGGAAGAAGCTGTTCTTGAATCTGTTGGCATGTGTGTTTAAGATCTCGATTCTTCTGACTGACGGAAGAGGTTGGAAGAGATTATAATCGAGGTGGGAGGGGTCTTTGAAAATGTTGGCTGCCTTTCCGAGACATCAAGATGGTGGGTTTGACAGCGAACTTGAGGATGAAGTTGGGACAAAATTTGGCCACAGGTCAAAATTGCTTGTGGCCAGCGCTTACATCCTACACAAGAATTTGGCGTGCACAATGGGACGGTTACCGATGACTTCAACCCAGACTGTGTTAGTGTCTGATTAACACAGCTGCCCCCTGAAGGGGTTTCCCATCATTCACAAGCAGAGCCCACATGCTTCGATAGAGAAATAACTGGTCATAGCCATTTTCCATTTCCAGTGTGTTTTTATAGGTCACACAAGTGACTGTGTTGGTCGTAGGGAGTCCCGGGCTCAGCTTGGTAATCAAGAGTCTCCCCTAAACCTCCATGTCCCTTCTCCCCGGCACTCCCTCTCAATCCCCTCAGTACTGAGCCTCCACACTTTTCTTCTTTGAACCATGACTACACCCTCCCACTATTCCCCCCCCCAACTCCGTGCTCCAGCCCTGTCGCTTAGTCAGGGTGACCCACCACAGTGCACTGTTTCCCCTGTAGAAACTGGGATGGTCATGGCCATCAATAACGCCATCCATCCACCACTGTAATCCAGTGCTTTATCATCTCTCCCTCTTTACATGTTGAGTTTCCCACCTCACCCCTCCCCTTCACAATTAATTCCCCTCTGTATCTCAGCACGCTGTTTCCAATCCCTGGAAATGACGTCCCCACCATGGCGGTGGCCCCTGTTAGCTCCCTTTGACTTTCCGTGAGCAGACCTTAAGGACTGGCTGTGACCCAACGCCTGACTGGCTTGGACAAGCAGCCCTGACTGATGACTGACCAGAGTCCTGGTTGACCTCTGTGCCGCTCCCTGACTGACTCACCACAGCTCTGCTGGACTGGTTGCACCGGACCAGCAAGACTGACTGAGGCCAGCTCCCCAGACTGCAGTGATATACAGTTCCGGCTGGGCACCACAAGTGAGCTGCAGGCCCCTGGACTGAAATCAGAAGCTGTCCTTGACCTACTGTTCTGTGTATCCTGACTGAAGGACTGTCTCCTTTGGCCTGACTGAGGACTACTCCCTTCAGACTTTGAAAGGTGGCCATTTGGTTGAAACACATGCAGTATATTTGCCCATGTATGCAGCAGGTACATGGTGCAGGTTTAATACAGATGTAGCCTGAAACAGCAACGCGTCCACTCACACATCAATTAACTCTTCTAGGAGAGTTGGACGTTTCTTTCTCAACGTTGAGAGTCTCATTTCTGCTGATCCTACCCTAGTTTCCCAATGGACTTGTCGTTATCCATGGCATTCAGGGACTGGGAAGAGTCTGCCTAATGTTTATAATAATATATGATATAATATGCTTCTTCATTCCGAAACCTACGAATTGGACTCAAAACGTGAACGTTGATTCTCTCACCCGACAGATGCTGCTGGACATGCTGTTTTTCTAGCATTTCCTGGTTTTATCCCAGATTTTCTGCACCCGCAGCATTTTGCCGGTGAGCTTACATTGACCTGTGATGTGCCCTGTTATTTGTAGTGTTTGTTTTTTTAACAGGAGCTAAGGAAGTATTGGCTCCTTTCCCACAAAACCTTGTTTCCCTAAAACTGAGCACCAGCTGTGATCTGTGGCCGTCACAGATTTGATTTGATTCATTCCTGTCATGCGTACCGAGGTATAGTGAAACGTGTTGTCTTATGTGCTTTACTGGCAGATCGTACTATACAAGTGCATCAGGGTAACAGAGCAGAGTGTAGGATACCGAGAAAGTGCAGAGAGAGATCACCATTAACATTAAAGAGGTCCATTCAAAAATCTGAAAGCAGCAGGGAAGAAGCTGGTCTTGAATCTGTTCATATGCGTAAACAAACTTTTATACCTTCGGCCCTCTGGAAGAGGGTGGAAGAGAATATAACCAGTGTGGGAGGGGTCTTTGATTATGTTGGTTGCTTTCCCAAGGCAGCGGGAAGTATAAATGAAGTCATTTCTGATGAAGGGTCGAGGCCCGAAACATCAAGCTTTCCTGCTCCTATGATGCTACTTGGCCTGCTGTGTTCATCCAGCTCCACACCTTGTTATCATTGGATGGGAGGCTGGTTTGCAAGATGAACTGGGCTACATTCATGACTCTCTGTAGTTTCTTTCAGTTTTGGGAAGAGCAGTTGCCATACCATGCTGTGATGAATCCAGATAGGATGTTTTCTATGGTGCATCTGTAACAATTAGTAAGAGTATTCATGGATATGCTGAATTTCCTTAGCTTCCTGAGGAAGTAAAAGCGTTGTTGTGCTTTTTTGACTGTAGGTGTCAATGAGGGTGGATCAGGACAGATTGTTGGTGATCATCACTCCCAGGAACTTGACGCTTTCGACCCTCTCCACCTCAGCTCCACTGACACAGACAGGGACGTGTCTTACCCTTCGTCTCCTGATGTCAATGACCAGTTTTGTAGCCCGTTATGCCTTGTAAGCTTTGCCACAAACAACAGGCGTCCGTGTGGTAAGTCTGAGCCTCAAGTTTAGCTTGGCATTGTCTCTTGGTGTCCCTAACGGCCTTACGAAGGTCATACCTGAATTTCCTGCATATGTCAGGGTGGCCCAATTTGAACGCCTCAGACCTGGACTTCAGTAGGCAGTGCCTCTCCCAGTTCATGCATGGTTTCCGGTTGTTCGGCACGTAGTCATCTACACTTTCATTTACACTTCATTTACTCATGAAGTCTGTGACAGTAGTGACATATGCCTTTAGGGCTGTCTGCTGAGTTTTCGAATGTGTACTAGTCCACTGACTCTTAGCAGCCCCATAGAAGCCATTCTGTTGCCTCACTCCAACACTGCACTACTTTTTGTACTGGCTCCTCACACTTCAATTTCTGCTTGTAAGCCGGGAGGAGGAACACAGGGTTGTGGTCTAATTTGACAAAATTAACTGTGGTTTTAGTTTATTTATGATGGTTTTGATTTACGTAAATTGTAAAAAGGTCATCAAATTGTACAGGAACTCTAAAGGTTACTGCATTGTGGTTTTTTTTCAGTGATATTTACTTGGCATTTTTAATTGCAATCAATAGTGTGTGGATACATGAGAATAGTGGTCTTTATGTAAACTTACTTACAAAGAGCAAAGAACTATACAACACAGGAACAGGCCCTTCGGCCCACCAAGACTATGCTGACACCTGATGCCTTTCTAAACTAAAAACCTTTTGTCTCTAGTGGCCTTATGCAGTCCACCACCTATTTGCATATTTGTCAATTTGCCTCTTAAATATTACCATTGTATCCACTTCTACCACCTTCCTGGCAGCACATTCAAAGCACTTACACATTCTGCGTGAAAAAGCTTGCCCGTCACATCTCCTTTAAACTTACCCCATTTTACCTTAAAACTATGTTCCCTAGTAGTTGACATTTCCATCCTGGGGAAAAGACTCCGATTATCCATTCTATCTATGCTTCTTAAAATAACTTCACCTGTGAAAACTTGTGATTTCAAATAAACCTGTTGGACTATAACCTGTTGTCATGTGACTTCTGACTTCATCGTATAATTTCGTAAATTTCCAACAGGTCATCCATCATGCTGCGATGTTCAAGTGAAAACAAACCAAGTTTATCCAATCTCTCCTCATTGACAATACCCTCCAAAACAGGCACCATCGTGCTAAATTGTTTTTGTACCCAGTCCAAAGCCTCGACATCCTTCTTGTAGTGTGTTGACCAGAGCTGTACACAATATTACAAATGTGGCCTAACTAGAATTCTATGCAGCTGCAACATGACTTGCCAACTTTTATACTCTATGCCCAGATCAATGAAGGCAAGCATGCCATACACCTCCTTGACCAACTTATCCACTTGTATTGCCACTTTTGGGAAACTGTGGACCTTTATGCCTCGATCCCTTTGTATGTTGAGGCTACTAAGAGTTCTGCCATTTACGGTACACTTCCCCTCCTGCATTAGATCTTCCATAATGCATCACCTCACATTGGTCCAGATTAACCTCCTTCTGCCATTTCTCTGCCCACGTCTCCTGCCTATCTACGTCCTACTGTATCCACATCCTCCTCACTATTTGCAGCTTCCTCAATCTTTGTGCGGTCTGCAAACCTACTAATCAGACCACCTATATTCTCCTCCAACTCATCTACTTATATTATAAACAACACGGGTCCCTGCACTGATTCCTGCAGAGCACCACTAGTCACAGATCTCCAGGCAGAAAAACACTCTTCTACCACTACTCTCTGCCTTCTATGAGTAAGCCAGTTCTGTATCATCTTACCAGCTCACTGCTGATTCCAAATGACTTCACCTTTTGTACCAGGCTGCCGTGAGGGACATTGTCAAAGGCCTTGCTAAAGTCCATACAGCCAACATCTACTTGCCCTGTCCTCATCAATCATCTTTGGCATTTACACAAAAAAAACTGCTTTGAAATTTTCCTTAATCCTGTTTGCCAAAGCCATTTCACGGCCCCCTTTAGCCTGCCTAACTCTTTGTATAAGTTCTTTCATGCTACCTTTGGCTTCTTCAAGGGATCTGTCTGTCTTCAATTTTCTAAACCTTGTGTAAGCGTCCTCTTCCTTTCTGACTGAGTTCACAATTTCTCTTGTCATCCAAAGTTCTTCTGCCATCCCTGTCCTTCATTTTCACAGGAACATGCTGGTCCTGAACTCTAATCCACTGGCCTTTAAAGGATTCTCACATGCCAGATGTGGATTTGCCCTCAAACAGCCACCCCCAATCTAAATTCCCCAGTTCCTGCCTAATATTATGGTAGTTAGCCTTCCCCCACTGCTTTCACCCAAGAACTATTCTTATCCTTATCCATAAGTAACTTAAAACTAACAGAATTATGGTCACTATTCCCCAAATGTCTCCCTCCGCTGAAATTTTGATCACCAGACCAGTCTCATTCCCCAGTATCAGATCTCGTATGGTCCCTTCCCTAGTTGGACAATTCACATATTGTATCAAAAAACTTTCCTGCACACACCTAACAAACTCCACCCATCCAAGCCCCCAGCACTAAGCAAGTACTAGTCAATATAGGGGAAGTTAAAATCACCCACCACAACAACCCTATTGTTTTCACATTTTTTTCATACATCTGTCCACATACCTGTTCCCCTATCGCCCCCTAGCTGTTGGGAGGCCTATAGTAGAATCCCATCAAAGTGTTTGCACTCTTCCTATTCCTGAGCTCTACCCATGTGGTCTTGCTGGATGACGCTCCCTCAGGTGTCCTCTCTCAGTATAGCTGTGACATTCTCTCTTATCAGTAACACAACTCCCCACCGTACTTTCAATCCCTCTGTTTCACATCTGAAACATTTAAATCCCAGAACATTAAGCTGCCAGTCTTGTCCTTCTCTCAACCAAGTCTCTGTAATAGAACCATCGAATCATAGAATCCCTACAGCGTGGAAGCAGGCCATTTGGCCCAACGGGTTGACACTGACCCGGAACTGGAATGGCAGAACCAAACTTGATGAGCAGACGCTCACATAACCAGTCAAAATGCTTATATCTGTGATTGACTGATCGGTTAGTGTTATTGGATGTCACTTGATACAGCAACAATTTCATAATTATATATATTAATCCAAGCACTAAGTTCATCTGACTTACTCCTCATATTCTATTCATTCACAGGATGAGGGCATCACTGGATGGCCAGTATTTATTGCCGATTCAGAGACCCGTTAAGAGTCATCAAACGTGGCTGTAGGTCTGGAGTCACATGCAGTCCAGACTAGGTAAAGTTTGCAGTTTTTCTCCCTAAAAGGTATTACTGAATCAGATGAGTTTTTCCAATAATCAGCAATGAATTCACAGTCATCAATAGGCTCTTAATTTCGGACATTTATTGAATCTAAATTCTACCATCTGCCATGGTGGGATTCGAACACCCGTCTTCAGAACATTACCTGGGTCTCTGGGTTAACAGTTCAGCAGTAATACCACAGCAATAATAGCATTAATACCAATAAGATCACCACCACCCCTAAACAAATATTAAAACAAATACACTTCAGACCTGGCGTGTTCGCTAACCTCTCCCTGCTTGTTGGCCCCGGTGGGATGTTCCCTTATCCTGATGGAATGCATCCCAGGGGGCTAAAAGAGATGGCGTGGGGATATAACAAATGAGCTCAT
Organism: Ginglymostoma cirratum; assembly: GCA_024137785.1. NCBI lineage: Eukaryota > Metazoa > Chordata > Chondrichthyes > Orectolobiformes > Ginglymostomatidae > Ginglymostoma > Ginglymostoma cirratum. The sequence goes on along the minus strand of JAHRHZ010000133.1, from coordinate 10,661,190 downwards.
GGTAATTTAACAAACTTCGGTGGACTGTGGGGTGGTTCTGACAGATTGGAAAGTAGCAAATGTGATGTTTGCTGTTTAAAAAAGGAGGGAGACAAAAAAGACGTGTAACTGTAGACCCGTTAGCTTAACTTTTGGAGTGGGGAGAATGCTCGAATCTATCATCAAGGAAGAAATAGCGAAAATTGTCCCATCGGGCAGACACAGCATGGGTTCATGGGTGCTGCCGTTGTGTGGTTGCAGGGACATTGTAAATCCTGTTGTGCACTGAGAAACTAGCATTGCTCCAAGGTCTATCGCCCTATAAAATATACAAAAGTCCATCGAACCCTCGACAAAACATGATCCAAAAAATTGCGGACAATGTGATCTGAAAGTAGTGATTGGGGAGTGGTGCTGGAGGTCTCATTGATGGTTTGATTCTATGACGAAGAGAATGATTTCAAGGAATTTGTCAACCTTTACTTCGGGTTGAGAGTTAAATGATGAAACAGGTGTTTCAATCACACTTGCTTATTTTTCCCACTTCATTTAACAACTGATGCCTGAAGGCTGTCTTCACGAACTGTAATTACCCACAGCTTTGATATTGGACTAACAGCCAAAATCCAGTTAACAATAAATGTGACTGCACTGCTTCCAATAGACCCAGCAGTGAGTTCTTTCTATTTTCTCACTGACTGCACTGCACCACTGCAGCAGCATCTTTGACTACACTACACCATTCCAGTAGCATCTCTCACTGACGGAACCATTGCAGCAGCATCTCTCACTGCCTACACCACACCATTGCAGCGGTACCTCTCACTGCCTGCATTGCACCTCTGTAGCATCATCTCTTACTGACTGCACTGCACAAATGCTATATCTTCTTCCATCACCTGCACTGCACAATTTCTCACTGGCTGCGCTGCACCACTGCAGCACTGTGGCAGTATCTTTCACTGCCTGCAGCACACCGTTGCAGCGGTATCTCTCTCTGCCTGTGCCGCACCATTGCAGCGGTATCTCGCACTGCCTGCACTGCCACAATGCAACAGTATCTCTCACTGCCTGCACTGCACATTGCAGCAGTATCTCTCACTGCCTGTACTGCAACATTGCAGTGGTTTCTCTCACTGCCTGCACTGCACCAATACAATGGTATTTCTCACTGCCTGCTTCACACTATTAAAGCATTGTCTCTCATTGCCTGCACACACCATTGCAGCATGATGTCCCATTCCTATATTGGGCCATTTCTGCGGCTTCTCTTGATGTCTACACCTCCTTTGAATAAAACAGTCACGTTCCTAAATCTATTTCCTTTCTGTTCTCTACCTCCTCCCTCAATTGCATCTTAAGCATTAACATCTTCCTTTTAGTTCGCTCCCAAATACATTCCATATTTTTCTGTGCCTTAGAGCCACAGAATGCTATGGGGTGCCCGAAAACCATTGTGTTGATGCCAGCTCGTTGGAGCATTTAAAGGGGCCTCACAGCTCTCTCAGAAATGAGTCCCAACTCCATGTCAATCATTGCTGCCTCTGAGCTCATGACCTCAAAATGTCAATTCACCTGCCCCACTTGGAGTCACGCCCTACCTTGCAGCAATCCAGTCTTAATATCAAGTTTAGCAACATTCAATCTTAACATCAATCGTGGTTTCTCAAACATCCTGCAAAGATGTATATCTACTCTGTACCTATCAGTTGTTTTCTGGCTCGTCTCATTCTCATTTTCTTTTGCCTTTGCTTCACAATCCCTTGTATCATTTGGCCACTCTTGTCCCCGCGAACCCCTATCCTATCACACACTTTCCCCTTTCTTCTTTCCATGTCGTTCTTTCCCTGTCTCTGAACATGCTAAAAATTTTCATTCCCCAGCGCTTTTTAGTTTGCCGCAAGTTAATCATGTTGAAATGCTCACTCTGTTTCTCTCTCTACTGACGCTGTCTGTCAAGCTGGGAATTTCCAGCATTTCCTGGTAGTGGCCCAGTGACAAAACAGCAAACGTCTAAAAATCCCACAGAGGTCAACGCAGCGTCCTTTATTATTCATGATATATATATATAAATGATGTCAATAACATTTGTGGGAGAGATGGTAAGTAAGTTTGCAGACAGCCGAGTGATTGGCCAGGGTGGTTGACAGTGAAGAGGGAAACGTTGGGCTTGAGGAACTTGTAAACAGATTGGTCAGATGAGCAGATCGGTGGCAGGTGTAACATAACCTGGATAAATGTGAGGTGATGCAAGGAACAAGACAAGGCAGTACAGTCGGTTCTTGTTTCAGGCAAAACAAATTGACTATGATGTGGCTGATGCATAGGGGAACACTATTTCTAAAATGTGAACTTGTGTTGGCTGTAACGTGATTCCGTCAGTGCGCAGGGGAGTGTACATTGACGTCACATGAACGTTTCGCGAGCTCGGTCCCAAAGACGTGCAATGGAAGCACCGAAAAGGTCTCCGTGCCGAAATCACGTGACCATTTCGCAGACTTTGTCGTGAAGCGCTTTCTGTGAGAGCTACACTACCCTGTGATTTTTTTTGGGTACTTTTTTGCAAATGCTCCCGTGTCACCCACAAAAATGAGATGACAAAGTGACAAGAGTGTTAGCACGAAGCGTCCTGGTGATAAAATTGCAGGTGGTGAACGTGAAAGAGAGGCTATTAGACTGGAAGAGAATGTGGATGTTATAGAGCATTTTGAATGTAATGAGAGAACATGTGATATAGTTCGCGTAACAGGAGTAAAGGAGTATACCTTACACACCATTAGAGACAATGCAGAAAAGATTAAAGCAAGCTGTATTGCTGGAACAAGTCTGAATGCTAGCGAATCTGTAAGGTCATGGACAAAGGACCTTGAGGAGATGGAGCGGCTTCTAAGTGTGTGGATAGTAGACCAAACGAATAAGCGATCTGGGACCATTCTTCCCACCATAAAAGAGAAAGCCTTATCAATATGTGAATATCTAACAAAACAAGCTAAAAATCCTGCAGATGTACCTTCCTTTAGTGCTAGCAGTGGCTGGTTTGCTGGTTTTAAGAACCGCTATATATTTCATAACGTAAAGTTATGTGGTGAAGCTGCCAGTGCAGATGAGGAGCATACCATGGTGTTTCCTCGCAAAGTAAAAAAATTAATTGACGAAGAAGGCTACAGCTTTGACCAAATTTTCAATTTGGAGGAGACAAGTTTATACTGGAAGCGAATGCTATCAAAAACCTACATTTCTATGAATGAAACACGTGCTTCAGGCTTTAAGGTGGCAAAAGAGCGTATAACTGTACTGCTGGGTGCCAATGCCAGTGGAGACTTAAAGTTTAAGCCTGTGGTGGTGTACCACTCTGCCAACCTTAAATCTGCCCTAGGCATCTAGGTCAAGCAAAAGAGGTTGGATGACAGGCAAAATTTTTTCTGACCTTATTGTTGATGTTTTGGAAGATGTTTTTAGAAAGTATTGCAGGACAAAAAAAATGTAGATTTCAAGATTCTCCTCATCCTGGATAATGTGCCAGGCCACCCTCCCACCATTGGTGAGCTTTGTGAAAACATCAAAGTGCTATTTCTACCCTCAAACACAACCTCTCTCCTTCAACCCAGAGTGCAATAGCAACTTTTAAAGCTTATTATTTAAGGCATTCATTTAAGAGGCTGATTGAAACCATTGAAGGGGATAAGGACAGCGTTCTTCAAATTTTGGAAGAGCTTAAACATCAAGAATGCAATTGACATTATTGTGGAGGCCTGGGGTGATGTTAGTAAGGATTGCTTGCATGCAGTTTGGCAGAAGCTTCTCCCAGATCTTTTTCAAGATTTTAGAACATTGATCCATCAGAGGAGCTCCCAAGAACCAAAGAACATTGTGTTTATCTTGTGAAGCAATTTGGATTTGAAGAAGTGGAGAGTGAAGATGTTGAAGAGTTGCTTGAGTCCCACTGTGAAGACCTCTCTACAGCTGATCTACAACAATTTGTCGCTGAGGGGGAAGTGGAAGCTGGAGATGAAGAAGTTGAAGTCTAGGATGCAGCACCATGAGAACTTTCCACTTCCGTTTTGTCTTCTACCCTGAGGGAAATTGAAAAGCAGTTGCAGCTTTTAGAGAACAACATTTATAATGCAGAACTCAGCAGGGTAGCATTTTGTGGAATAAGATCTTATTTGGCACCCAAATAAGCTTCATCATGAAAGAAGAAAAAGGGCAAAGCAGCAAAAGCTGGATGTCTTTTTTAAGCCACCCCCCATGAAACAGTCAGAAGACAATGAACCACAACCATCCACTTCTGGATTAACTATTTTTCACCCTAACCCTGCAAACACAACTGTACCTGAAGGTGATGATAAGGATTTTGATGATGATGATGATGATAACCCTCAGCCCCTGCATTAACAAGAGAGCAACCTCAAAACACACTCCCCCATCAAGTCATCTTGACATTTTTCAAGATAAGTTGTTAAATTTACTTTTATTTCATTAATAGATTTGAGTTAAACATTTATTCAAATTGTTCTATTCTTTGTCACTTCCCTGGCAAGGGAACAGCGCTCGAAAAGCTTGTGATTTCAAATAAATTTGTTAGACTATAACCTGGTGTCGTGTGATTTCTGACTTTGTACTGTAGGCCCTCACTGTATGATTCTGTGATTGTATGATGCTATGATCTCAATCTGATAGGCAGTATATATAATTGTAACTTGGTAATGGAGTGATTCTGGAAGAGGCTTCAATTGTGTGCGGCACTAAACTGGCAGCATTGTATTTATGCGCCAGATACGTGTGTTCGTATGTGGTGGGTATTAGCACGTCCCATTGTACTGTTCGTACACAGAGATGAGGCAAGTTCTAAACTTCAATGTTTAGTTTGTGCTGACCTAACCTTCTCAGACCCTGCAAGATTGCCTAACCACAGATTTAGACAAGAATTACTTTCCAGCAACTAGAGTGTACATTCTGCACCATCCTCATTCCAACTTACTTTCCCCAACTCTATCAACATGTCCTGTAATCCCTTTCTTCCTCTGTGCTTATTGCATTTCTCCCAAATGTTCCTTGTCCACCTCAGTCCATGAGGTGCTGAGTTACTGACTCTCAGTGCTTCTTGGATTTAGTTCCTCCTCTTTTATTTACTCAACTTATTAGTGGCTACCTCACACTAATGACCTCTGCTCGTGGATTCCCCTGCAAACCAGAACATTTGCTGTGGCAAAGTTATACAATAGCCAGTTGAATAAAGAAGTGTCAGCCCTGCACTTTAACCTGTGCGAAAAGGCTTAAGATCCTTAAACTATTCGTATACCAAAATGATGAATTACAGCTTTCAGACCTTCTAAAAATTTGCGAGCTAGTGCGACACAGGAAGTTAGCCCAATGTATCAGTTTCTGGTAAACAAGTGCCTGACCCTGAAGTTTTCCTGTATCAAACCATAACGCATTTAACACCCAGAATTTCCGATCCTGGAATAACATTTAAACTTTGACTCTGACATTAAAGTGCTCCTTTGTTATCAGACTTCTGGTGCTCAGACAGTTAATTGAAGTATAATAGCCTTTGTGAAGTCGGGGTTGGATTTATCAGGATGTGGTCGTACAGGGACATTTGAAATTTAGCTGCAACTTGGCCACATGCTCATCGGGTTTGACTTCAGCAGAAATAAAAATGATAAGGGAAGCAAACTGGTCTACTGTCTCACTGTAACACATTTCACAGCATTGCATCAAGTAAAGATCTATACCATAGAGGGCACATGGAAACAGAACACACAACACAACACACAAGATAGACATATGCAGAACAGTTGAACACATAAACACATTCTCCCCATGTCTGTGTGGGTTTCCTCCGGGTGCTCCAGTTTCCTCCCACAGTCCTAAGATGTGCAGGCTAGGTGGATTGGCCAAGCTAAATTGCCCATAGTGTTCAGGGGTGTGTGGGTTATAGGGGAATGGGTCTGGGTGGGATGCTCCAAGAGTCGGTGTGGACTTGTTGGGCCGAAGGGCCTGTTCCCACACTACAGGAATTCTAATTCTAAATTAAGAGCAGGAGTATGCCACTCAGCCCCTCAAGTCTGTTGTACCTTTCTGTAAGATCATGGCCGATCTGATTACTCAATACATTCTCGTTTACTCCTTATAACCTTCCACTGCCGTGCTGATTAGGAATGTATCAACCTCTGCTTTAAAAATATTCAAACACTCTGTTTCCACCCCCTCTTGAGGCCAGAACTTCCAAAAGTCACAGCCCTGCATGAGAAAATTTTCTCCTCATCTCTGTTCTGAACGGGAGACCCCTTATTGTTAAACAGTGACAACTAGTTCTAGATTCTTGCATAACAGGACACGTCCTTTCCACATCCAACCTGTCAAGACCCTTCAGGATTATAAATGTTTCAATCAAGATGCGTCTTACTCTCTTAAACTCCACTGCTTGATAGCACTGTTGATGCCACCTTCCATTACTTTACTGATGATCGAGAGGAGACTGATGGGGCAGTAATTGACCGGGTTGGATTTGTCCTGCTTTTGATTTACCAGCACATACCTGGGCAATTTTCCACATTGTTGAGAAGATACCAGTGTTGTAACTGTACTGGGACAGGTTGGCTAGGGAAGCAGCAAGTTCTGGAGCACAAGTCTCCAGTACTATTGCTGGAACGTTGTCAGGGCCTGTAGCCTTTGCAGTATCCAGTGTTTCTTGATATCACATGGAGTGAATCAAATTGGCTGAAGACTGGTATCTGTGATGCTGGGGACCAGTGAAGGAGGCTAAGATGGATCATCCACTCGGCACTTCTGGCTGAAGATTGCTGCAAAAGCTTCAGCCTTATCTTTTTCACTGATGTGCTGGGCTCTTCCATCATTGAGGATGGGGATATTTGTGGAGCCTCCTCCTCTAGTGAGTTGTTTAATTGTCCACCACCATTCACAACTGAATGTGGCAGGAATGCAGAACTTAGATCTGATCTGCTGGTTGTGAAATTGCTTAACTCTGCTGCTTGTGCTGTTTGGTTGTTTGGTAGCTTCACCAAGATTACACCTCATTTTTAGGTACGCCTGATGCTCTTCGCATACACTCTCCATTGAATTAGGGTTGATCCCCTGACTTGATGGTAATGGTTGAGAGGGAGATGTGCCAGGCCTTGAGGTTGCAAATTGTGCTGGAGTACATTTCTGCTGCTGTTGATGGCCCATAGTGGCTCGTGGATGCTCGGTTTTGAGTTGCTAGATCTGTCTGAAGTCTGTCCCATTTAGCACGGTGATAGTGCTAACACAATACGATGGAGGGTATTCTCACTGTGAAGGTTCTGGCAACCTATCTCTCTATTCAGCAAAATCGATTGTTCATTCGTTCTGTCACATCCAAACATGATCACCACTTGCTAAGTTTGTGGAAACAGGTATAAGCCTTCAATGTAGCTTTCTAAATATTCTGAGATAAAGAAAATATAACAAATCTTACCAGCTATTCTGAAAGTATTTCTCCAAAGCTTCCTTCTGCCCCTCTAATTCACCTGGCATGCTTACCTCCTTTCTGATCATTTGCTGATGCCTCTGTGCCCACTGTAGCAGGGCGACCTCTACACCAACACTTCCAAGCGGATCATCCCTGGGGAGAAAATAAGGAAACCATCCCTGGAGGAGTAGGTGCAGCCTGGTAGTAAAGAAGTTGTTCATGACAGAAGTAACAATATAAGTGTAGTAACCTTTGCAGAGATGAGCATGTGGTCGCATTAAATTGTTTAAGTATGTGATGAAATATGAAAAGCTGCCAAGACCACTTCACTGGCACCTACAAAGCTCAACAACCATTACATTCCAAAAGGCCACAGGGCAGCAGATACACCACCGCCTCCAAGATCTCCAAACCACACACCATCCTGAATTGGAAATATATCGCCGTTCCTTTCCTACCGCTAGGACAAAAATCCTGGAACTTCATCCCTAACAGTCACAATCTACTCAGCCATAGGTCTTGAGTTCCTGACCACTGACATCCTGAGAGCTTGAGGGGTAGGGCAACATAACCCTGGTCAAAAAGAAGAAGTCTCATCCCTGGCACCCACAGCTCACCATTCACAACAACCAGGGATTCGACAGGCTGCTGACAGGAATCCCGACAGCCCCAGGAGCCATTCTGCCCAATATCTAAGCTGTGCTGTTGACCAAGAAAATCCAACATCGCAGCAAGGTTTAATTGTTCACCACCTGGCGGGTTCCTTTCAATGGACTTCCCACCCAGGAAGCCTAACTGGCAGAGTGCAGGCCTTCCAGATGGGAAGCCTGTCTTAGGGAGCACCGTAGTTATGTTTGGGAATCTGAAGTTTACAAAAGTAGATTGGTACATTGCTGGTCCTACTGGAAAATGTCGACACTGGTCAACATTGGATGGCACTCCAAAGTGGCCATTTAAGGCCAAATATTGTAATTTGGACAGAGCCTTGATCGTAGCCATGGTCTCAAGACTACATTCTTACATGGTCCACCACTTTCCATTTTGGAACTGTACCCTATCTCTCCTTTGTCTATGGACTATATGCCATATTCTTCCCTGTATCAAGATATTCAACATCCCCATTTTTACTTTTGTGCCTCCTCCTTATCCCCGGAAGAGGTGCCTTCTTCCCTGTGTGTTATGGCTCACATTAGGTCCATCACTATACCATTGTAAGACAAGCTCATGATATCATCACTAAATAACAGCCCATGACCTGAGGCCATAAAGATCCCATACTCCATCTTACCCCAGGATCACCTGAGGCATGACATGCTGCTGAAAGTATGCTGCTCACTTGCAATCTAATGTTTCTGTGTAATAGTTAGCTGTGATGAACTCAATTCTTATACAGGAGATAACATTGGCATTACTGCTCTCTGCTATAGGAAAGATGTTGTGAGACTAGAAAGGGTTTAGAAAAGATTTGCAAGGATGTTGCCAGGTTTGAAGAGTTGAGCTAGGGAGAGGCTGAACAGGCTGGGACTATTTTCCCTGGAGCGTCGGAGGCTGAGGAGTGACCAACTAGAAGTTTATAAAATCATGAAGGTCATGGATAGGTTGTATAGTCAGGTCTTTTCCCCAGATAAGGGGAGTCCAAAGCTAGAGGACATACTTTAAGGTGAGAGGAGAAAGTATTAAAAGGGACCTAAGGGGCAACTTTTCACACAGGGGGTGGTGCATGTATGGAATGAGTTGCCAGAGGAAGTCGAAGAGGTGGGTACAATTATGACATTTAAAAGGCATCTGGATGGGTACATGAACAGGAAGGGTTTAAAGGGATATGGGCCAAATACTGGCAAATGGGGCTAGATTGATTTAGGATACCTGGGCCAAAGGGTTTCTTTCCATGCTGTATATCTCTTTGACTCCACTGCATCTGGGAAATGCTATGCTGCAGACCAACTCAGACCATCCTGTCCTCTTAAGCTCAGGTGAATAGCACTTGGTGAGAGTTAGGAAATAAGACCATAAGACATTGGAGCAGAAGTAGGCTACTTTTTTCTTTATTCGTTCACAGGATATGGGTATGACTGGCTAGGCCAGGATTTATTGCCCATCCCTAATTACCCAGAGGGCAGTTAAGAGTCCACCATATTGCTATGGTTCTGGAGTCACATGTAGGCCAGACCAGGTAAGGATGGCAGTTTCCTTCTTTAAAGGACATTATTGAACCAGATGGATACTTTTTTCCCCAAACAAATTGGCAACAGATTTATGGTCATCATTAGACACTCAATTAGCCACTGGTGGCATGGTGGCTCAGTGGTTAGCACTGCTGCCTCACAGCACTAGGGACCCAGGTTCAATTCCAGCCTTGGGTGTCTGTCTGTGTGGAGTTTGCACACTCTCCCCATGTCTGCGTGGGTTTGCTCTGGTTTCTTCCCACAGTCCAAAGATGTGCAGGTTAGGTGAATTGGCCATGCTAAATTGCCTGTAGTGTTGGGGGGGTGGGTCTGGGTGGGATGCTCTGAGGTTCAGTGTGGACTTGTTGGGCCGAAGGGCCTGTTTCCACACCATAGGGATTTTAATTCCTAAAATTCCAGATTTCTTTTTGTTTTGAACTCAAATTCCTCCATCTGCCATGGCAGGATTCAAACCCAGGTCTCTAGAATGGTACCTGGGTCTCTGGATTAACAGTCCAGCGATAATACCACTAGGCCATTGCCTTCCCATTCAGCCAATTGAGCCTGCTCTGCCATCCAATGAGATCATGGCATAATCTTCAGCAGTCCTCATAGCCTTTTCAGCATAACCCTTGATTCCCGTGCTGTTTAAAATTCCGTCTATCTCAGCCTTGAATATACTTGAAGATCCAGCCTCTATGGTTAAAAAAAATTCCACAGATTCACTACCCTCTGAGAGAAAAACCCCTTCCCCACTCCCCCCCCCTCCAACTTATTCTGAGATTAAGGCTGACAGAGTTTGGATTAGTTCAGGTTTATGGCAGGAATTAGAAGGCCACCCAGGAGAGCTCTGAAATGTTAAATAGAACACAGAACTGTGGGTGCTGAAGACCTGAAACCGAAACAGAAAGCGCTGGGAAAACTCAGAGAAACAAAAGTCAACATTTAGAGTCAGAGCGAAGCAATGGTTGAGTACTGAGCAAAAGTTGCAGTTTGCTTCCAGAAGTGTGGCAGGATGAAACTTAAAGCTACTTTGTGTCATGGAGGCTAGATTTAGTGGTATAGGCGATGATGACTTGAATAAGTGCTGGATCAAGAGGCATTCTGAGACTCGGAAGCCTGGTGGCAGGATCTGGAATAACTGGTGAAATGAAGTCTGTTCTCAGACATCATTTTTGGGCTGTGGGGGTTGGGGGATGTGGATGGAATTTATTGGAAAATCTACTTCTGACCTCAGCTAATCTTCTGTACTCCATTGTTCAACTCAGCCAATATACAGGGCTGAAAACTCTTGTTGCTGATCTTATCTGTCAAGCACTTAACACGCTCTTAGCAAATTCCTTTCTCTGCTATTTTAATGGAGCATTTGTACAGTTATTTTAGAAGGAGTAACAGCGCTGTCAATTAGAATGTGGTGAAGGAACTCGATGCGAATTCATGCATTAATATCACTTACGTTAATTTCTGTCTCATGTTTGCTGCTCATGTCTAGAAACCTGACACCTCTCGCCATCCCGTCTTTATAAATTGAAATGAGTTTGAAAACCCAATCAATAATACCCTATTTTCTATGACATCTGCGGCTTCTAATAGCTTCAAGTCTCAACAAAATAAGGCAAATAAGCTGGCTTTTCAAAGTAAACTGACAAATGCAGCTAACAGGACAGACTGCACTATGCAGTTCCAATGGAATAAGCCTGCTCTGGTCATCCACTGTAACACCATTAACCTTCCAAACGTCTGAAAATACCTACATTGAGCAAAAAAATGTAGACACTTAACGAGGCTAATGGTGCAGAGCCATGGTTTCATGGAGGTCCAAAATGGGAACCCCAGCCTGCAATGCTAAACCACACAATTTGCCCACATGCTGTAGAAACAGGGGGACATCACAGTCCATTCAGGCCCTTAGACTTGCTATTACCATTCAATTAAAAGTAAATTACTGAGGATGCTGGAAATCTGAAACAAGCACACAGAATGCCAGTAAACTCACCAGGCCTAGCAATGGCAGTGGAGAGAGAGAAATAGAGTTGGAGAGTCATAGAGTCACACAGCACAGAAACAGGACCTTCGGCCGAAGTCATCCACGTCGACTATGTTTCCTAAAATGAACTAAACAGATCGTCTGAGTTTGGCCCATATCCCTCTAAACGTTTCCCATCCATGTACCTATCCAAATGTCTTTTAAATATTGTAATTATATCCAACTCTACCACTTCCTCTGGCAGGTCATTCCATATTGGCACCACCCTCTCCATAAAAAAGTTGCCTCTCAAGTCCATTTTAAATCTTTCCCCTCTCACCTTAAACTATGCCCTCTACTTTTGGAATCCTGTGTCCTAGGCAAAAAATCTTGGCTATTCACTTTATCTATGCCCCTCGTGACTTTGTAAACCTCAATAACGTCACCCCTCAGCCTCCTACGCTCCAGGGAGAAAAGACTCTGCTAATCCAGACTCTCCTTATACTTCAAATCTTCCAGTCTCATTAACACTCTTGTAAATCTTTATTGCATCCTTTCCAGTTTAATAACATCCTTCCTATAGCAGGGTGACCAGAATTGTATGCATTACTCCAAATGTGCAGTACCAATGTCTTGTACAGCTGTAACATGACCTTCCAACTCCTGTACTCAGTGCTCTAATCAATAAAGCAAGCATATCAAATGTTTTCTTCGCCGTCCCGTCTTCCTGTGATGCCACTTTCAGGAACTATGTACCTGATCCCTTGGTTACTATGTTTGACAACACTCTCCACGGTGCTACTATTGACTGTGTAAGTCCTGCCCTGGCTTGTCTTACCGCAATGCAACACCTCGTATTGATGAGTTGGCTCAGGAGAATATTGGTGACATCAAGGAACTAAAGAATCAAGATTGCTGTAAGAATATGGCCATTGCCGAGAAAAAGACACATTTTCTCAAAGTTTTTCATCTTGGATTCATCTGGACCATTTGCAAAAATATCATTTTTAGGGGCAAGTCAACATTAATGCTGAATGAAAGAAGACTGCTGATTGGTAGTCAAAAGGAGTCTGAATCGTAGAGATGTTACTATGTTAATGATGATTGACAGTTAATTGCCAGGCTTTGTTTAAATTTTAATTCCAGACGTGAGTGGCCAAGATGCAGTCATGACTTTGTTTGTTGTGAACAGCAAAAGGGATATGCTGTTTGATCTCACCTGCCAGTCTTTGGGACATCTGACCCATATACCTGGCATCATAACAGCATGGAAATTTATATACCACACTATTCATTTGTGTAATAAGCAAAATTTTTTTTTGGCTTGATAGCGGCATCCCTTTCATGTTACCACTGTACACTAGCAGCATCAACTAGCTAGTGTCTCCCTTCAATATTTGAGATAACTTACTCTTCCAGCCCTGTATCATGGTGATTCAATCCTGGCCATCACTGTGTGAATCAATATTCATTAAGCTTATGAACTCAGCAATACACACGACTGAGTTCAGTTTTGACGACACAACGTACAGGGGGTTTAATTCATGTCTAATAATGAAATAAAAGTAAATTTAACACCTTGAAAATATGTCAACCTAACTTGATGGGGGAGGAGGTTTTGAGATTGCTCTGTTGTTAATGCAAGGGCTGAAGGTCATCATCATTATCATCATTACCTTCAGGTGTAGTTGTAGTTGCAGGGTTAGGGCAAAAATAGTTAATCCAGAAGTGAAAGGCTGTGGTTCATTATTTTCTGATTGTCCCTTTTAAGCCAACCCCCAAAAAACATTCAGTTTTTGCTGCTTTGCCCTTTTTCTTCTTTCATGAAGAAGCCGTTCATAGGGTGCCAAATAAGATCTTATTCCACAAACTGCTTCCCTGCTGCGGTCTGTATTGTAATCTCTGTCCTCTAAAAGCTGCAACGGTTTCTCGATTTTCCCCAGGATAGAAGACAAAACGGAAGTGGAAAGCTCTCGTGGTGCTGCATCCTGGACTTCACCTTCTTCATCTCCAGCTTCCACTTCCCCCTCAGGGACAAGTTGTTGTAGATCAGCTGTAGGGAGGTCTTCACAGTGGGACTCAAGCAGCTCTTCAACATCTTCACTCTCCACTTCTTCAAATCCATCTTTGCAAGATCAACACAATGTTCTTTGATTCTTAGGAGCTTCTCTGACGGATCAGAGGTTTTAAAAGCTTGAAAAGAATCTGGGAGCAGCTTCCGCTAAACTGCATGCAAGCAGACCTTACTGACATCACCCATGAAACGATCATGTGATGTTGAAGCGTATTCCTCTGCGCACCAATGGAATAATGTCGAAGCCAACAAAAGCTTGTATTTTAGAAATAGCATTCTCCTATTCATCAGCTGCATTATAGCCAATTTGCGTTGCCAGAACACTCGTTATAGCAGAACTCTCTGTATTCCCAAATCCTTTCATGTGATCCGCACAAGGGTTCTGAGGAAAGGTCACTCAACCCGAAACGTTAACTCTGATTCCTCTCCACCAATGCGGCCAGATCCACTGAGCTTTTCCAGCAATTTCTGTTTTTGTTTCTGATTTCCAGCATCCCCAGTTCTTTTGGTTTTTATTTCGCAAATATCTTCATTGGATTCCACGAGAAACATGTCATTGATCAAATCCTATCCCTTGCATATTTCTGAAATATAGATGATACGCATGCTCTATTTGAATCTGTCACTGCATTTCTTTACCTGTCTTACCGGGCTCCATCCTGCACTCAAAGTCACCTTTGAAATGGAACAGTTAAAATGACTCCCTTTTTCTCAATATCTGGTTGAGAAATTGGACAGTGGTTTCCCTAATACAGTTTACCACAAATTTACCTTCACTGGTTAGGATTCCTACAATCCTATGCATTATATGATTGCATTTTATCAGCAATCTTGTGAATGGGGCTCGAACGAGTTGCTAACAGCTCAAGTTTGATACTGAAATAGGAGGCACCAAAGTCATTCTGCAGGCTACCCTGATCTGATCATTTCTCACTGCACATCGCGCAAGCTTACCAACAGACCTAAGGTGGGTCATCCTTGCGAGTCTACCTCAGATTACCAGTGCTGGTGTGATGCCAGTTTTGCAAGTATTCTGTCCCATAAGCATCAAACGGCATATCCCCTTGTTCTGAGGAAGGGTCACTGAACCCGAAACGTTAACTCTGTTTTTTCCTTCACAGATGCTGCCAGACTTGCTCAGCTTTTCCAGCAACTTTGTTTTTGTTCCTGATTTACAGCATCCATAGTTCTTTCGGCTTTTGTATGCCTTTGCCTGTTTACGACAAGCAAGGTACTGACTATACCCAAAACGCCTGTATTTGCAAAGTTTGCAACAGAGTTAGATGTGATTCTGCAATTGAGACATTTGCAAGATATTCCTGACAGTGCAAAGAATTACACTGACAATCAATTTAGGATTGTCATGCAAGTTCACGGTGCGGCACAATTGGGTATATTAATACACAAGGCCCTGTTCATTGCACGAAGGCAGAACACGTACAACTCCTACACCTGTTCCAACTCAACAAGATAAATGACAGCCATTTGCTGGCATTCAGACCAAACTCTACTAACTGTTGGCTCAATGGCATTTTGTTGCAACTGTCTGCAAACGGTTTCTCACCATTCCATTAGACAGACCATGAAAACATGACCCTCTCACCCAACAGTAGGAGAAATGAAGGATTATGGGTAAAAGGCAGGAAAGTGGAGTTAAGGATTATCAGATCAGCCATGAATAACGGAGCAGACTCAATGGGCCGAATGGTCTATTTCTGCTCCTATATCTTATGGTCTAATGTGAATTTTCACAAGTTCGGAGCTTTTTCTCCAGGTAAGTGGTGGTGTTCGTGTTGATTTGAACATCCTGCACTGTTGCCTAATGCCTTTTGAAATTCACCCAGCCCAGGAAGGGGAAAATCATTTAAATATAATGGAAAGGTTGATGTTGTCCATTCATTATCATCCGCACAAACTGAGTTTTTATTTCTTCCCTTATTCAGACTGAACCTTGGGAGATAAACAGTCTGGAGCTTGTATAGTCTTTCTTGTTGAACTAACTTTGAACAAGGAGATGAGTGAATATCTAGAAGACTGAGAATGTCCATATTTGATCAGGTGACCATATTTGAGACTTGGCACTGTATGTGGCTCAGATACCAAAGGTCATGTGATTTGCAGAAACCTTTTTGATAGCCTGTTTGTGTCCCGTTTTTAAAACCTTGAATGTAAGAACATTATGTAATGTGGCTTGACAGGTTACAATTTAAGACTTAAGGGTGGTACAGTGGCTCAGTGGTTAGCACTGTTGCCTCACGGCATCAGGGACCCAGGTTCAATTCTACCCTCAGGTGACTGTCTGTGTGGAGTTTGCACGCTCTCCCTGTGTGTGTGTGGGTTTCCCCCAGGTGCTCTGGTTTCCTCCCACAGTCCAAAGATGTGCAGGTTAGGTGGATTGGCCATGCTAAATTGCCTGTAGTGTTCAGGGATGTGTAGATTAGGTGGGTTACGGGGGATGGGTCTGGTTAGGATGCTCTGAGGTTTGGTGTGGACCTGTTGGGCTGATAGGCCTGTTTCCACACTGTAGGGATTCTATGATTCACATCCCACAAAGTACTTCTGAAGTGTAGGAAATGCTGCAATTAGTCGCACACAGCGAGCAACCACAAATAGTGCTTGGTAATGTGCGTGTGATTCCTTATTTTAGGGATGCTGTTTGAGGGATAAACATTGGACAAGAGATGGAGCAAGAAGCTATGGAAGACATAGGAAACACTGGATGGGCAATGTCACCAGGGGCTTGGGATGCAGATGACTGAGGAGGCCAAGCTAGTTCAGAAGTGAAAACAGCAGGGTGAATTAATGATGTCTGGTTGCTGCTGGTGAGCAGACGAGTGGAAGTTTAGGAGCAGTATGAGTAGTAACAACTGGTGAGAAATAGTTGGCAGGGAGACGTACTTAATTTCATCCCACTCAAACTGCAAGGAGTCACTGAATGCGTGCGCTCCACCTTTGCCGCCCCTAACCTCCCACCACTCCGTCACCACCCGCACCATTACTTGACCTGTCTTACATTCTCCAGATTTACTCAGTAAACTAATAGGGTGGACTGGAACCTCTAACGTTGCGGTCAGATCTGCTTTTGGAAAAACACATGAACAAATCAATCTGCTCTCAGCTGTGAGATCTGAAACCTGACAGTGTTGGAGCAAAGTGACTGATAGAATTACACTGAATCATGGCCAATAGCACTTGGACTCCTGCTCCAACACCGGGAAACAATAGACTATTTGACAGCCAGCTGACTGGGCAACATCTCAGCTGTATAAACACAGCTCTGGGCCCGGCAGTCTGAGAGCAGCCTTCACTTCCCATGGGAATGGATGCCTCCTCACAGGATATTGGGAGGTGAAGCAACCGGATTAACCCCCAAAGGATCAGAAATTTATTCTAGGAGCAGACCCAGTTTAATTTGCGACAGGACAGATCCCACAATTTCTCAAACTGAAATCCTTTTTGACTTGGGCAAGTTTTGATTCACATCTTTTAATGTTTGCTGAAGGGGTGAGGAATATTGTTCACATTTGTCTGATGCAGCTCCAGCAACATGTAACAGCATAGAGCCCCTACAGTGTGGAAGCAGGCCATTCAGCCCATTGAGTCCATCCCACCCAGACACACACCCCACAGCCTATCCCTGTAAGCCTGCATTCCCCATGGCTAACCCACCTAGCCTGTACATTCCTTGACACTGTGGGCAATTTAGTATGGCCAATCCACCTAATTTGCACACCTTTGGACAGTGGGAGGAAACCAGAGCACCCGGAGGAATATGCAAACTCGATACAGACAGTCGCCCAAGGCTGGAATCAAACCCAGGTCCCTGTTGCTGTGAGGCAGCAGTGCTAACCACTGAGCCATCATTTCTTCATCATAATTGAGGCAAAACCCTGATACCCTGTACTCAACAACACTGTGTTCACCATTAGAATATAATGTTCAAATTATTGAGCTGGACTTTCCCATTTCCTGGTAAAAGTGTCATTTTCGGTGAGATTCAGGCTGGATGTCCCACCATGATCCCTGTCTGCCTTTCTCAGAAAATCGCCCGCTCCTTCATGATGCAGCTGGCCTCTTTGTGCCCGGCTCATGAAATTGTGCAACAGGACAGGAGGAAGTGCTCACTGCTGCCAGAAATTAGTGACATTCCTGCTACTGGCGCCGTGTTCAAACCCAAGCACCCCCTCACACCCACCTCCTGCCCTTCCAAGAGGAATTAAGTTATGGTGAGGCCATATATAATGTTAGTCAGGCCACAGCTGAGTTACTGTGTGCAATTCTGGCGACCACATTATAGGAAGGATGTGCCAGAGAGGATGCAGAGCACGTTCACCAGGATGCTACCTGGACAAAAGCCATTCATCTAATGAAGAGAGACTGGATAAGCTGGGGTTAGTTTCCTCAGAGCAGAAAAGGAGGTGTACAAAATTATGACGGGTGTACAGGGGGTTGTTAGGAAGAAACATTTCCCCTTGTAGAAGAATTGATAATAATAGAAGGGGCATAGACTTAAGGTAAAGGATTGATGATTTGGAGGGGATTTAGGGAAGAAGTGTTGTGGGTATCTGGAGCTTACCACCTGAAAGGGTAGTAGAGGCAGGATCCCTCACAATGTTTAAGATGGGTTTCAATGACCAATTGAAACAACACAGCATACAAGTGCTAGAAAATGGGACAGGATAGGTGCTTGATGACTGACACAGACAAAGATGGGCTGAAAGGCCTCTTTCTGTGCTGTAAAACTACGACTTCTACCCAGTTTAATGATACCACTGCACACAACTCACACCAAGGCATGTCCACTCAATGGCACGCTCCAAGTTCATACTCCTAAACTATCAAGCTTTCCTTCCCTCTGAGCTTCCTGCTCACTCACTGGGGACACCTCCTCCTCCTGCATCACAAAGGAGGCCAGCACAATCTACCCTCAGGTCTACCCCTCTACCACTGAGAAGAAAGCCACTCAACCCCCAGAGCATGCACTCACAAGGCTTTCACTTGTTCCCCCCACCAGCTCAGATACTTTCACCCCAGTGGCTTCTTTTTCTAGATCAGACTTGGGAACTCATCATTGCCACATCTCTACAGCTAGTTGAGGAGGAAAACATGCCAGGTCCCTGACACTCGGAGGACTGCAGTCAATCAGGCACCTGCTTAGCTCCATGCAGGAGATGACCCATGGTCTGCAAAATTAGTGACTTATTCAGATTGCACAGAGCGTCATACAGTCATAGAGATGTGCAGCATGAAAACAGACCCTTTGGTCCAACACATCCATGCCAACCAGATATCCTAAATTAATCTAGTCCCAAGTGCTAGCATTTGGCCCATATCCCTCTAAACACTCCCTTTTTATGTACCTATCCAGATGCCTTTTAAATGTTGTAATTGCACCAGCCTCCACCACTTCCTCTGGCAGCTCATTCCATACACGTACCACCCTTGTGAATAAATTGTCTCTTGGGTCCCTTTTAAATCCTTTCCCCCCAGCCCCAGCCTATTCAGCCTCTCCCTATAGCTCAAACCCTCCAAACCCGGCAACATCCTTGTAAATCTTTTCCGCACCCTTTCAAGTTTCACAACATCTTCCCTATAGCAGGGAGACCAGAATTGAATGCAGTCTTCCAATAGTGGCCTCATCAATGTTCTGTACGACTGCAAAATGACATCCCGACTGGGTTCAGGAACATCAGGTAGATTTATCTGAGATGGTTGGTGAGCTGGATTGAAGGATGGAAGAGTCCAGTATCGTCATTTGTCCTGCTAGCTCCAAGGGAGAGAAGTAGTTGGAACACAACTGGCATCTGCTGAATGTTCACAAAACCCTGCTGCACCCAAAGATGAGAGGGTGGTACAGGGCCCTCATCCTCTCTCTCCAGGTCCCCCTTCCTCTCTGGGAGATAGGATGGTGCACGCAGGCAACACAGCCCACCCCCAGAAGTTCAAGAGGTGCCCATCCCCTCCAGCTCCCCGCTGCATTGCAAATAATCCAGCAGTTTTGAAATTAGACGACTACTGACACACTTGCTCTAGTGTCTTTGAGTTGGTTGAGTCACATCCATGTCAAGGATGAGCAGTCTCCTCAGACATCCCAAGGATGAAAGAGGTTGCTACAAGCCAAGCATTGCTCACCTCTTGCAAGCAACTGACTCTTTGAATGTGGATGGCATCACTTTGATCACAGCAGACAGGACATCGCACTTTAATCACTGAGGCCAAATGCAATGAGCAGGGAATGTGGTCAGGCCTGCCCTGCTCAGAGCTTCCATAATTTCCAACCGTCTTGTGAGTGGCAGCATGGAATCAATGATGATCCTCCACATCGCCACAGGCTGCCTTCCATTCTGTCTCACGAAGGAACATGTGGCTATTCAAGCTGGAACATGGACAGTGGGAAGTTCTTGCTCATGGCTGTCTCAGGTTAAAAACTGAGTGCTCCAGTATTTCAAGGCGATTCAGCAGTCTGCCCGAACTCCATATTACTGAAGGTTAACTGATGATGGGGGTGCCTCAGGATTGTTCCCAGCTGGCTATCTGTCATGAGAGATCTCACTGCTCAACCCTCAGATCCCATAATATGACTGAAGCCTTAAGAGCACCTAATGTCAGCGTCATGTAATGTCAATGCCGCACTGACTACTCCAAAACAGTGAGGGGGATCTGTAACCTGTAAAGTACACGTGTTTTAAAGTAGACGATACTATGCATTTATTGATATGGTGCTTGAAGTTAGACCATCTATCATGATCTGTTGGATGTCTCTCCTGGTTAATGTCCTGATCCTCATTCTCAAAGGAGCGCTATCGATTTCATCTGCATCCAGGACATTGCCACGTTGTGAAGGGTACAGCATGCCACAATGACGCAGGACATCTTTTCTGATCAATGTGATCTCACCTCCACAACTCCGTAAGGTAGAGAAAGCCGAACAGTCATTATTGTCTGGGAGAAGACAATTAGTCACAACTCAGTTTTAAATTATTCTGTAACAATGTCACCAGTCCATAACTAGTGGAAACATCTTCTCAACATCTTCCCTGTCAAATCTCCTCAAATTTTGTACATTTAACTAAGGTCATCACTCATTCTTCTAAATTCTCATAAATAAAGGACTAACCTGTTTAGTCATTCTTGATAAGTTAACCCCTTCATTGCAGGAATCATCCTAACAAATCCCTTCTGAATGACCCCTGACATTGCTACATCGTTTCTTAAATACAGCAACCAAAGTGTACTTCAGGCACAGCCTCAGCAACACCCAGAAATCCCTGTCGTTAAACTCCAGTCCATTAGCGAGAAAGGACAACGTGCCGTTTGCCTTCCTAATTATTGGCTGCACCTGCTCGCTTAATGCACGAGAAGACCCAGATGCATGCAGGTGCTATATCAATTCAATTTGTTGTTGCGGTTGTGATGCACTGTACTAAAAGCTGAGGAGCAGCCCTTTTAGATGGAGAAGCTGGGTCAGGGAGCCGTGTGAAGGTGGCTTACTTCTCGCTGTGAAAGAAGCGTGAGTCAGCATTCGAGACGAGAGATCCATATTGGATGCCTCAGTTAAAATCCCTGTGGTGCCAGAAAAATTACAGTAAAGCATAGAGCTTTGCTCCGAGTGGCATCTGATCACATTGGCTCATAACATACTCTGCCAGGTGACATCCCTGTGAGCAATAAATATTAGGAATGATTATGACAGGTTCACCTCCAACTGCACAGAAGCCAGAAGTAAGATTAGATCTGTTGTGGCAATCCACTGAATTTGAGCATATTACTAAGTGGAGGAAAATAAACTAACTACCCTTGCAGCTCTATGCAAAATCCAGAAACAACATTAACCATGAAATCAACAACAACTGAGCTGTTAAATTTCACCAGTCACATTTCACTCGCCTGAAAGATTTAACTACCCGAGTAGTGCAGCTATTGCAGATAGCTTTAGGAAAGAATGATTTTTCTTTTTAAAGTTAATTGTAACTTAGAAAAACAGAAACGTCATTTTGCTTATGATTATTGGATTGTCTTTTCTGGATTTTTTTTGTCTTACAGCTCCGCTTATTTGATGAAAACTTTTTTTTATTGTTTATGGAAGTTTAATTATTATATTGGGAAGGTGGATTGTGCAAGTCTGAATGGACATTTAAAACTTTTACATTATTTTTGGAGTGGCCTAAGGAGATCCTGCACTCGGCTCTATCCAATGCAAGGTGAAGTCAGATACAATTAATCAACGACTTGCATTCATCTAGCGCCTTTGTTGAGAATTGGATCGCTATCTGAAGAGAATGCAAAATCTTGCAAGGTTGCAGGGAAGAGACCGGGATGTGACACAAACTGATTTGTTCTTGCAGAGATCTAGAACAGCCATGATTGGCTGAATGGTCTCCTGTTGTAGTCCATTCTAGGATTCCATGAGAAACAACTCAAGCTGTTTCACTGGAACATTTTCAAATAATAGTTAACATTGTGCTAAAGTTGGAGACATTAGGACTTTTAATAAAGAGATGGGCTTGATTTGATTTATTATTGTCATAGTCCAACTATGATGGAAGGTTGGTTTGTGTGATGGACTGAGCTGTGTTCACAAATCTCTGTAGTTTCTTACAGCAGTTGCCATAACAAGCTGTGACACATCCAGATAGAATACTTTCTATAAAAACTGGTAAGAGGCTTTATAGACATGCGAAATTTCCTTAGCCTCCTGAGGAAGTAGAGGCATTGTTGTGCTTTCTTGGCCACAGCATCAACATGGACAGACCAGGACAGACTGTTGGTGATCATCACTCCCAGGAACTTGATGCTTTTGACCATCTCTGCCTCACCACCATTGATAGGGGCGTGTCCTCCACTGCATTTCCTGAAGTCAACGACCAGACCTTTCGTCTTGCTGATGTTGAGGGAGAGATTATTATCTTTACAACGCGTCATCAAGCATTCTATCTCTTTCCTGTATTCTGTCTCGTCATTGTTTGCGATCCGGCCTACAACGGTGGTGTCATCAGTGGACTTGTAGAAGGAGTTAGGACTCATCACGGATTAAAAACAGGAAAACGTGCCTGAGAAAGGAAATTACAATTTAGACAGCATGGGAAGAGTGTGCTGACTGATTGGACTCTGGTTGAACAGAAAGTGCAGAGGAACTGCTGTCAATTTTAGTCCCTGATCCTGTTCAAATCAGGCAAATTGACTTTAGTTGGCTAGGACACTGCCCTGGGAAGCTAGCAAGAATTATCTGTCCCCATTGCCTTTCTCTTATTGATAAATGTGCAATGTTTGGACATATTCCTTTGGCCTACAAAGAAGATGACTGTGTGTGAATACTTGTGGCTTCTAGCATCTCTCAAGCCTGAATGATAATCTTAAATTAGTTTACAGCGACATTAACAGCACAGTCGGGATGGTTTAGTAAATGCTATCCAGTAGCTGAATTACATAGGGATTAATTCCCACCGGTACTGAGGTAGCAGATCTTTGATGGAATGGCAATAAAGGTGGTTCAACTTCCTGGAAAAGGGAGGAAATATTAAATAATGAAATAAAGGATTCCACGGACTTCCACCAAGGCCTGATAGAATTTCTCTGAATTTCAGCGGGGCAACGACAGAAGTCCCTGAGTGAATGGATTGCTTACACACACTTCTGAATTCAGGCAAAAAGAATTTAAACTAGGCACCTGTATATTGCAGACACCTATGGAGTTGCACACAACAGTGTGCCACAAACTTGAAGAGAGAGAGAGGAAAGGAAGAACAGGGAAAGCAGAACTGTTAACTGTATGAGCTGGCAGAGAGACGCAGACCTGCTTCAGTTTCATTGTATGGGAGTTAACCTCTCCAGGCTTTTATTCAATTTCAGAAATATTCTTCATTCGTAAAAAATACCTTTTATGTACATAACATATTAAATATGTGTATATTGCACAGTTTGGTTCTGTAAAATAGTATATAAAGAAAACAAGCAACATTGGAGTTTGACTCTAACCAACAAATAAACTAAAGACATTTCCTATACATATAATACTATATTTACGTGCCTTTGAGGCACTAGAAGGATCCGATAACTGAATGGATCCCCATTTAACTTCAGCAGGAAGACCTCAGATGGTGGTCTTTCCCCTCTGTGCTTTGGCAGCAACTGTCCCAGGCTTTACTGTGTCCCTCAGCACGTAGTGTTGGACCTTGGAACATGGCTGTCTGCAACACTCGGTCGGGGTCAACTCATTGCTCTGGAAGACCAACAAGTGTCAGGCAGACCAAAGAACGTCTTTCACTGAGTTGATGGTCTTCCGAGCGCAGTTGCTATTTGGTGTGTGTACTGGAGAACAGCTCGTACAGCACAGAGTCCTGTGTCATGGAGCTGCTCAGGACGAACCTTGACAAAACCACTGCATCTTTCTCCGGACTTCCTTTGCAATGGCATATTCCAGAAGGAAATGTGAGACAGTCTCAAACTCCCAGCATCTGCTCCAAGGGCAGCATGTGGTGGCACAGACCAAACAGGCTTACATGAAGGATCTCACAGGTGAGTGTCCTCATTCTGTCTGGGTCTTAGCCCAATGGCTCTGTGCGTTCCTGACCTGAAAGGTAAAATTCACGGAGTATCCTTTCCTCTTTGAGTGCCTTCACCATCGCGATGATAGTTATTGGTTGCCCTGGCAAATACACTAGCATCAGCTATAGCTCCCCACTTCTCAATGCAAAGGCTACAGTTAAAGGTACCACTCCACAAAATCTAGGCTGGCACTCTAGGGCATCAGGGTAGTTGTCCTTTGGATGAATTAACAAAGCAAGCATCTGTCGTCTTGAGAAAGATCTCATAGCACCACTCGTCAGAGAGCATGGGCATTCTCCATGGTGTTCCCTCAACCAGTATCAGCAAAAGGGATGGTCACATTGCCGTGTGGGAGTTTGCTGTGCACAACTTGTTTCCTACATTGCAGTGGTGGCTGCATTTGCTTTTCATTGGCTTCAGAGTGTGGAATAGTCTTAAGAGTGGCATTGCACAACAATGGAACATACAAGAAGTTGCAATGGAGTTGGTACTTTCTGGATGGTTGAGTTACGGGCAGCAGACTAGCCTTCCCCATCACCATCTCAACTGCATCTAACATTTAAGAAGTGCCTGAGAGTTTGAAACAATGGCATGACTTAAAATGTTCTCAGGTTCAGGAACACTCTTGGCCTCTGAAACAGAAGAAAACAGGTTCAAATGCGACAAAATTAGCCAACAGTTTCCTCCCACAGACCAAAAATGTGCAAGTTAGGGTGGATTGGCCATGCTAAATTGTCTGCAGTATCCAAGGATGTGCAGGCTAGTGGATTAGCCATGGGAAATGTAGAGTTACAGGGATAGGGTAAAGGGGTGGGGCTGGGTGGGATGTTGTTTGGAGGGTTGATGTGGACCCGACGGGCTGAATGGCCTGCTTTTACACTGTAGGGATTCTATGATTAGAATAGGCTATTTGTATCTGGGAGCTATGCAGAGATGACACTAATATTTGTGTGTGGGACAGGTTTTATTCGCTGCTTTAAAATGTTTGCTCCATGTGCACAGCCCTAGCTGCAGGCATCTTCCGTAATTCAGTTACTTCATTCCGCACTCAACCAGTAAATCCTGTTGAAAATCAATAGTGAAGGGCCTCACATAGTCGAACACAGCGCAATTGAACACTGTAGTCCTGAAGTTGTGAAAAGAGCGCTACAAAAATGCATGTTGTTGTGAAATCCTGCTGGGAAATATATGTGTATGGGGGATAGGTAAGGAATCCTGGATGAACCTGAATTTTATTTGCAGGCAGCTGAGCGGCTACTTGGCTGGTGCTCTGGGGGGCCATGGACAGCTGCTCCAGGGCACAGAGGGACAGAAAGGAGCCTTCAACCACTGCTTAAGCATTAAAAAAAACCCAAAAGAACTGCGGATGCTGGAGATCTGACCCAAAAACAGAAGGTGCTAGAAAATCTCAGCATCTGCGGAGGGAAATCAAAGTTAACATTTTGGGTCCAGTAGCTCTTCCTCAGAACTGATGGTAGCTAGGAAAAGGATGGCTTTTATGTAGAAGATATGGTGGTGGGGGCAAGAAGGAGGAATAAGCAATAGGTGGAGATAGGGTCTAAAGAGAGACAGCTGGACAGACAAAGGAGTGGATAAAGGTCAGCCCAGGAGAGTGAATAGCTGCTAATGGGGACTGTTAGTAGCTAACAATGGGTGGGGAGGAATAGCAGACCATGTGATAACAAGGCCTGGGTTTGGGGGTTGGGATAAGGGCATAGGACAGCTCAAGCCCTACAACTGTTGAATTCGATATTGAATCCAGAAGGTTGTAAGAGTTCCCAAGTGGAAAATGAGGTGCTGTTCTTCCAGCTTGCACTGAGCTGGGCTGGAGCACCACAGCCCAGCCTGAGTCAGAGTTGTTGGCCAGGGAACAGGGTGGTGTGTTAAAGTGGCAGGCAATTGGAAGCTCAGGGTCCTTTCTGAGGGCAGAACGTAGGTGCTCTGCAAAGTGGTCACCCAGTCTACGCTTTATTACCCCAACTGTGAGCAGCAAATGAGTAAACTGGATTGAGTGAAGTGCAGGTAAAGTGCTGCTTCACATTGAAGGTGTTGTTTGGGTCCCTGGATAGCAAGGAGGGAGGAGGTAGATGGACAGGTGGTACACCATTTCCCCTCCAGGGGAAGGTGGGGGTCTGGCACTGTAGGGACATGTTGACAGTGAAGGAGAAGTGGACTATGGTGCCCCTGTCTTTGCAGGAGCCTGACAAGGGGAGGGGAATATGTGTCTTGTGGTGACATCTTGCTGGTGGTGGCAAAAATGGTGGCTAATGATCCTCTGGATGTGGATGCTGGTGGGATAGTGATGACAATGGGGGGCCCTATCGCTGTTGTGAGAGGGAAGAGAGGGAGTGCGGGCTGAAGTGTGCGGGAGATGGATCGGACCCAGCTGAGGGCCCTGTCAACTATGGTGCTGGGAAGTACTCGGTTGAGGAAGAAGGTGGATATTTCGGAGGCCCCCTTGTCGAAGTTGGCATCATCAGAACAGATGGGACGGAGATGAAGGAACTGGGAGAATGGAATAGAGTCTTTATAGGAAGCAGGGTGCGAGGACGTATTGTCAAGGTAACTGTGGGAGTCAGTGGGTTTGCAGTGGAAATTGATCCCCAGAAATGAAAACAGAGATGTCGAGAAAGGGAAGGGAGGAGCCAAGAGACAGACTAGGTGAAGGTGAGAGCAGGGTGGAAATTGGAAGCAAAATTGATAAACTTTTCCAATTCCAGGCAACACAGGGAAGCAGCGCTGAAGATATATCAGAGAAAGACTTGTGGGTCAGGACCAGACTGAGACCGGGATAAGGGATGTTCCACATATACCCCACAAAGAGACAGGCATAACTGGGGCCCATGCAGCATTTGAGTAGTGCTTTTAACATGGTGAATCAACCCATTGCTCTTCACAGAAGTGTTACGGAATAAAATTCTACAACAAGCCACATAAGGAGTGATCAGAGAGATGTCTTAATCTCGGGGAAGAAGTGTCTTGAGGATGTGTAAAGCATGAGTCTACACTCCTGAAGACTTTGTCTGTCAATGGTAAGGTGAATAAAATCGTAGAGGGGTGGGGGTGCCTCAGAGGACAGAATTGGAGGCGGATGGTGTTATCACATAGTGTTGGGGTTCGAGCAGGTTCCAAAGATTGGGAGGGAGCAAGGTGTTCGATGGTGGGGATTTTAAAAATTGAGTCTTTGACAACCAAGAGTGAATGCTACTTTGTGAGCACAGAATGGGCGAGTTGGCAGGGCTTGGTGCATGCTGGGACAAGGGCAGCCAATGCCTGACCGTTGAGATTGTAAGGTTGGAGTGCCTCCGGGAGAGGAGAGAGTAAACCGAGCACCGTGCTAATATGTGATGGAGCAGAGAAGCACTTTGATGGAACTGACGGGGTTAACTGCGCCTGTTAGATAAACGGAAAATTCTGCTTCTGTTATTTTTAGCGATAGAGGGTCCCTAATGATTAATGAAGGAATGAAGTACAAGGCCTGCATTGTTTTCTCTGTCTGTCTACACGTGTCCTGCCCCTGGGCCTGAAACCTAATCCCCAGCTGCAGCTTGACCTTTGTATGAGCTGAGGTCAGCAGAATATAGAGATATGCCTAGACTCCCCAAGTTCGCTTTAACCCTTCAGATACTCGGCTTCCTACTGGAGCTCTGAAGAGCAGCCAAAGAACTGATGTTAAGGAAGTAACAATATTTATCAACCGATCGAGTTTTTGAAAAGTTATTTGCTCTCGGGATAAACGCATTTATTGCGGAGTTACATCGCTGCATCATGGGTGGGAAACAAAGAGTTTTATCGCCAATTTCCTCACAGTGACAATAAGCTTTGAAACTCCCTCCCAACATTTCTGGCTCTCTACTTCCTTCTCCTCGATGACACACCATTCTACGAAAAAAAAACTTGGATTTATATGGTGCATTTCATGATCCCAAGGCATTACAAATTACTTTGGAATGAATGGTGAAGTATAGTTGCTATTACAATGTAGAAAACATGACAGCTGATTTGCACACAGCAAATTCCCACATACGAGTATGTGATAATGAGCATATAATCTGGCAGATGGTGGCAATATCATTGACACTTGTAACACAAACTGAGGAAATAGCTTCAAATCCCATTATGGTAGCTGGTGGAATTTGAATTCAAGGGATGGTAATCATGCCAAATATAATGATTGTCGTTAATGACAATGCAATGATTGTCAGTAAAAAAAAAGTCTGGTTCACTGGTGCCCTTTAGCAAAGAAAATCTGCTGTCTTTATATGGGGCAGCCTACATGTGACTCCAGCAATTTGGCCAGATTTTAATTGCCCCCTGAAATGACTCAGCAACATAATTAGGGGTGGGCAACAAAGGCTGATCTTGCCCATGACACCCACACCCCCGGACGAATAAGTAATACACTCTTGTGAAATTGGCGGAGAGCTGAATAATTGCCAAGACACCATGGAGAGAGAAATCCCTTGCTCTTCAGGTCGTGGAGAGGGCATACAGGTATAAAACCTTGCCCGAGGGGAGAGTACGGCACTCCCTCAGTGCACCCATTGTGACAACCACCACCCCCAGATTCTGTGCTCAACTCACCCTGAGTGGCACTGAAACACACAATCTTCTGATTGAGAGGATTTGAGTGACTTGACTATGTGGGCCAGGATGTATCGGGGTGAGAAGACGATTTGCCCTTTCTTAAAAAAAAAATCCGATGCCTCATTCTGGTGAGCATCCCCTCCTCCTCTGCAAGCATCACTAGCCAATGTTGTGGTTATTCACCTTCTAGTGAGGGGATCAACAAGCTTATTAGCCCTGCTCTCCATCCATGGCTTAGTTGTCTGTCACTGCTTGCAGACTTGGCTTGTTTGTCAAAAAAGGGTTACATGTCTGCAGTGGCGCTAAACCGGTGGAGTCATATTCCAAGAACAGCCCCCCACCCCCTCCCCACCGGGAAAGAAAGTTTTAAAAAAAAACTCAGGGCAAAACAATAACAACCAGTCCCATTAATGTCCAAGAATTTGCAGCACACGTATCTCTGACAGCAGCTGTGTACTGGGTCTGTGAAAGACTGTAGAATTGGCCCATTGAGCTCCTTGCTGCACGGCTCCAGCTAAAACCATGCTATCAAGTTGCATTGATCCTTAGACCAGACACAGAAGTCATTTTACACCCTGCTTCCATTCTGTACTGGTGGAGTTGCAGGTGGCAGACTGTGAATTCTCAGACTAGTCAATACTGACCCCTGTTGGATTCTCATTGCAAGAACAAGCCAGAGAGCGTGCACATAAGCAACAGGAGCAGGCCATTCAGCCCCTTCAGCCCGTCATTCAATAAGATCATTATTTATCTGATCTGGGCTTTAAACCCACTTTTACTGCATGCACTCCATTAATGTTGACACCCTGGTCAATCATTAGTCTGTCTAAATGTGCCTTGGATGTAGCCAATACTCCCTGAAATCTAACGGCTAACAACATCAACAGAACAAATTCCTCTTCATCATAAATGAGAGACTCCTTATTCTGAAACCTTAGTCCTAGATTCACCCACGAATCATAGAATCCCTACAGTATGAAAGCAGGCCCTTTGACACATCGAGCCCATACCAAACCTCCAAAGGATAGCCCACTCAGACCCATCCAATCCCTGTCACCCTGCAATTCCCATGGCTAATCCACCTAGCCTGCACATCCCTGAGCACTATGGGCAATTTAGCTTGGCTAATCCATCTAACCTGCACATGTTTGGACTGTGGGAGGAAACCCAGGGAGACAGGGGGAGAATGTGCAAACTCTATACAGACAGTCGCCCAAGGCTGGGATCAAACCCAGGTCCATGGTGCTGTGAGGCAGCAGTGTTAACCACTGAGACACTGTGACGGCCTAAGGGAAACATGTGCTAAGTATCTGCCTTGTCAACCTGCCTCAGAATTGTATGGGCAGAATTTTACAAGATGGGGGAATATACCGCTTGAAATTCTTGGCCTCCACCACCCCCCCACACCCTGGGCCAGAAGAAATGTCAGACTCTGGCAGACCCATGTTAAACAAGGCCTCCCTGCAGCCAAACCATACTCCACACACACTTTTGAGTTGGTTAGATCGAGGCTTTTACCTTTGAGTTGCAGGAAGTAGTCCTTCAGAGCAGCCAGCCAACTCTGTCTCAGCAGCGCTACAAATCATTGGTGGGCACATCTGGAACTGCAAGAGGGCCCTGGGATGTTTTCAATCCCAGAGACAAGAAACATTGACAGCCCTGTTCTGCTGGAGGGGGAATTGGAAGGGAAGGACAGTGAATCCTCAAGAATTCCTAATAGTCTAGCAGGCTGCTTTCTATCTACCTAGTGCTGCCCTTGGTCCAGCACAGTCTGACAGAAAGAATGTCTGTGCTATTTCGGGATTTATAATTCCAGAAGGGATGAACCAGGTGGTGAACCAGTGGGTAAGTATGACAGTGCATGGCTTTGCAGCTAGCTCATTTACCTGGAAAGACAGTAAATGGGGATGCTACAAGAGGGAAAGAGAACCACTGCAATCTTGTTCTCTTCAATAGCCAAAACTATTGGCTCTCCATGGCTGTGGGCTTACACAGTGTGTGTCTACCATAGATGTTAGAACTGCCATGTGCTTACTTGCACATCAGTAACCCACAAGGAGGTTCACTAGGTTGATACTGGAATTAAGAGGATTGGCTAATGAGGAAAGATTGGGACTATACTGATTTGATTTCTTTTTAAATTCATTCACGGGATGAGGGCATTGCTGACCAGGCAGCATTTATTGCCCATCCCTAATTGCCCAGAGGGTAGTTCAGAGTCAACCACATTGCTGTGGGTC
Organism: Ginglymostoma cirratum; assembly: GCA_024137785.1. Lineage (NCBI taxonomy): Eukaryota > Metazoa > Chordata > Chondrichthyes > Orectolobiformes > Ginglymostomatidae > Ginglymostoma > Ginglymostoma cirratum. The sequence goes on along the minus strand of JAHRHZ010000133.1, from coordinate 10,630,178 downwards.
TGGAATCACATGTAGGCCAGATCGAGTAAGGATGGCAGTTTCCTTCCCTAAAGGACATTAGCAAACCAGATGGGTTTTTCCCAACAATCGACAGTGGATTCACAGTCATCATTAGATTCTTAATTCCAGATATTTTTATTGAATTCAAATTCCACCATCTGCCGTGGTAGGATTTGAACCTGGGCCCTCACAATGTTATCTAGTCTCTGAATTAACAGTCCAGTGATAATACCATGAGGCCATTGCCCCCCCTGAATTTAGAAGAATGGTGGGGGCTGTTATAGAAACATACAAGATTATGAAGGGAATAGATAAGATAAAAACATAGATGTTGTTTTGGGCAGGTGAAACTAGAACCAGGGGGCGTAGCCTCAAAATGAGGGGGAGCAGATTTAGGACTGAGTTGAGGAGGAACTTCTTCACCCGAAGGATTGTGAATCTGTAGAATTCCCTGCCCTGTGAAGCAGTTTAGGCTACCTTGTTAAATGTTTTTAAGGCAAAGATAGATAGATTTTTAAACAGTAAAGGAGTTAAGGGTTATGGTGAGCGGGCGGGTAAATGGAGCTGAGTCCATGAAAAGATCAGCGATGATCTTATTGAATGGTGGAACAGGCTCCATAGGCCAGATGGCCTGCTCCTGCTCTTATTTCTTATGAGCAGTTGAAGAGCTTCAGTACCTATCATGTGTGAATTCAGAAATGATTTGCCACAAAACTGATGATTAAAGCCTCTAATACCAGGGGCAAAAAAAATTGCGGAGACAAAACCAGGGATTTGGAAGGGATGGATCAGGGAGTCTTGAGAGTTTGGGGGAAAGTTGAGGGTGGGTGATTGGATAAGATGAGGAATATGGGTTTTGGTGGCCATGTGGGAAATCCCAAAAGGGGTCAATAATATTGTGGTAGAAGGGTGTTCGAAGGACTAAGGCCCCACCTTCTTTCCCACCTTTTAAACAGTTTGCATAAAAACATGGCCTACACACTCCCTTCCCACTGCCAACCATATTTATGGCATGGGCAGTGTTAATACTTGGTCCAGTTGGCCTGGTAACAAGCTCATTGACCATTAATTACCTTTCTAAAAACGGTGGGTGGGGGCTGCCAGTTTCAGTGCCCGCCGATTTGCAATTCAAAAACTGGCTGCAGCATTTGTTTGGGAGTTGTTCTGGTTGTCATATAATTCCAACATGTTTTGGAATGCATCTTTAAGACAGAAAACCATCCGTTATGGTAATTGACAGTGTCTTGTAAACTGTTTCACTTGACCTTCCAACGAGTTTAGTCTCCCATACTGCCATTCTTGGCTTAGAAAAAAACCCCTCTTTCTGTTCAAATCCCTCTGTGATTTTTAACCACCTCCCAATCCCCGAAATCTCCTCCCTCACCCACCACCCTCCAAGATCTCTTTGTTCCTCCTACTGTAGCTCAGTTGGCTGGATGGCTGGTCTCTGATACAGAATGATACCAAAAGTTATGAGTTCAATTTCCCCCAACAACTGAGGTCATCATGAAGGTTCCACTTTGCCTGAGGTGTAGTGACTCTCAGATTAAATTACCAGCAGTTGTCTCTCTCCCTAGTGAGAGAGCAGCCCTACGGTCTGGTAAGACCACGATGACTTTACCCCGATTTTAAATTTCTTTTCCAAAAATAAAGCCAATCCATAAAACTTGCAAACGGATACGTTAGCAAAAACATTTTGCCCTGACTGTTGTCGGACTTGCATGAGAAACAATGGCGCGCATTGAGATAGCACCTTTCATGACCTGCGGACATCCCCACAGACTTCACCATCAAGGTAGCCATTGTTGTAGTGTAGGAAATGTGCCATGCAATTTGGGCACAGTGAGATCCCAGAATCCTAAGACGATGATGAACAGATCACCTGTTATATAATTACACTCGTTGTGCACAGTTGCAAAATACAAAGGTATGCAAATCTGGGGATCAGGATCTATAGATTCTTTTGGATTTGATGGGCAGGAGGGTGTGGATGTTGGGGTGGGGTGGGGGGAAACGAATGGGAAACTGTTGCATTTTTAGAACGGCTGCTGGACCTGTTTCAGGAAGGAGGCGATTAATCTGCAGATGGAACCTGTGGATTTGCTATCGGCTGTAAACAGGAGGTAATTCTAGGTAATAGAGGAGCTGAATTAGGGAGGAAAGGTTATCCTTGTTCAGGCAAGTACCATAGGAAGGATAGGATGCAAATAAGGTAGTAGTGATGTGACCTACACCTCTTATACTGACATCCACAGGCAAGAAAGACCACTATCTGAGGTTTTCCTGACAAAGTTAAATGGGAGCCAGTTACCGAATCCTCTTGGTGCCCCAGATGCATGTAAATATAGACTTGAACAAGTAGGGGATGCCTTTGATTTGCTTGTTGGATAGAGTCAAACTCCAATGTTTGCTTGTTTTCTTCATATCCTGCTGTACAGAACCAAACTATATATATAAAGATATCTTTTGTGAATAAAGTACATTTTTGAAATAAAAAATATCCACAGGCAGGAGGGCTTGCCTTGTAGCAAAACCATCACAAAATTAAGCCCCTTCCCCAAATTTAACCTTCATGCATCCAGTTAACACCACTAACATCTTCCCATAAAATTTCAATTCCACCTTATCTCGAGTGAGAACTTAAATCGAGATTGGTTTTAATACTTATGATCCCATGTCGAGGAAGAGATCTGAGATTTCTTTCGGAAATCAATAAATCAATGGATGGAAATGCTCAGCATCCGAAGCAGCATCCGCGGAGAGAAAATCAAGGGTTAATGTTGCGGGGGTCTATAACCAGACATCAGATGGCCTACCTGAGAATTTCAGCACTTGCTGTTTTTATTCCAAAACTCCAACAGATTGCCGGGTGATGCACTCACCCATACAAGTTGTTTCACTCAGAAAATATCAACATGATTCAAGTGCTTCGAGATATTTTAATACAATAAGGCTCAAGGTGAAAGTTCTGGCCAATACTGCCCTCTGCTGGAAGAGAGAAAGCAGAAGGGAGACGCAAAAGTTGTGTGCTTTCTGGTTGACTTTGAATGGTGTAAAACTTGTGTAAAATCGGGAAATGGTTAGTGACAATTTTGGCCACTTTTATGGACACCGGGATAGGATAGCTACCCATTCCTTCGTGTTGCAGGTCCCATTCCAGCAGCTGACGTCATTTTGCAAGTCTCCTGGAGTATCCCACTCTGCCATGACACGGACTCTTGCTCATAGATACAGCACAGGCACCGATCCTTTAGTCCAACTAGTCCGTGCTGACCATAATCCCAAACTAAACTTGTCCCACCTGCCTGCTCCCGGCCCATATCCCTCCAAACTTTTCCTATTCAAGTACTTACCTAAGTGTCATTCAAACATTGTAACTATCCCTACATTCACCACTTCCTCAGGAAGTGCATTCCACACTCCAACCACTCCCTCTGTAAAAAAATTGCCCCCATGTCTTTTTTAAATCTATCTCCTCTCTGCTTAAAAATATGCCCCCGGTCTTGAAATCTGGACAAAGTGGCATTTGACGACTGTTGTTTTTAGGAGTTTGTGATCACATTTAGGCAGTCGATGATTTGTAAGCAATATTCTGAGATAAAAGGTACTGCAGATGCTGGAGAATCCGAGATAACAAGCATGGGGCTGGATGAACACAGCAGGTAGAGACAGATGTCCATTTCAAGCCCACTGACTCCCACAGCTACCTGGAATACACCTCCTCCCACCCACCCTCCTGCAAAAATGCCATCCCCTATTCCCAATTCCTTCGCCTCCGCCGCATCTGTTCCCAGGATGAGACTTTCCAATCCCGCACATCTCAAATGTCCTCATTCTTCAAGGACCGCAACTTCCCCCCTACAGTGGTCGAGAACGCCCTCGACCGTGTCTCCCGCATTTCCCGGAACACATCCCTCACGCCCCGTCCCCGCAACAATAATCAAAAAAGAATCCCCCTCGTCCTCACATACCACCCCACCAACCTCCGGATCCAACGCATCATCCTCCGACACTTCCGCCATCTACAGTCAGACCCCACCACCAAAGACATCTTTCCCTCCCCACCCTTATCTGCCTTCCGGAGGGACCACTCCCTCCGCGACTCCCTTGTCCGCGCCACACTCCCCTCCAGCCCCACCACACCCGGCACTTTTCCTTGTAACCGCAGGAAGTGCTACACCTGCCCCCACACCTCCTCCCTCACCCCAATCCCAGGCCCCAAGAAGACATTCCACATCAGGCAGAGGTTCACCTGCACATCTGCCAATGTGGTATACTGCATCCGCTGTACCCGTTGTGGCTTCCTCTACATCGGGGAAACCAAGCGGAGGCTTGGGGACCGCTTTGCAGAACACCTGTGCTCAGTTCGCAACAAACAACTGCACCTCCCAGTCGCGAACCATTTCAACTCCCCCTCCCATTCCTCAGATGACATGTCCATCCTTGGCCTCCTACAATGCCACAGTGATGCCACCCGAAGGCTGCAGGAACAGCAAATCATATTCAGCCTGGGAACCCTGCAGCCCAATGGCATCAATGTGGATTTCACAAGCTTCAAAATCTCCCCTCCCCCAACCGCATCCCAAAACCAGCCCAGCTCATCTCCACCTCCCTAACCTGTTTTTCCTCTCACCTATCCCCTCCTCCCACCTCAAGCCCCACCCCCATCTCCTATCTACTAACATCATCCCACCCCCTTGACCTGTCCGTCCTCCCTGGACTGACCTATCTCCTCCCTACCCCCCCCACCTACACTCACCTTTACTGGCTCCATCCCCGCCTCTTCGACTTGTCTGCCTCCTCTCCTCCTAT
>JAHRHZ010000133.1:10564443-10624966 GCA_024137785.1 Ginglymostoma cirratum | reverse complement strand
CAGGCCAAGCAGCGTCAGAGGAGCAGAAAGGCTGACGTTTCGGGCCTAGACCCTTGTTCAGAAAAACGGTCTCAAGAAGGGTCTAGGGCCTGAACCGTCAGCCTTCCTGCTCCTCTGATGCTGCTTGGCCTGCTGTGCTCATCCACCTCTCCACCGTGTTATCTAAGGGGTTATACTGGACCTGGTTTTGGGAAATGAGCCTGGCCAGGTGAGTGCAGTTTCAGTGAGGGAGCATTTCAGGAGTAGTGAGCATAATACAGTGAGTTTTAAGATACTCATGGGTAGGGATAACAGCAGTCCCCAGTTGAAGATGTTTAATTCGGGGAAGGCGAAATACAACAATATCAGGCAGGAACTGGAGAATTTTGATTGGAGGCGGCTGTTTGAGGGTAAATTGGACATGTGGGAGTATTTCAAACGGAAGTTGATAAGAGTTCAGAAGAGGCATATTCCTGTGAGAATGAAGGATAGGTATGGCAAATTACTGAACCTTGGATAACCAGGGATGTTATGACTTGGTCAGAAAAAAGAAGGATACATACGTAAGGTCTAGGAGGATGAGAACTGATGAAGCCTTAAAGTATATAAGGAAAGTAGGAAGTAACTCAAACAAGGAATTAGAAGGGCTAAGAGGTGTCATGAAAAGTTGTTAGCAAGCAGGATTAAGGAGAATCCCAAGGCTTTTTATGCATATTTAAAAAGCTAGAGGGTAGCCAGGGAAATGGCTGGCCCACTCAAGGACAAAGGAGGCAATGTATGTGTGGAGCCAGAAGAGGTAGGTGAGGTCTTAAACAAATACTTTATGTTGGTATTCACCAAAGGGAAGGAATTGGTGGAGGACGATCTCAGGGAAGGGAGGGTCGAGTTTCTAAGCCAAGTTGCTATTAAAAAGGAAGAGGTGTTGTGTGTCTTAAAAAGTATTAAGGTAGATAAGTCCCCGAGTCCGGATGGGATCTATCCCAGAATATTGAGGGAGGCAAGAGAACAAATTGCTGGAGCACTGACAGACATCTTTGTATCCTCTTTGGCTACAGGCAAGGTCCTGCAGGACTGGAGAATAACCAATGTTGTCCCATTGTTTAAGAAGAGTAGCAGGGATAATCCTGTAAAGTACAGGCGTCACGTCTGTGTTAGGGAAATTATTGGAAAAAATTCCCAGGGACAAGATCTTTACGCATTTAGAAGCAATGGACTTATTAGCAATGGTTTTGAGTAGGTTTTGTCATGCCTCTAACTTGATCGAGTTTTTTGAGGGGGTGATGAAGATGATCGATGAGGCAAAGCAGTTGATGTTGTCTACATGGACTTCAGTAAAGATTTTGACAAGGTCCATCATGGCAGACTAGTACAGAAGATGAACTCATATGGTATCAGGGTGTGCTGGCAAGATGGACACAGAGCTGGCGTAATCATAGGAGGCAGAGGATAGCGGTGGATGGATGCTTTTCAGAATGGAGGGCTGTGACTAGTGATGTTCCACAGGCATCAGTGCTGGGGCCTCTACTGTTCATGATCTACATAAATGATTCGGAGGAAAATGTAACTGGTCGGATTCGTAAGTTTGCGGACAATACAAAGGTTGGTGGATTTATGGATAGTGAGGAGGATTGTCAGAGGATATAGCAGGATATAAATCAGTTGGAGGCATGGGCAAAAAAAACAGCAAATAGAGTTTAATCTGGACAAATGTGAGGTGATGCATTTTAGAAGGTCAAGTACAGGTGGAAATATTACAGTGAATGGCAGAACCTTTAGGAGTATTGATATGCGGAGGGATCTCGGTGCACAGTTCTACATTTCACTGAAGGTGGCAGCACATGTACATAAGGAGGTGAAAAAGGCCTGTGGCATTCATTGGAATGCTTGCCTTCATTGGAAGGGGCATTGAGTATAAGGATAGACATGTTATGCTGCACCTTTATAGAACTTTAGTTAGGCCACACTTGGAATATTGCGTACAGCTCTGGTCACCAGACTACCAGGTGGATGTGGATGCTTTGGAGAGGGTACAGAAAAGGTTTACTTGATATGTTTCAGAGATAGTAGGAACTCCAGATGCTGGAGAATCTGAGATAACAAGGTGTAGAGCTGGATGAACACAGCAGGCCAAGCACCATCAGAGGAGCAGGAAGGCTGACGTTGCGGGCCTAGACCCTTCTTCAGAAAGGTCACTTTTAAGGGTACCCATGATTACTTCTGCTTCACAGAACTGACAATTTTCAATCTGCAAATGACTAATGACATGGTCAAGATTGCTTGTGGCCAGCATTCGTATCCTAGGTGTTTTCTAATCAACACATTCAGAAATATTATTACACATGTCTGGAGCAGATGGGGCTTGAACCCAGGTCTTTCTAGTTCAGAGGTACCACTGTACCAGAGAGCCACTTGGATTTGGATGCCTAATGAATGTCATATGCAGGGCATTGTGATTACAGATGAATTGTGCTGTACAGACTAACGCGACTGCCTCTAAAGGGGCCTCATTTCACTCACACGTGGAATCCACTTGCTCAGACAGGAAAAAAACATGCACTCTACCCACTCTGGGTTTATTTGCAGCTAACCAGTGCACATCTATAAGTTGTATGTAAGGCATTGCAGTCACACTTGGTAGAGTGAATCCCAGGCTCAGCTTGGTCATCAAGGAGCTCCCCTTAAAGTCCCCATTAAACGCAACAGTCATGAGATTCCAAACATTCCCATCTACTTTACTGAATTGCAACTTCATCTCTCAACTCTACCCACTAAGCCCCAGCCTATAATTCAGTCATGCCAACCACTATTCCCCCATTATGGTCAGGGTGGTGATGAACACCCCATCCCACCCCACATCCTCCAATGCACTAGTCTCTCCCCAGTTATATGTTGAATTTCAGCCCCTTCACAATGAATTTCCCCTCTGAACCCAACATGCTACCCCCAGGAGTCAGTTTCCCAATTCCTCACCGCAGCAATAGCCCTGATGACCACCCCCACAACCCCACCCCACCACCACCTTGACTTCTATGGAGCTGACCACCAAGGACTGATTGTGGCTCACCTTCTTCCCCAGCATTCAACCCCCCCAGAAAACAACTTGGAAAGGCAGCTCTGACTGATGTGTGACCAGACCCCTGACTGACCTGTGTGCAGCTCCCTGACTGAATTATCCCCAATCCCAATGCTGGTTGAAATGGATACAGAGGGCTGACAAAGGTCTAACCCTGAATTGCAATGATCCAGACATGACTGAAGTTCACTCCCCTTAGATATGGTTATTTGGTTTAAACATGTGCAATGTGCCTTCTGTGTAAGCAGCTGGCACATGGTGCGAGTATGAGATTGATGTAGCAAGATGCAGTACAGCAACATGCTCATTCCCTTGACTGATCACTGCTGACAACCACGAAAAGCTGTCTGACTTTATGTCTGCACCCAAAGGCATAGCAAGACACAAGTACTGTGAGCCTTTAAGGTCTAGCTGAGGGAGCAAAGCATAAAAAGGCGAGGCAAGACAAAGATGCTGTGAGCATTGAGACAGATACAAAGCGAGTACGGGCTAAAAGAGCAAAGTGAGGATCCCTGAAATGCACCCCATTCTAAATCGAGTTCGATTCCTGCTCCTGTGGGCAAAGTGCCCTGACACCAGCTTTCCGATGAGAGGTGACAATGCCCTCCAAAGTGCAGCATTGATGTGCAGCACCGCACCATGATTCGGGGATGTGACATGAAGATGCATTGAGGCTGGTGCTTGTTTGATACCACTGTCCATGATCTGGGGACTGGGGTTGTGTGGGGAATTGCGTGCTCTTTGATGTTGCTGCGTGGGTTGAGGGATGGTGTGTGCCATGTAATATTGCTGATTGGTATCCCAGCAGCAGCCTGAAATCTCCAGGTTATCGCTCTGACATTCATGTTGGGAATTGTCACTGTCTAGTTTTTACCAGGCAGGTGGGAGAACAGAAAACTGCATTAGCTAAAAATGAGATGCTCATGCTAATGGCAGCATATTAAGTCTCCTGTTGCTCACTAGCACCAATTGGTTGGAGAATGAGACGTTTTTACTGGAGGAGTCGGGAATCTCATTTCTATGAATCTCACCGTGATTTCCCAAATTTCTCGCCCATGACTGTGTCATTGCAGAAGTTGGCAAGATTCCACCCCTATTCACTGAGAGCAGCTTTGAAAGTGGGGTGCCAACAGAGGGCAGGGAGAGGGCAGACAGGGCCTTAGTTTAACAGCTCATTTGAAGGCCAATAGCATAGACTTTGTGTTCTGGAGGGGCCTGAAGCTAGCTTTGAATGCACAACTTTCAGACTCAGTGGGGCAAAGAGAGTCCACCCAAGATCAGATAAAGCAAAAGATGCTGGAGATTTCAAACAAAAACAGTAGGTCCTGGAGAAACTCAGTAGGTCGGGCAGCATGTGTGAAGAGAAAAACAGAGTTAACATTTTGAGTCCAGTGAACTGAAAGCAGCCAGGAAATGGTGGTCTTTCAGCTGATGACAGGGAGTGAACTTGTTGGGCTGAAGTGGTGAGAAAGGAGTGAGCTGAATTGGTGGACACAGTGCCCAGAGAGAGAAAATAAGCGAAGGGATTGCTGATGATAGCCAGCAAAGATACATGCTGAATGGGTGCTAACAGGAAATGTGAATAGTTGAAAGCTTGGAGCATCCCATACTGAACAGGACCTGGCAGTGGTTAATGAACATGGAGGAAGGTGTTCATGATCTGAAATTGTTAAACTCAATGTTGAGTCTTAAAGGTTGTAAAATACCCAGGGAGAAGATGAGGTGGTGTTCCTCCAGTTTGTGTTAGGCTTCACCTGGAACACTGCAGCAGGCCTAAGACAGAAATGTTGATGGAAACATGAGAGCTTGGGGTCATTTTACGGCTACAGCGTTCTGGAAAGCAGTCACCCAATGTGAGTTCTGAGAAAGGGTCATTGGATCTGAAACGTTAACTCTGTTTTTCCCTTCACAGATGCTGCCAGACCTGCTGAGCTTTTCCAGCAACTTTGTTTTTGTTCCTGATTTACAGCATCTGCAGTTCTTTCTTTGTTTTATTGTGTTTTTTTATTTGTCACCCAATCTGTGTTTTGTCTCCCCATTATAGAGGAGTCCACATAGTGAGCAGCGAATACAGTAGACTAGATTGAATGAAGTGCAAGTAATTTGCTGCTTCACCTGTCTGGGGCCACAGAGAAGCAGGACGGAGGAAGTTGACGGGCCAGTGTTGCACTTTCTGCAATTGCATGGGAAGGTGCCGCGGAGCTGTGGGAGGTGTTGCCAGCGGAGGAGGCTATGTCCCTCCAGAATGCTAACAAGGTTCAAACTGAGGGTGAGCAGCAAGCAAGGTGGGATGATGAAGCAGCAGATCCTTAAGCACATGAGAGCAAAATATTGCGGATGCTAGAAATCGGAACCAAGTGCAGAAACTCAGCAGGTTTGGGGTAGCATGTGTGTGGAGAGAGAAACAGAGTTCAGCTGGCTGCAAGGATTGACACTTAGCCACCTGCGGAGGGGAAGAACTACATCTACCAGAATGCATTGCGCCCCCAGCCCTGGTGATATCAGCCCATCGGAGGCAAGAACGGCAAAGCAGCGGACAGGGAGGAAAGTGGTAATTTAAAGAAGGGAGTGTAAAATCGGAGATCAACTGATATTGAGAATCGAGAGGTTGATTGTGCCGTAAAATAATGGCTTTTATTTTTAAAAATGTAGACTTAGAGTTGGTGGGGGCGGGCTGGAGGGAAATGGCCAATTAGGGAGGAGGATACTGGTGGGTGAGCGACGGTTGGGGTTTGAATCGGTGGCGCGAGCTTTACCGGTGCTGGTTGTTGGGACAGACCGAGACAAAAAACTCTGAGCGAGTGTGAGGAGACACAGAGAGTGGGTAAGTGTGAAAAATCACTAATAGGAAAAGCAGAGAAAAACACTGGGGGCCAAGTGTGTGAGGGGAGGGGGTGTGTAGTGAGGATGTGTGGGAGAGGGGCTGGGGGGGGATGAGTGGAGAATGTTCATGGTTCTCGTTGATGTGGGTTCAGGCGATGGGAGGGATCCTTGGAGCTGTGGTAGGATGGAGAAGGTCCTGGCTGTGAGAAGGTTCACAGGTAGTGGGCACTTGGGTGAGGGGATTTGAAGATGTTTGAATTCATTTGTGCTTGGCTTCTTTTAAAGCTACTTACAATTGCCATTTTGTCAAATGTTTAGCGTCATACAGCACGGAAACAGACTCTTTGATCCAAATCATCGATGCTGACCAGATATTCTAAATTAATCTAGTCCCATTTGCCAGCATTTGGACCATATCCCTCAAAACCCTTTCTATTCATATACCCATCCACATGCCTTTTAAATGTTGTAATTGTGCCTGCTTCCATCACTTCATCTGGCAGCTCATTCTATACACACACCACCCTCTGTGTGAAAGAGTTGCCCTTAGAACCTTTTGAAATCTTTCCCCTCTCACCTTAAACCTGTACCCTCTAGTTTTGGACTCCCGTACCCTGGAGAAAGGGCCTTGGCTATTCACCCTATCTGTGCCCCTCATGATTTTATAAACCTCTATAAGGTCACCCCTCAGCCTCTGATGCTCTAGGGAAAACAGCCCCAGCCTATTCAACCTCTCCCTATAGCTCAAACCCTCCAACCCTGGCAACATCCTTGTCAATCCTTTCTGAACCCTTTCAAGTTTAACATCATCCTCCCTATAGTAGGGAAACCAGAACTGAATGCAGTAGTCCAATAGTGACCTAACCAATGCCCTTCCAACATGACCTCCCAACTCCTATACTCAATGCACTGACCAATAACAGCAAGCATACCAAATGCCGCCTTCCTGTCTACCTGTGACTCCACTCAATCACTTGCGTGATATTTATTTGTGTGTCTTGATGTCATTTTCTCAAGTTCTTTGGACAGTTAAGTTAAATGTCAAGTGCAAGTTCCTACTGTTTTGATCTGTTAAGACCAGACATTCTAATAACTCTTCAGTCTGCAGGATCCCAGTATTTCTCATTGCCAACACATCCTCACTTCTAGTTTTCCCTATTTAATCTCATTCTGTGGTTTATGTTTATGCTGTTTCTATCCCTTTTCTTATTCTCTAAATTGCTTGTTTATTGTCCATTAATTTGTCCTACCTTTACAGGCCTCACCTGAATAATATCAATGTTTCATGTTCTTATTTTTGATTCCCAGCAAGTGCAGCTCTTCCTTTCTTGTATCTCATGAAAAATGTATAAATATAACTCCTTTTGTAACATTGAATGGTTTCCTTAACATCTCAATGACATGGTTTAGCATTTGTGAGCCAAGAAAATAAAGGAGCTGCTGAAGTCCCTGCTGCTTCTCAGTGTCATGTAGGTTAAGCAACACTGTTTTTAATCTTTTCATGGGACATGGAGTTGCTGTTGAGTTCAGTATTTGCTTATGTCTAATTGCCCTTTCGGGTACCGCTTTGATTTGCTGCAATCCATGTGGGTTAGGGACATCTACAGTGCTGTCGGGGAGGGAGTTTCCTGACTTTTGACCCAGTGAAGTTGAAGGAAGAATGATGCAGTTTGAAGTCTGGATGATTTGTGACTGAAGGGAACGTTAATGTGATCGTGTTGCTTGTCCGAGATGGTAGAGGTGATGGGTTTGGAAGATTCTGAGCAAGTTGCTGGGCCTTGTCTGATGAGATAAAAGAATGGTATGGTTTTTAGTTTTATTTCTCCCTCTTTTTAGCGTGAAATTTGAGAAGACCCATTATTGTGACTCATGCATATCTTATTCAGCTTCCTAACTTCACAACACTAAGCAATAAGTAGTCACACCGTGTTTGTGCATCATGTTTACATATCAAGCTGTTTGTGATTATATTAATGCCACTTCTGAAGATCGAGAACTTTAGTAATGGGCTTTGAGGTGAGTGCTGCCTTGTAAAACAGAATTATTTTTAAACAGACGCCAAATGATCAGTGTAGAAAAACAGGATCTGCTACTTGTGTAACACTTTATACACCACCTGAGCTTTGCAAGTTTTTTTGGAAATGCAGTTACTTGGTTCACTATCCACTAACGGTGGATTGGAACCCAATTGTATTTGCGCACCTATTGAACTTTCATTCCAACGTGTCTTTTGGACTGAGGAGGATTGCTGCAAACTAAAAATGATTTCAGATGTATCTTCAGTGATGTCTTGGAGGAAGCCTGCGCAGGTATATGGAACATCAGTTGGGGAAACTTCAAACAGACTAACCGGGAAGAGATAACGAGAATTTGATTACTCCAACTCCTGCAGACCAATTTGTTTTACTCTTCCAGGAATACGTAAAGCACAGGTTAAAAGCAACCTTCAACCCAGGGTCTATGTGTGTTAATGGACTGATGACCTAATGTGTGCACAGGGAATTTGACCAGATTGGATTCTCTCTGTTCTGTGGACAAAACAGTCCTGGGCAATTTTTCACGTTGAAGATTGGTGCCACTGTTTGTTGTACTGAAACAGCTTGAATAGTGATGTAGGTAGCTCTGGACCATAAATCTTCAGTATGAAAGTAAAATGTTGTCAGGGCCTATGATCTTTGCTGTATGTACTTTAGTGTACTGACTGACATCATATGATAAATCAAATTGATGGGATATCTGATTTTTGGGGGGCGCAAGAGAAGCAAAAGAACATGCATTGGGTACTTCTGTCTGAACATAATGAATGTCTAGTTTTCTTTTACACTAATGCAACAAAGCCAAAGAATGCTTAGAAACTCAGCATGTCTGGCAGCATCTGTGAAGCGAGAAATAGTTAACAATTTGAATTTGGTATGACTCTTCAGACACTAATGTGCTGAGTGTACCCAGCATTGAGAGTGGTTATAGTTGAGACACCTCCTGTAGATTGATTTAATTGTCCACAAGTAACCACTGAACATGTCAGGACTGTCAAACTTGTTGTGGTTGTGGGGTTGTTCACCTCTCTCTACTGCATGTTGCTCCTGCTGTATTAATGTGCATATCCTGTGTTGTAGCTTTTTCAATTGGTATCTTATTTTCTGTTGCTCCTGGCATGCTTCCCTGCTCTCTTTTTATTAAACCAGGATAGTTTCATACAACTGAGCAGCTTGCTGGATCACTAGAGAGAACAGATATTACCCAACAGTAATGCTATTAAATTCCAGACGTAAACTTAAAATTCCCCAGCAGTAATGTTACAATTTAGTAATTGCAGAGTTAGCTTCTGCTTGTCGTACATTTCAGATAGCGACTCCACTTCAAAAGTGCTTTATTGGCTGTGAAGCACCGACGATGTTTGGTTGTGAAAGACACCACACAAATGCAAAGTTTTTGAAACGCTAATATGCTACTGGTCCATTCCTGCATCTCTGGTTTATGAGTGCAAAAGTATCATATACAATTGTTGATAAGATGTTGAAAGGAATAAAATGCAGTAGGTTTTGAAGAAGGGTCACTGGACCCGAAATCTTAATTTTGTTTTCTTGTCTCAGATGCTGCCAGACTTGCTTGATTTCTCCATTGGCTTCTGTTTCAGATTTCCAGCATCCACAGTTTTTTGCATTATATTGTTATGGTATGTCTGTTGTTCTGATACTGTTACAACATACAGCTGCATGCAAGCCTCAACATAGGCTAGACAGATGTCAGGTTAATGAAGGACAAAAGAGGGATGCAAATCTTGCCTACATTGTAAGTGAAGAGTGATTTATTGTGTATTATACTTTAAGCGTAGCACTACAATACTCTAATTACCATAATTAAATCCCTGTAGAATCATAGATGACATATTTGTGTTCATTGGTCCTTTGGCAGTTAGGTTAGGCCTTTATTGATAAATGCTGAACCTCAATTAGAATGTTATAATTCGTTCTGAGCATTAGCCAGACTGGGACAAGTGTGCAGTAAAGGTTGACTGTAATAGTGCCTGGGATGAGGAATTTCATTATGTTGAGAGTCTAGAGAAGCTAAGAATATTCTACATTCAACAAAAACACGAAAAACACTATCAAACATATGACAACAGGAAGATACTGCACGCCCTAACGCATTCATCACGCTACCGTACATCAAGAACATATCCAAACTGACAACAAGACTCCCATGACCTTTGGGCATCAGAGTAGCACACAAACCCACATCAACTCTCTGCCAATTGCTAACTAGAACCAAAGAGCAACAGAACCAACGTAATATACAAAATTCCATGCAAGAACTGTGACAAACGTTATATTGGACAGCCAGGAAGAAAATTGGCCACAAGTACATGAACACCAACTAGCAACAAAAAGACACAACCAATACCCGCTCCTCTTCATTCACACGCATAAGGAAAACCACCAGTTCAATTGGGGCAACACCAGGATCCTAGGATAGGCCAAACAGAGACTAGCACGGAAATTCCTAGAGGCCTGGTTCTCCACCAAGAAGACCACTAACACAGTACTAGACCCTATATACACACCACTGTGAAAGAAAATCGGAAATGAGGTAATCAAATCCAACGGCCCCCAGAGCTTAAATACCAGACGGGAAAACACAACAGTGCTTCATTGGAAGCTGCCGTGGTGGTGTTACCCAGCAGGGTAATGAAACGTATGCGAACTAACAAACCAGTTCGGGAGCGACCCAACCACAGCATCCACAACCCGAACAACAAATCTACTCAAACCTTATTAAGCAAAAAATTTTCAGGGGGATCTTTAGAAGTTTACAATTGAAGGGTTTTAATTTAAATAATTTTGGGTAAATGGTTGCAAATAACTTGTGCCATTAAACCATTGCAATAGAACAGAAATTCAAGGATAAGAGGAATTGTTTCAGTGGTGCTGTGATTAATTAAAACTTCCCAGATTTTATCTAATACACTTTGATCCTTCCTGAGAGAACTAATCTGAAACTGAAAACTTTGGTTTGAAATAGATTGGGCTGAGAGTGGGACTGCAGGCAACAGAGTCTGGGAATGTGCCAGAGGGGGTGAGAAGGGAAAGTAAGGGATCAAATGCTGGCGTTTGTTTTCTGTGTGCGATTGGGATAACAGCGTCATTTTCATAGTTAGTGAAGACGTAAAGCAAGTTTCCTTAAACCTTTCTTTCTGGACCGTTGTGAAGCTAAGCTAGAACACTCTCCGGCTTTGAGTTGGAGACTTTCTCAGAGGGTTCCAGTTTAAACTTCCAAGACAATTCTTCCAGACTCCCCAACCATGAAGACCCAATGCAGTGACTACAACATGCCCTATAATGCATCTGTCTGGGTAAGTATGGCATTCAGTTGTTTGGAGTGTGGAAAATTGGGGCCATCAGCGAAGTTTATGTTGTTTTAACTGATAATGATTCTTTCTTTGAACCTGAAATTAGACATATTTAATACAGCATATATTCTGGCTCGTTTTGGGATTTTTAAAAAAAAAAAAAAAAAATTTAACATTAATCCACAAAACCCATCACAGGAATTCAGGTTCTTGAGACAGATGTCTTGCATTTCATTAACAACACCCTACGTGGATACAGTTTCACAGGCATGCAGTCTGTGATCTGTGCTTACTGATGTTACTGTCCACAACTATTAGCTGATTGAAGATACTATACTGACTGTATACTGACTAGAGTGAATGTGAAATGGGTACCTTTATGCCAAAATGCCACATTGTGATGTTATGCAACTGTCTTAGAGATGTAGGCCAGAGTGCTTATGAGGATGCACGTACACAATCTCTACATTGAAATAACACCATGGTGATTTACGCAACATGACCAGATCTAGTCCTTATTTACTAATTGCAACTTGCCGTCTTGCTTCATTCTGGTGCACTTCTGCAGATGAATATATATCACTTGGTATCCGTTATCTGGCATTATATTTTGTCTGAGTCACCACCTTGTGTGATATGCAATCTGGATGTGTTGACTCTATGCCCCTCCCCCTCCCCAGGACTTGACACATCAAATGATCTAGGCTGGACACAATGATGAATAACTTTCCAGGGACCGATATGTTCATATAGGAATCTCAAACTCCAACTGGGTTCAAGTTGGGATAACTGTTTGCTTGTTGACTGTACTGTTGTATTATTTTCTCCATTATTTAGAGCAGCAGTACATAGATTTAACAGCTATCCAAAACATGCTGTTTTGTATTTGATAATCATAGATCTTACGATGTGAATGGTGTGCTGAGAGATCAGTCAACTGAGCAAGAGGTAATATGTTGCACTCCCCATTTTCTGTGCATGTCTTGGAAGAGTACACTAATGTACCGCTAGAGTACTGCAAACTTGTTTGGCATACCTCAAATTGTGTACAGCAATGTGTCAACGGCTATTGTACTGTATCTTTGATTTGTTGCACAAAAGCATCAGCCTCAGTATTGCATAAAATATTGCATTCGGAAAGTGAAGTTCTTTTGATTGTTGAGATTGATAGAATTGGCACATTTTGCTCAAATTGATTAATACAGACAGAAATCACTTGGAAAAGCTCAGTAGGTCTGGCAGCATTTGTGCAGAGAAATGAGAGTAAATGTTTCGGGTAAATGACCCTTCCTCAGAACCTTCAGAAGGATCACTTGACCTGAAATGTTAATTGATTTCTCTCCACAGATGCTGCCAGATCTGCTGAGCTTTTCCAGCAATTCTGTTTCTGATTTATAGCATTTACAGCTTTCAGTTTTGATTTTAAAAAGGACATTGCTCAACTGATGCCGGACCAAAATGCATTCATTCACATGCTAGTCTCTTGGATTTTTCTTTTCTCATGTGACCTATGTTAATACGATCGAGCATACCTTGATGTAGAGCTTATGGAATAACCACAAATTTGCCTTTGATTATATTTTTGGAGCATACTAGTTACACTCTTTCTGGTCAGATGATCAGTTTGGGGACCTGCAGGATGCATTCAGTCCACCTGTTGATGGTAGTTGTCTTGAGCTGTTGCAGGTGGTTATGTGGTTCAGTTTGCTGAATCTGCTCTACTTCGCTGTGACTCAAATGTATGAGATTGATGTTGCGGCCTGGAATCTGTGGTGCTGCAACTCATGGATCGCAAAATATGTTGATCTGTATGTACTGGTAGGTAGATAATAGCTAGAGCAGCTGTTTTTAAATATAAAATGTTTCAGATGTCCATCTGGCAGATCCATGTTGCATTTGATACGTATTGTGCCAATGCATGAAAAGTCAAATTGATTACAAGCATATGCCTTGTCTTGTGTCTTATGTAAGATGCATAAAGGGATGATTTTGTCTTGGCATACAGAGACTATAACATAGGAGCAGAAGGAGGCTTATTTGGCTCATTGTGTCTGCTCTTTAATTCAGTGAGGTCATGGCGACTTTGATAATCATCATCTCCACCTCAACTCCTTTCCATCTCTAAGAAGATGTTATTATCTTGATACTGGGCTGGCAACATAGCCTTTGAGGCTTGCATTCCAGTCCGGATAAAACAATATCTATCCTGCTAATTATGCTGTCTGTTATCTTCTATATGGCTTTAAAATATGGGCTATGCATAGATGCCACCTCAAGGCCCTTGTACAGTACCATTTTAATGCTGTTTGAGTTGGATTCTCCACATCGGCTGGGAGGGCAGATTTACTGACTCCATACGCTCAAAGCAGCCAATAGCACCAGCATTGAGGCCATGTTCATCCAAAGCCAATTCTGCTGGGCTGGCCTCTTGCTTAAGATGCCTGAGCATCCAGCTGCCGAAGTAAATCATCTTTGCCCAGCTCAAGAAAGGCAGTTGAATAAGAGGAGGACAAAGAAAGTATTTCAAAGATTCTCCTGAAAGCTTCCCTCAAGAAATGCAGCAAGGAAGCCAATATGGGGGAAACCCTTTTTGAGAAGAAACTGATCTGGTGGAAGCTTCTGTACAAACAGACACAATTCTTCAAGAACACCTGTCGGCAAGAGTATGAAAAATGAACCAGATAAAGGAATACCAGCAAATTCAAGGCCAAGGACAAATTTCACACCCCAGAAACATCTGCCAAATGTGTGTCAGAGCTGCAGCTCTAGGACCAGGTTCATTAGCCACTCGGGGATCCACCGAACCCATGACCACTGACATGGAATTTCCTAGATGGGCAGTCGTACATGTTAACGTAAGACCGGTATATATTCCAATTTCCTCTCCCCAATTGAATGGCTTCCTGTGAGGCAATGTCACAAGCTGTTTGCTCATCTTCCCTGCAGCCCCCACTCTCATTCACACAGCTTGCAAGAACCTCCTATAGTCAATGGGCAATTGCATGGGCTGAGATTCCTTGAACCCTACCCCCAGGTCTGTATGCCTGCCCTGCCTACGGTTGCAATGTGTAAATATAACATTCTCCCAACTGTAGGGCAATGTCTGCAGCTTGGACTCCAGCTTGTCAACTTCTATCTGAAGTCTCTCAAGCTACAAACAGTTGATGCAGATTTGTTCTATGGATCACCTTGGTGTCTGCCAGCAACACTTCATCTCTCCTGTTAAAAGCATTCTGTACAATTTTGTTTATTAATTGCTGTAGAATCCTTGCCCTTTACAGTGAATGTTTCTCATTCCTTCTGAGGAGATCACTTGGGCAGAGATCTAAAGTCTTTTTGGCTTTCTGAAAACAGCAATTGCTGATGATCACAGCGGGTCAGGCAGCATCTATGGAGAGAGAGCAAGCGAACATTTTTTGAGTTTAGATAACTTGAAACGTTAGCCTGCTGTCTTTACATGCATGCTTCCTGACCCGCTGTGATCTCCAGTATTTGTTGCTTTCAGTACAGGTTCCAGCATCTGCAGTAATTTGTTCCTCTTTCAGCTTTGAGTGCTTCCATATGGTGTTTCAATTTCAGATGTACTGTCTGACTGCAGTCTGTAAGCTGTGTCATTGCTATTTCCTTTTAGGTGCAGAACAATGTTGACTCTTCACGGACAAACGCTTTGGAAGTTTCTTTAGCACTGTGTTCTTTGGATCTTTGCTCCACAAAAACACATTGTGTCTATTTTGGCTTTCTCTGGACAATTGGACATCACAGTTTAGAGGCTTTGTTGTCTTTTTTTTTGTTTTTTTTTGGGAACATGGCTCCCAAAGGTCATGAAATGCTAGAGACTGGTTGGTTTGTCTCAATGGGTCAGACTAAGCAATCTCATATACAAGATTTGGATGTTTTGAACCTGTTATGGCCGCGATAGTTCCAAGTCAAACACTCGTAGATTCTGCTGACGTCTTCAGTAGGCCTGCAGGATGTTTTCCTAGACGCTTCAGTCATGAAAATTACAAACTATATATTGTTTATAACTTGTAAAATATGCAATATTCTTATTAACCAGTTTCTGTGTGTCTGTGAGTACTGTGGAGTATTTTTCGGATGCATGTGAATAAGTAATCCTCTTTATTTAACCCATGAAAAGGTTGTAAATTATTCAAATGTCCCCACACTCGACTTAAGAATCTTGCACCACTTCCTTTTTCAAAACACATTGGAAACAGATATTTGTTCTTTTCCCATCCCTGTCTATAATAGTGAGGAATCTGTTTCCGTAAGGCTTTGAGATGTGGATCCCAGATTATAACAACTTGATCTGTTAAAACCTTCTCCGTTTGTAAGTGAAAATTTCTTTTATGGTGGTTAGTGTGGTCTCTCATAGTGATTGGCATTAATGAAAATTGAATTTAATAATTCAAGGTCTGACATTTATAATATATAATTAGATTTCTAGCTCTCAGGCTATTGGTGTGCCTTGGTGCTTCCAGTAATTTCTCTTTTATCTCTATCCATTACTCTACTAACCTTTCATACATTAATCTTAGTTGTTTAAATATGTATGTTGTCATAGCTCCTATGATATTATAAACTTGAGCTGCTTTTCATTTTCAAGGTTCTGCTTGTAAACGTTGCCTAATGTGACAAGATGGCAGAGGCAGACTGGGAGCTGAGTAAGGAGAACGTTCAGCCTTTGAAACAAGGCCGGGATGTGAGTACGCTTCAGGATGTGCTTGCACAGCGTGAAGGTCTAAGTAATATCAGTATTCAAGAGCAGAAACTGTGAGTAATGTTGTTTATTTGGTTTTTGTTTTTGAAAGTAATTTGCTAGGGGGCTGGAGTGGAAGCACTGCATTATTCAAACTTCAGAATAGTTCTAAATGTAGGTAGAAGGGGACAAGCCATTTTTAAACATTTATGGCAAATGATTTTCTCAAATGGAGAGAACAAAGTAGATCATAGTTCTACCGTGCAGATTATGCAATGTTGTTGTAATTGCACTGCTCTTTTCATGTTTTCCCCTGCCTAACTACTCTAGATAAAGTTGTTCTCCTTAAATGCTTTCATCTGAGATGATGTCAGGTTAATCCGCATCCAAAGAACCTGCTCTGAAAATAATGCTCACAGTTTGACAACTGTTACAAATTCCACAGCAGCCAAGATTCTAAAACAATCAAAAACCTCTTTAAAACAAGTTGCAACAACTTGTCCTATCTCCCAATGTTAAAAGACTCTTTGCTTTAAAAAATGTT
This sequence comes from Ginglymostoma cirratum, assembly GCA_024137785.1. NCBI lineage: Eukaryota > Metazoa > Chordata > Chondrichthyes > Orectolobiformes > Ginglymostomatidae > Ginglymostoma > Ginglymostoma cirratum. Next base: position 10,608,498 of record JAHRHZ010000133.1, on the reverse strand, counting down.
CTAGATGCTTATGATAGTATTAGAAATAAACTAGTTTTGATGATTGTGATCTTTCTTTCACCCTATTTTCCTGGAAAAAAGGCTGCTGCCTTACGTCATAGTAATTGTTTGTACAATTAAGTTGCTTCCAAGCCAATCCAGGTGGTCCTGAAAGCGAGCCGTATAGGGTGGGTGTGAATGCATCTTGCCCATGATGAGAGGGCCTTGCAGATTCCTTTTGATAGGCATTAGCACATAAGTTATGGCCTAGATAGGAACTGGCAGTTTTTGTGATCACCTTGCATGCCGTCAGTCAGCAAGGCAGTAGATAGCTTAAAATTAGTCTCACAATTTGCCATGGTGAGATTTGAACTTATGACTACTTGTTGCAAGTGGAAAAAATGCATGGCAGCTTTTAGTCAAACATTTATTTCATATCCGCGTTCAATAAATCAGACTATGCAGTCTGCTCTGAAAGTGGAGCATTGTCCATATTTGCTACTTTATTCATCCCGTAATCAACCATTTTGTATTGAATCTTGTAACGAGGATAGCTTTAGCAATCTAACCAATCATCTGAATAAGCAACGTCTGATCTAAATGAAAGAAGACTGCTTGAAAAATGGAAAAAGGAAGGTTGCTATCTTAGGGATGAGAGGGCAAGCTCGTTACCAAAATACAGTCATAGTAGGAGAAATCTATTTCTCCTGTTCCATACAAGCAAGAAGCAATAGTCGGCCATGCGACCCTTTTTGAGTTCATTCTGCCATTTGATTAATATCATGACTAGTCAGGGATATGCAGGAATATAGAGTTGAGGTTAAAATCAGATTAATCTTTCACCCCTTTTTTGATAATCACATATCTGTCTATCTGTCTCTGACTTTAAAAGATCTCTGCATCCATTGCCTTTTGAAGAAAGGAATTCCAAATGTGCTCAACCATAAATATGTTTTCCTCACCTGTTTTAAATGGGGGAGTGTTTTTTTTTTTTTTTAAATTTAAAAATATGTCCCCTAGTTCTAGAATCTCCCTCCAGAGGAAACCTAGTTTCTACATGAGAGATAAAAGGTACTGCAGATGCTGGAGAATCCAAGATAACAAGCATGGGGCTGGATGAACACAGCAGGTCAAGCAGCATCCTAGGAGCAGGAAAACTTGACGTCTCGGGCCTAGGGTTTAGGCCCGAAACGTCAAGTTTTCCTGCTCCTATGATGCTGCTTGACCAGCTAGTTTCTACATCTACCTGGTCAAGTCCTCTCAGGATCTTGTGTTTCAATTAAGTCACCTCTGACCCTTCTAAACTCCTGAGGATACACGATGAGCTTTCCTTCCTTATAAAGTAATCGGCTCATTCCAGGTTTTAGCCTGATAAACCTCTGAACTCTTCCAATGTGTTAACATCCTTCTATAAGTGTGGTTACCATTACTGTAGATGCAGTCTCATCAATGCCTGTATAACTAAGCGTAACCTTCCCACTCATGCATTCAATTCTCGTCATAATAAAACTTAAATTCAATTAATTTTCCTGATTGCTTCTGTACCCATATGCTAACTGTCTGTTCCAGGACACACCGGATCTGTCTGCATCTTAGAAGTTGCAACTTCTCACCATTTAGAGAATATGCTTTTCTTTCTTTCCAAAATGGAAAATTTCAAACAGAATATTTTACACTTGCCCACGTTTATACTCCTTGTCAAACCATTGTCCATTCACTTATCTATCTACCTTTTTGAAGGGTCCTTTTTGGCTTTTTCACAACTCACGTTTCCTACTATCTTTATATCAGCAAATGTCACCACCAGACTTTCAATCTCTTCATCCAAATAATTTATCTAAATTATAGAAAGTTAAGGCTCCAAAACTTACCTTTGTGGCGTACCACTCTCATGACATCCTGCTGACCTAATGAAGACCCACTATTTCCTACTCTGCTTCCTGTTAGCCAGCCAACCTTCTGTCCATGCCAATGTATTACCCCAGCACCATAAGTTTGTTTTATTTTTTTATTTTCTGATGTAACACCTTTATTAAAAGCCTTCTGAAAATCCAGTACAGTACTTCTATTGGTTCCCTTTTGTCCACAGCACTAGTTACTACTTTAAAGACCTCCAATAAATTAAACATTATTTCCCTTTGACAAAACCATGTTGGCTGCCTGATTACAGAACTATATATTTAAGGGGGCAGCATGGTGGCTCAATGATAAGCACTGCTGCCTCAGTGCCAGGGACCCGGGTTGATTTCGCCCTTGGCTTACTGTCTGTGTGGAGTTTGCACATTCTCCCTGTGTCTGCAAGGGTTTCCTCTAGGTGCTCCGGTTTCCCCCCTCAGTCCAAAGATGTGCAGGCTAGGTGAATTGGCCATACTAAATTGCCCGTAGTGTTCGGGGTTGGGTGGGTTGTGGGGAGATGGGATTGGTTTTCTCTCCAAGAAAACCAGTTCCAGCTTCTTTAATCGGCCTCATTTCTCTGGAACTATTCTTGTAAATCACTTTTGCATTCTCTCTAATGCATTCACATTTTTTCTATAATATGGCATCCTCAACTGTACGCAGTACTTCAGCTGAGGTCTAACAATTGTCTGTCTTCTACAAGTTCAACACCACATCCCTGCTCTTGTACTCTACACCCCTGTTTAGTAAAGCTAAGTACAGTATATGCTTTACTAACTGTCCCTACTTGTCCCGCTACTTTCAATGATCTGTGCGCATTTGTACCCAGGGCCCTCTGCTCCTGTACCCACTTTAAAATGGAGGGTAGAATTTCATATTGTCTTTGTTCTTCCACCCAAAATGCTGCATCATCTCGTTTCTCTGCTTTGAACCTTGCCTGTCACCAAATTCCCACTCCTCCGACTTGTCATTGTCCTTTTTTGGAGTTCCACACTATCCTCCTCACAGTTTACAGTTGATAGTTACCTTGAACTTATCTAAGTGACCCGTTTTATTACATCTTTAGTAATAGCTACTAACATTTTCCCTATGACCGATATTTAGCTAACTGGCCTGTAACTTCCTGCTTTCTGCCTTCTTCCCTTCTTAAACAAAGGAGTTACCTTTGGCTATCTTCCAACCTAAAGAAGCCTTCCCCAAATGTAATGAGTTTCTGAAAATTGAAATTAATGCATCAACTATCTCACTAGCTCCTTTTTAGATCCTAGGATCAAATCCATCAGGACCGAGGGACATGTCAACTCAGTTCCAATAATAACTTGGCGCTACTTCCCTACTAACTGAAGTTTTCAATTGCTGATTTATAGGATGCTTATTTTTCAGAACTAGTTACTCAGAACAGTTTACATCTTCTTCTGTCATGGATTTCAGCCTGACCCTAACGTTCATGATCAAAATTCTACCCTTAACTTTCTAGTTTTTTTTTTTGGTAATGATTGCCCTTCACTGTTTTAGATCACAAAAGACTTACTGTTGTCCACCTGAAGATGTTGACTGACCTGTTTCTGTGTTCCCTGCATCTCTGGTATTTTATCTTTTTATTAGTATTTTGTAATTCCTGCTCAGAGGTTGCAATGATCTATTTGATCATTATTCCTATTCCCTTGTTTGGTTAGATTTCCTTTTGTAGGATTTCATGCTTTCTCACAAGGCAAGTTAGACTTCAAACAGCTGTGTAAACGTGGGATAAAACCAGCCATTGTGTTGAAGGTCCTTCTCTATTAGCTGTCACAAATGCAGGCATTCTAGATTTATGATGCAGCTCTGAATTGGAAGCTCCATGGGTGAAAAATTGACGCTAGAATCTTATTTAAAATTTTTCGAGCAACTATGATGCCTCACTTTAGACACCCTGGTCTTGAAACTCCATCAAGACCCACTCAGACGTGGACTGCCTCAGCGACTGTTCAGGTTCTTGTAGTTTAGCTTTCTTTCCTGGAATTCTTAAACTGTGCTTACTGGTACTTACTTACTGGTAAAACTCTCTAACTTTTTCACAGCTGACTTCACCAAACTCTGCATCTTGCCAAGCTGATGCATTGAGCATTTGCTGCTTGTGGCTTTCAACTCCCAAACTCAACTGTTCTGAGGCATTATTTATGAGAAGGCTGGTTTTTGCGCCCTAACTCTAACACTTGGCTACCTACTAACTCCCAGAGCATGACTGCGTAGAGTTTTGAAACTATTTTTTATTCTTTATTGATTCCTCAAATAGACAGATGTCCTTTTGTGACCTTTTCAGCCATCCAGCTAAATAGTTCTTTTCTACATGGCACTTCATGGTATGTCATCTTCTCCAATTGCCTGTGATCTGGGAACTGGACCGCATGAATTGTTTTTGTTTAGTCTGTTAACCTTTACAACAAACCCTATCCTTGCTAAGCAGTATTGAATATAACTAATATTTAGGAACAGTCACATGTAGCAATGTCTTTGAACCGCCTGTTCCACGAATGTTATGATATTCACAGAGTGCTGGATCCAACAGCACAAAATTCTTCACATTCTGTTGACTCTAAGCTCATTCTGAACCAGTTGTCTGTGAACATCTGCCAGTATGCACAAAATATTTTGTCATCTTGGTTCTCTGCGTGCAGTTGTTGTGGTAAAAGATATTTAAAATTTATTCCTGTGATACATGTGTTTCTGGCAAGGCCTGACTTACCCACTGCAAAGATGGTGTTAATGAACCTTTTTCTTGAGCCATTGCATTCTGTATAACTAGTTTTAATCCATCAACAATAAAGACACAATGATGCATCTCTAAGTCAGGATGGCATCTGACTTGGAGGATAACTTGGTATTTTTATGCTCCAGCTGCCTCTGTCCTTCCTCAGAATAAGCAATGATTCTTCTCGGCTTAATAACATTGTTAATATCATGCAGAGCAATAAAAAAATATGGTTGCCTTATAGTTTTCTACATCTGGATTGTCTAACTTGCAGTTATTTCATAGTGCTTAAACAGTCATGCCACTATGTGGATGCCTGCCAATGTTTATCTTAGTTAGCAATGTCATTTCATTATAAGTACTCTTCTTTTCCCAGAGCCTTTGAGGCAGAAATCAGATTTTATTCTGGTAATGACCCTCTGGATGTCTGGGACAGGTAAGTGGTTAGATTTTTCAATCCATTGCTTCACTAGAAAGAATTTGGGGCTTAATATTATCCTAGAAATTACATTTCCTGTAAGGTCTGTTTATTTCAACTAGATTTATGTCGCAAAAATGAAATCATAATTTGATTATCAAATGATTTGTGTGTAGCTAGAGAAATGACACAGGAGGGTAACTTCAGTTTTCTGGGCCAATGGGACCAGTTCTGAGACAGGGAAAAAGTATTTAACATAGATACTTGAACCTTAATATGGCTGGAACACAAGTGTCTTGAGGAAGTAGAGATTAGGAAATCCAGCTGCACCAGAAGCTGAAACACAGAGCTATAGAATAAAGTGCTTTTGGAAGAATCTAGGGAGGAAAATACAAGCTAGTTCAAGATGGGTTTTGATGAAATGTATATGAAATGTGTTTAGTGTTCAGATGAGGCAGTGCTCTAGTGGAATTATCACTAGATCGTTTAATCCAGAGACCGAGGTAAAGTTCCTGAGACCTGGGTTCAAATCCCACCATGGTAGATGCTGGAATTTGAGTTCAGTGAACGTCTGGAATCAAGAGTTTAACGGTGACTATGAAACCATTGGTAATTGTCAGGAAAATCATCTGGTTCGCTAATTCTCTTTTTTGGAAGAAAACTACTGTCCGTACCTGGTCAGGCCTATGTGACTCCAGACTCTTGACTACCCTCTGGGCAATTAGAGGGTGATAAAGCTGACCTAGCCAGCAACGTCTCCACTACATTAGTAGCTATTTATTTTAAATCTTAAATTGTGTTTCCCATTCAAGTGTGGGACCAGTTATGTCTGTATCATATCTTCAGTTCTACATCCACAAGTGTCTAATGTTTTTGCAGCATCCATTTTCCTCAGAAGATCAATGCAGTGTAGCACTTTAAAAAAAAAAGTGTACAACGTTACATGAAATTTTAAAATTGAGAAGGAAGTACTTTTCTTTTTAGAAGCACAAAAATGATGTCTTGCACTCCTGTAGGATCTCAGGTCAAAATTGAGACTTCAGTTACAGTTGGGATTGTTCTGGTTGCATCCTCATTGCCAAATAGAGGGATACGACTGGTGATTATAGGCCAGTTAGACAAATATCGATTTGTGAATGTTTTTGCGCATTAATACAAGCCAGAATTATTTGTCACTTGAGGTACCTCATTGATATGATATTAAAATTGCCATGAATTTGTTAAAGTAAAATAGTGCTTGACTCACTTGATTTCTTTTGAACTATGACAGAGGATTGTCAAAAGGTTTCTGATAAAATATCACAATTAGCAAAATTTAAATCCCATGGACACGTGGTTGCAAAGTTAGGTAAGAGGCAGACATCTGTAATGAAAATCCCTTTTCAGGGTTGAAGGAGAAAAACAAATGGTGTTTCTCCAGAGGCTATTTTTTTAAAATTGTTATTTACCTGGCTAGCCAGCATAATTGCTTTTAATTGACTTTTAAGTCCCATTCAATGGAGAGGACAACTGGTGAAATGTGCAGCCATGTAGCAGATGGTATTTAACAGAAAAATGTCAGATGATTTTTGATGGGAAGAGTAGGGAAATATAGTACGTTTAAACTATTATTTTTAATTAGTACGTTTTAAAAGTACGTTTAAAATATTAAAGGAAGTTGAGGAACAGATCTAAATTTCATAAGAACATATGAACAGAAGAAAATCATTCAGCCTGCTTTTGTGGCTCAGTGGTTAACACTGCTGCCTCACAGCACCAGGACCCGGGTCCAATTCCATCCTCTGGCAACTGTGTGTGTGTCCTCCCTCAGTCCAAAGATGTTCAGGTTAGGTAGGTTGGCTGTGCTAAATGATCCAATAGTGTCCAAGGTGGGTTAGACAGGGGAAATGTGGGGTTATGAGGATGGATGGGTCTGGGTGGGATGCTTTTCGGAGTTTTGGTGTGGACTCAATAGCCAGGGATTCTGAACTTGATCATAGGTGATCATCTACATCATTGCCACACTACAGCTCTTTTTCCATGTCCATTGGTGTAATTATTATCCAGAAATCCCTTGAACACACTCAAAAACATGGCCTCCACAGCCCTCTAGTGTAGAAAATTCCAAGGATTCACCACCATCAGAGTGAAGAAATTACTTCTCATTTCACACTGAAGGCCTCGCTTTTGAGTTCATCAGCCAAGGGGTGTGTACGTACATAAATCTTTGAAGATGGCAGGGCTTGTGAAAACTTACTAAAAAAAAAAAACAGGATCCCTTGACTTTAGAGATGAAGTACAAAATTGAGGAAATTGTGCAAAATTTTGTTAAAAACTCTTTTGGGACTTATCCAGAATATTGTTGAGTTTTTTTTCCTTTTGCTTCATGAACGACTTGAGGCTTTTAGAAGGTGTTTGTTAGAACTGTTCTGAGGATGAGGAACCCCTTCTGGAGTATTATGTCTAGTTCTGGTCACCCTGTTGTAGGAAGATATTATTAAGCTGGAGAGAGTTCAGAAAAGATTTCCCAGGATGTTAGGGATGGAGAGTTTGAGCTGTAGGGATAGGCTGGGACATTTTTCACTGCGGCGTAGCTGCAGAGGTGTATAAAATCATAAGAAGTATAAATAAGGTTAATGGCAGGTGTCTTTTCCCTAGGGCGGGAGATTTCAAAACTATGGGGCATATTTTTCAGGTGAGAGGAGGAAAAATTTTAAAGACATGAGTGGCAACTTTTTTTGTTTTTAGTGTGGTTCACATGTCGAATGAACATCCAGAGGAAGTAGTGGAAGCTGGTACAGTTATGTTTAAAAGATATTTGGATAAGTACAGGAATTAGAAATGTTTGGAGAGAGGTCGGTCAAGCACAGGCAGGTGTCTTAGTTTAAGTTGGGATTGTGGTGGGCATGGACTGCTTGGACCAAAGGGTCTGTTTTGAGCTGTATGACTCAATGATTTCTAAAAGAGAATAGAGAGGCTGTAGTGTTGCTCCTAGCAGTGGAAGGTTCATTGAAATCATGTAGGGTTTAGATGTGGTTTTCAGAGGCAGAAGGATCAGTAATCACAGCACACTGCTTTCAGGTTATCGGCAAAAGAGCCAGAATTGACATGAGGAATTTTTTTCCTTTTGTGTGACCTGAAAATACATTGAATTTTGTTTTGGACTTTACATTAAAAGAGAATTTCATTAATTCTCGAAGGAGTAACAATTAATGGTCTCTGGACAAAGATAAATAACATTAACTCGAGCAAAGTTTGTGTAGGCCAATAGGCTAAATGGAGTTCTCGGATCACTTGTGAACTGCTTTTAATCTGATTTTTAAACGTACTGTGCAGATTTTTGCATAGCACTCTAACTCTGTGATCCACAAAAGTGCAGTAAGCTGAAATGTCTGTTCAAGTGCTTAAAAGTTTTGAAACTTTCTGTTGCTTTTATTGGCTTTTTGTTTTCAACAGATATATCAAATGGACCGAACAGATGTTTCCACACGGTGGAACAGATAGTAATCATTTGGCTCTATTGGAAAGGGCTTTGAAACTCTTCCTGAAGGATGATCGATATTACAGTGATCTGCGGTACCTTGGTCATTGGTTAAAGTTTGTAAGTGTGCTTTTTGTTTAATGAATCTTAGATGATCATTGCAGTCTTGAGTCTTCATCATTTCTTGCCTATTTGTAATATTATGTCAATATTTAATAAATTAACCGTTTTTTAAAAAAATTCGACTTTGAGGTTTTTTTTTTTCGATAACTATTTCTTAAATTTTTCATACTGGTTTTGCCTCATGGTGGTAATAATTCTGTGCTAAGTTATAACCGAAACCACCAATGTTCCAGTACTTGTCTAAATGACTTGATTACACAATAAATTTTATCATTAATATCGCAATGATAAAAAAAATCAATCGGGCTCCCGTTGTTCACTGTTAATATAGAGTGAGAGTGCTAGCTCTGATCCACCATCTGGCTTCTCTCTCTTAACCATAGGCTGCTTGTTCACCTTTTCCTTCAGCCACTGTGGTACCTTCCCTAAAGTTGGTTAAATTCTCTGTGAATTATCCTAAATAAAACAATCTCTTCAATTATAAATATTAAAATAAAAGAACTGGGCAGGTAATCAAATACCAAGGCTACATTGTTGAAATGGGGAGAGTATTTATAAATAAGAATTTGTTTGCAAAATTGCTAGCCTGACTTTACTATAGCTGAGTTTGCAGGAATCAGAAGTATCAAAAACCCTGCACATTTTCTGTCTATAAATATGAGCTTCCAATTGTCTGCTACTTCAACATGCCGTGCTCCCATGCCAACATTTCTGTTTCAGGTTTGCTATGGTGTTCCAGCGAGCCTTGGTGCAAGTACCCAGCCCCACTCTGGTCCCATCATGGCATAGGTTGCTTTTAACATAGCTGACACATTCTCATTACCCTTGTTTTAACATTATATCGCTTGGTTTCAGCACAGCCCAATCCATTTTCCCCCCCGCCGTTCTCAGCTCTCTCTGTCACTTTAGCTTCTGTTCTGTCATGGCCTACTTTTCGTAATCTCCTCATCTGCCTACTCCTTTCTTATCTCTGTCACCTACTGGCTCACTTCTCATGACCAACATCCACACCGTTCCCTCCCCACCCCACCCCACTACCATCACCTCATCTTCGGCATAAACAAAATAAATAAAAATTTTTCTTAGTGGCTATTGGCTCAGATGAAGTGTCATCAATCTCGAAGTTAACTTTGCTTTCTTCACACACATGCTGCCAGACTTAGTGAGTTTCACCGGCAACTTCTGCTTTGTATCAAAAGCCCTACATTGCCTATTCAAACAATTGGTTTACCTGTTAATTCATTGTCTCTGGAGATGAGCTTCCAATACAAAATTGCTAAAATCCTTTCCTTTCTCTCTGAACATTAATCGCTTCCAGGTTGACTACTGTACTGACCCACTAGAAATGTTTGACTTCTTAAAGAGCAAAGGAATCGGTGTATCTCATGCTGCTCTTTACGTCGCTTGGGCTGAACGGTTTGAACTAATAGGGAACAACAAAAAGGCAGAAGCTGTCTTGCAAGAAGGCATTCAGCTCAGTGCTGAACCAGTGGAAAAACTGCAGCACCATCTGAGGTAACTACTATCTGTGATAAGTCTAAGAAGGGTGTATTTTATTTTTGTTACCATTTGGGCAGAATTGCTGGCTACAAGATTGAGTGAATAAAATTGCCTATTATTTTAAAGGTTAGATATTGAATATGGTATCTGGATTGAGATCTGTGGGACAGCTTGCCCTGAAACCCCAGGAGGTATATTTGCTGCCCAAGCAGTCACATTCTCATGATTTTTTTTTTCTGAAATGCTTTTTGATTTACCCATGTCACCAGTAACCTATCACCATGTTTATATTAAAAAACAAAGAACTGCCCTTTCCATAGCCCTCAACTTGGATTTTTTAAAATCTGTTTTGGATGTTGATTGATCACTACCCTACTCCCACTTGCTGCCACTCTTACCATCCTCTGAACACTTGAGAGTTCACTGTCCCTCTTCCTGCCGGATTGCCCGAGCAGTGCAGTGAACAGGGGCAAAAACAATGACATCAGTAGCAGCAACTTCCTGTTCCAGTGGTGGCAGGAGATGCTCAACAGATGAAGTAGCATTTGGGGCAGGAGAAACTATTTAGTGATTCATCAGAAGTGGAAAATATTTAGAGATGTGATTGGTTTTAAGCAAATGAGGGGAAAGGTGATGAAAATATCCAAAGTAATTCAATTGGAATGCAGGAGAGATTAAATGATTGACCATGGTATATCAATTCAGACCAGTGATCCAATCAGTCACTTTGGATTATGTATCTAGTTTCCAAGGTAAATAATCTGAATTATCCATCTTCTACATCAGGGAGTATCACCTAGTGCACTGGCTTCTGTGACTGTACAGAAGGACACTCTTCTTGCTATAGTCATCAAAGGCTGTTGTAATTGGTACATTATATTTTTGTTCTCAGGCACTTTCAATCCCGGGTATTTAAACAGGTTGTGGCCTCCATAGCTGAAGGAACAAATGAAGACTCAGTTCCTGAGCCAACTCAACAACAAAGAACTAGTCTTGGAGATCTGAAACGGCGTGGACAAAAGAAAGCCATGGCACCTGTCAAGAGGGTTGGCGGTGCAGTGAGATGTAAGACCGTTTCTGTCTTTGTCCCATGCCCTCCCCCTCCTTGCTCTCACTATAGAGAAGAAACAAAGGGTAGTGTCAAAGCTGAAAAAAAATCACAGGGTGCCTAACCTCTATGTACTTGGTTTATAATTTCTAAAATTAATTTCTACGTCTTATCCATGGCCATGGTATCGTTCCTAAAGTGTGGTGCCCTGAACTAGACACTATTCCAGCTGAGATTCAATCAGCAATCAATTAAAATTTGCCTTCATTTCCTTCCTTCAGTTTCTTTACACATTTCCATGCTCTCTCCTCTTCCTCTGATGCACTGCTGAGTTTAAATTGTGTTGGAGAAACTGTTTTCTTGTTGCCTGTAAGTTGTAACTAACTCAGTGACGAAGATGTATTGATTATGGAGGGTGATTGATTGAGTGATTTATTTATTTACTATTCTCATCCCACCCCGGTATTTATTTATGGATGACTGAGTTTTTTTTTTGGTTTTAGCACTAAACCAAGGACTTGGCCACCATGTGGCACCTGCTCAGGAGCAGAGTGGTACCTTTGAAGTGTTCAATGAAAATCGATTGGACACCCAACCTGTAGAACAACTGAGATCAACAGAGAAGCAGTGGTCTACACTTCCTTCAACTTCTGCTAAAGAGAACGAAATTGTCCCAGGACCCTGGAATACATCTGGAATGCGGGTCAGTGGAATAGGATGTTTTTAAACTAATTATAGTGAAATTTACCATCCCAGAATAGGTTGTAGAAAGGAGGCCTAAAATTGTGAGACCCATGAGGGGTGCTGAAGTATTTTCCCTACCCCCTCTGCTGGGGTTTACCAGCATGGGTGAGGTATTAGTGACCTGTCTGTACTGTGACCTACTGGTTCAGCTGATATTTAATTAATGGTAGCATATCCATTGTGTTGTCCTGGCAGACTTGTTTGTGCTTGGTGGTGGGGGTGTCCCTCCTTTATTGCCCAACCTCCTTTGCCAACTGTCATCGTTCTCCAAAGGCCATCATCTTTCGGGCCTAGGTATGACTCCAGTGAGTCATACTGGTTCTCTTCTGGGGCTAGAGTTGTTGGCCACTTTATTAACCATGTGGCTGCAGGCAAATTCCAGCTGTCAAATCAGCTGAGCTCTGGTGTATTTTTGATACCATGATTAGAAGATTGAGTTATAGTCCCACTTCAGGACCTTTTTTAGGTGCAAAGTTGCAGTTAACACTGCAATATTATGTCTTTGGATATAATGCTAAACCAAAACCCCATTGGTTTGTTCAGATCAATGTTTACGCTGAACCAACACACCCAGATTCTTTAGTTGAAGTATATCGTAGAGTTTATCTCAGATTTCACCATCCACTTCTCTCAACCAATCCTATCAAAACTAACACTTCATTTATCTCGTTGCTGTTTGTGAACCTTCCTATACTTAGTGGCTACTATATTTCTCTGCATAATATGTTCTACTTACTACAATGTGTCTTGATAAATGGCAATGAAGAAGCAAGACTCCAATTGCAGTTCACTCTGAGATAGTAAGAACTGCCAATGTTGGAGTCCGAGATAAGTGTCCTTTTCCGAAGAAGGATCCCGACCTGAAACGTCAACTTTCCTGCTCCTCTGATGCCTGGTCTGCTGTGCTCCTCCAGCTCCACGCTGTGTTAACTCAATTGCAGTTGACTTAATTGGAGGCAAACTTGAGTCAAACGGTATGGTTTGGCATATATGATCTATATTGTGGATATGTCTGAATGTCAGAAAACAAATGGGTTGTTGCAATATCACCAGCAGCCAAATTGAAAGTAAGTAAAGCACGTTGTGCTAATAGCGAACTTCCCTTACTAACAAAGAAATTGTAGTTAATTATCAATTTTATTTTAAACCACCAAGTGTTTGAAAATGATAGTTTATTGTGCAAAGTTACTTTGAGCTTTTGTCCAACTTGTTTTCTTTTGAGATTTGTCAAAACTTGAACATTAAGGGCCTCTTTTCACGTGTGGTGAATTTTGTCCCTCACTGTCTTCCATATGGAAGGCAATCGCAATTTATGTCAACAACTAGAAAACCCTCCAGTCTTTCAATTGGAAAGCCTTGTATCTAACTTCTAACTTGGCTTCCAAATGGGTGTTGTAATGCCAGATGAGATTTTGGGCTTGAGCTCTGCAGCAATGGCTTCTGTGAAGATCGGACTGTATATTGATGGCAATGAGGCTCCCTTAAATCCTCTTTTTTTTTTCTAAAGTTGTGTGAATGATAAAGACAGGACTAGGCAGATTCTGAATGGTGAAATCAATAACTTTTTAGTGATAAATTATCTCAAGGCTAAGGTGGTTTATGGATGATGTATTATCTGCCTGTCTGGGTAATGAACACTGAAGTGGTTGATTATGTCTGGAGACAATCCCATTGATAAGCTTGTTTGATGGGAAAGCAAACATTTGGTGAACTTCTCTTGGTTTTTATTTATTGCTATAATCAGAATCCCCCTTTTTTCCCCTCTAAATTGGATATAATCGTTTTGTCAACAATGTTGCTTGGTTTACAAGTTGTGTAGCTGTTTGTCCTAAACCAGCTTGTACGAAGATACTTAGTTAACTGAAAGACCATTTAGTTTATCAATCTGATTTATTCCATTTATCAGGTGCACCGGCGTTCCAATGTACCTGCAGTTCCCTTTTCTACAGTCCTGTCAGCCAAGAAGCCTGACTTCAAGCTTTATGAGGAGGAATCTTCACATGAAGAGACTATGTATGTATAAAATTAGTGACAGTTATTTGGATTGTGTTTCTCTTTACATGTGTAAACCATCTCCTCAAATATCCACCGGAAAAGAAGCATCACACTAGTGTATGGAAAGACATAGTGAAACAAGTAGACATTTGCTGGGTGTGGATTGCTGATCTTGATTTAGGGAGGGGTGCATCCGAAGTTCCATCACCTGTTGTTGTTTTGTTTCTCCTTCCAACTCTAGTTGCTCCATTTTCTTAAGGTTGGGGATGCTCAACCAAAGTTTCCTTATTTTGAAAACTAATTTACAGTTGATCTTGGCTACCAAAACAATTAAAACTTTTTTAATATTTTTGCCAATCCTACTCCTGTAATTTTGATACAGTAGAAGCAGAAAGTTGGATCAGGTTTTCTGTTCCAAACAATAGTTAGGATACATAGTTTGCAACAACCAAGAGTGAGAATCCAGAAGGCTGTGTTGCATTCTCAGTGCCAGGGTTTGGGACACTTTTTTTTTTCTGTAGGCTGGAGAGAGACTTGCAGTGGGAGGTGAAGGATCTATTTGTTGTGGCCTGTGTCGGTATTAATGGCAAATGTGTGACTACGCAGGAGATTCTACTTGGTGTCTGATCAGCTAGGGGCTAAATTTAAAAAGCAAAACCTCAAAGATGGTACTTTCTGGATCATTACATGAACCACAAGCAAATTGGCATAGGGTATATAAGATTACAGAATTGAACATGTGGCTTAAAGTCAGTATGGGAGAAATGGGTTTTGATTCATGAAGTACTGGCATCAGCACCTGCAGAAAGTGGAAGCTGTGCTGTTAAAATCATGTTCACCTGACCCTTCATGGGCCCAGTGTTCTTGCAAATCGTAAAAGTAGTGTCCTCCTTACCATCCTAAATTAAATGAGTGTGAGGGAGGATGTGCAAAATTCAAGAGTATAGACAAGGTCAACAAGGGATTATTAATAAATAATCATAGCGTGACGTGGACAAATTTTAAGACTGCACCAGCAGATTGAGTTGGAGATTGCAAAAACAGTACAAAGACAGGACTAAAGGCTCTACCTGAATGAATTAGCATTCAAAACAAAACAGATAAATTGACAGTTCAAATAGAAATAAATGAGAGATTAGATAAACGATTGTGAGATTGCAAAAACATATTCAAAGGTATGTGACTTTTTAGAAGGATGGGAAGCTAGGAAAGTTTAGAAGGATAACTGGTAGTTTAAAGATGACATCAGTACAATAAAGTTGACCTGGTTTCTAAAGATAAAGATGTAGAATCCATTTGAGAAGAGATGAAAAGCAACAAAAGGAAGAAATCATTTTTGGATTAACAGAATGTTAGGTGAATGTTACAGGAAGAAATAAAGGAGTTTATGGGAAAGCTGCATGAATAATCATAGTTAATTTCTTATTTTACATCTATATTAGACAAATCAGATTGGTAAATGTAGCCTGGAAATTGCGTTCAAAGATTCTTTGCACCAGTTTCTTCTAGAACTATAGACTAGAGACAGAGGATTAATTAATGATTTTATTGTAAAGGTGCTGATTGAATCATCTTACAATCTTGCATTCACATTGAGAAAAAGAAAAGTGGGTCTGAAATTAAATGTTTCCTGCTTGAATAAGACAGCTATGAAAGAATAAGAACAGAGCTAGCTAAAGTGATCTAGGATATTAGGCTAAGGCTTGTAGCAGTTACATCTTGAATTAGGAAGAGAGGGGTGCATCTGAAATTCCATCACCTTCATTACGTTGTTTTTCCCCTTTCAACTTGAGTTGCTCAATTTTCTTAAGGTTGGGGAAGCTCAACCAACGTTTCCTTATTTTGAAAGCTAATTTATAGTTGATCTTGGCTACCAAAACAATTTTGAAGCCTCTAGCATTTACAGACATTTTTAAGGAAATTTTTCACAATACTCAAATGATGCATTCCTTTGAGTGAAAGGCTCTAGGGAAAGGGCTTTCTGTGTGGCTAACTGAAATCAGTATAGACTGTAAAATTTGAAAGAAAAAGCAATTAGTGGCAGGTCAACATTCTGTCCAAATATAAAGTCACTTTTTTTTGAAAGAAGAGAAATTAAAGTATGGATAACAGCTAGCTAGAAATTTAAAACAGTAATATATTCTATAGAACTTTAAAAGGGAAAAGATTAAAGTGAATTGGCTTTGGTCTTCAAAGGTGATGGGTAAAAGTGAATAAATTGAATAAGTATTTTCAGTCTTGACTATAGTTTCCTCCTTCCAAAGAGGAGGATGTTATAACCTTTAATTTTGCAGTCTACAGCATTATGGAATGACTTATTATAGCATTTTGATAACACGTCAATCCCCAAGCATCCTCTGTAATCCTACTTAAGGAATTAAGAATTTTTAAAAATGTATTGTCAAAGATTTTCTGATGAAGGGTCTAGGCCCGAAACGTCAAGTTTTCCTGCTCCTATGATGCTGCTTGGCCTGCTGTGTTCATCCAGCCCCACGCCTTGTTATCTCGTATTGTCAAAGCTTGTCATCTTGCACTCATCAGGACAAATCAGGAATTCTAAATTCCAAAACATCTCAAATTTTACCTCTAGGATAACAGGTGTTGATGGTGTGCTCCCCAGTAGTTTAAATGCATAAGGCTTGGTTATGTTCTGTTTGTCATTTGCAGAGAACAAGACCCTGTTAATGAATGTATGTTGCTTCTAGCAAGTGTGAATGAGCCACATTATGAGCTCATTTATTTCTTTAATTAGTTGTTAATATAAGCACACCGAGGTTTGTTAAGCAAGTGCTGCTAATCATGGAATACATCTAATGACAGATGTTTTGTTTTAAATTTTGCAAGTGCGGGCTGGTTGAGTTTGCTCTATACTCTGCCGATCACATACAACGGAAGGAGAATGGTGTTTGATTCAATTAGCTGGTTGCTCGGGCACACCACCTCTACTTAGCAACACCCCAGCACTGTCATTTTTCCAAAAGATGTGACCTCCATACAATTGATGAACCTTCTGGACAAATTGCTAAAATCCTTTTCTTTAATATTAATTATTGAATGGAAATTTTGGGTTGTTTTGCTTGCTGTGAGTGCAAAATGATAAGCTTTTACAACATACCTTTTTTCAGTAACTTGGTTATAACTTTTGGTTTCACCTGGCTGTGTAGTTATTTCCACTTCAGTATAAATCCACAGTCTAAAACAGATTCTAGCTGATTTGTATTTAATTATATATTGGGATTGTTCTACCACTCTGGGATATGGACCGTTCAACAAAGCGTGCATAAGCAAGGGTACGGTATGTTTTTAAAAGTTTCTGTTTTTAAAAGTAACTTTTTTTAGAAGATTTTTTTTTAAGTCAATTATATTCCCTCAAAGAGTTGAAATCCAAATTTTGGCACAGTCAATCTCCTTAACCAGAGGGTTCCATTCTTGAATCCATTTGCAAGCCAATTTATACGCAGGACAATATAAAGTAGCTATTTGTAAGTACAGGAGTTGGTAGCGTATCCAATCTTTTGAAGTTACACCCATGTGGGATAGTTTTGTAAGTTGGACGTTTGCAAATCGGCAACTCCCGTATAATATTTCCATTGATGTGTTGCAGGACACCTCGTAAAATTGAGCCTTTGTTTCAACCAGTGTTGAGTGCTCGGAAACCCAGTAAAGAATTGAATCCGTTGGTTAGAGTACAGGTTCAAAATTGCAACGAAAATAAGGAAGTATCTATGTATTCAAAAGACCAGATCTACGCTGGACTGCGCGAGTTCTCTTTTGAAGAACTCAGAGCGGAGGAATTCAAAAAGAAATACAAAGCTCACATTAAAGGTACAGTTGTTTTGACAGCCTTAATTGTCAATTTGCTGGCCTCATAAGAAAAAAAACTTACATTAATATAGTAGATTTTACACCCTTGACAAGCAGTTAATATAAGGTCCCACAAGAGCAATGAAATACA
The DNA here is from genome assembly GCA_024137785.1 of Ginglymostoma cirratum. Lineage (NCBI taxonomy): Eukaryota > Metazoa > Chordata > Chondrichthyes > Orectolobiformes > Ginglymostomatidae > Ginglymostoma > Ginglymostoma cirratum. Next base: position 10,590,649 of record JAHRHZ010000133.1, on the reverse strand, counting down.
AGATCAGATACCATGTTGGTTGAGGGTTTTATGTCTTAGCTGAAAGCTGGTACAGATGTATCAGTACACATTTTATGTTCAATACTGGAGTGGGGCTTTAACCTGCTATCTGTTCATTCAGAGGTGCTACAAATTTATCCAGGCAGAAATTCACCAAGACTTCTGGCACAGCACCTTCCAAACACAAGATCACAATCACCGAGGGAAGGCAAGGACATAGCTTATGCTCCAAAACACTCCTCATCCTGACTTGGAATTATATTGTTGTTTCTTCTGTGTCACTGACTCAAAATCCTGGAACAGCTTACCAACAGCACTGTGGGCGTGACTATAACAGATGACTGTGTAGCAGTTCATGAAGGCAGCTAATTGCCACCTTGAAGGCAATTTGGGTTGGGCAGTAAATATTGGCCCTGTCAGCAAAACCCACATCTCATGAAGGAATGAAGAAACAAAAAATATGTAATATTTGTCACTCGTTGAGAGTTTTGATCTAAACTGAAATTAACTTGCTGCAAAGTTGTAAATCTATAAATGCTCTGAATGCAATCACTAACTTTGTAAGGGAGATAATGTGCTTTCTGATCATTATTATGCTACTGATTTAGAATCAACACTTAATCATAGAATGGAGCCATCATTTCAATAGGTATATGATCAGGTTGCCTGTCCTTTTAATATCTGGTGACTTTTGCCTCTTTGCTTTCTATAAAGCTAACTGCTGAGTAAGTCACCTTGTTGCTACAAAGCCAACATGCGGGGAAATAAGGGGCATGAGATGTGTGTTTGCTCATTGTTGTCTATGTTTGGGTTTTTGTAGAATGTGATATTCATTTATTAAAGGATTTCATCCTTTGTTGGCTGGTGTTTCCAGGTCATTAGGTTTTCGGTCTATCTCTGTATTAACAAAGGAGAATATAATTATTAGATTAGTTGTCAAGAATGATAAAATCGGAAAGTGTAGCTTTCTTCAGTATCCTTAATTTCGTGCACTTCTTCATAGAGTCATAGTCATACAGCATAGAAACCATGGTCTTTGGTCAGCTAGACATGGTGTACCAACGAACACCAAACTACATTAATCCCATTTTCCTACACGTGGTCCATATCCTACTGTACCCACACTAAGAGCTCTCGGATGCTTCTTAAATATTGCAATAGTACCTGCCTCCTCCTCCACCTTTAGGAAATTTATTTTTAAAAGTATGCAACTGTGACTGCTATCTCTATTTTGACAGTCTGACCAGGATCCTGTTTGTTAATTTTAAAATTGGTGGTCCTTCAGGTAACTTTGGATATTGTACTTGGTGTATTGTGAAAAGCCTGGTTTTGTGTAGAGCCCAAACAATTTTAACCTGCAATAATGTGAAGAGCTGGTTACCACTGAAGTTTAATGTCTACTAATTCGCCTACAACTTGAAAAATAATGCCTGCCTGTTTTGTGGACCCCTCTCCCCCTTGCCCTGTGGCTTGAAGTTATGTCACTGTAACTGTGTCAGACAACTTAGTGGTGATTTTGTTTTAAGGCTTTGGAAGGAATTGAATGTGGGCAGCTTCTGTTCCCATTTCTTCTGCATTAGGCCCCAAATAATCAATTTAATTGTATAAGTTGGTATATGCTGAATTTACAGTTTCTCAAAGATGCAAGGAACATGCTCTGACCTGGTCACTTTCTATTTTGATGATGTATTGAAATGCTTCTGTGAGTCAGGCTTGTTTGCAATCCTACAGTTGGCAAAAGAATAGTTATGACTATCTTGTATATTTTATGCAGAACAAGAAGAGAAATTGTTGAAGTTAAAACAAGAAAAGGAGGAGGTGGAGCAATTGATCCACATGGCAGAAATGAGAATGAAGGAGCAGCGGGAGCATAACCAACTAGAAACACAACAGGTCTGTTGAGCAAAGAGATGTAGTGACTACCTGATTTTTAAGATTTACTGATACAGCCGGCTAATAAAACTAATTCAAACATCATTGAACATCAATTGGTGAATTAAATACTCTGCTAACCGATCCAATATGCTTCTATTTTGATTGGCGAAAAACATTGCATATTTGGGTTATAATGGATATACTCATTTGGTACTATAAGCAATCCTGGTTTCAGCACTTACTTACATTGCAAATAATTTGTTGCCAGTGATTGAAGGTTAATGTAGCCATTTTGTACCAGGACCCCCTATCCAGTGGGCAATGAGTTGTATAAATGCTGATCAAGAAAAATGAGACTTAAATAAACCTTTAATTTGTGGCCCTGTTTTTAAAAGAAAGCATATGTGATGTGGAACTGAATGCTTATCCTGAAGTATGACACAGGCTTATAACTTGACTCTAGTTAATTACATTCCCTCATTGTATTGTTTGGCAGGGTGGCACATAACCCATGAAAAATTTAAATGAATCAAACAAGACAAAACCACAAGATTTCATTACCTTGCATGGAGGGGCATGTCTGGAATATACTCCCCCAGAACCTTTGTTTGTTGCATGTTACTGCATTTCCCATGATGTTCAGTGTGAACAATGAATGTTGGTATGATTATTTACTTCAATCAAGAAAGTGCCCTACTGAATTTTATTGAAAATTATTTTACTTAAACCTCTTGCTCTCCCATGAGCAGCAAGCTGTTATGTTTTGTATCAAAAACAGAAAATAATAGACACGGACTTGCTTTACTTGCTATGGGATCCTTCTGCTCTGCTATGGGTAGAATTGGACATCACTTTTTTTCCAAATGTGTAACAGGCCTGTGCTCACCCTGGACTTTAAATGTCTTAGATGTACGTTTTCCTGGAGAGTTTAAACTCTCTGCTTTCAAAAGTAGTAGGTTGTGGGTCTAATAGTCTGTAGACCTGTTGTGTTTTGTTTTTAACTGATACTGGAGAAAATATTTGGTATTCTGATAAGCTAAAATAATTGGACCTACCTGAATGTGTCTGGTACTATTCTTGATCCTTAGTATGGTAATGAATGTGGGAAGTCTAATCTATGATGCCACGATATTTTTTCTTTAGTAAGAAAAATTTCTCCTTGTGGTTGATATGTATAAATCATGGTATTTTTAGATGCATATTGAGCACTAGTTAGTATTATTGAAACATTTGACTGGGCCTTATGGCTACTAGCAGGTTGTCTTGCCAGGATCTCCACTCTACAATCAGCATTGCTGTGTGTGAAAAGGGAAGATTCTCTGGTTGGGGAAATTAAAGGAAATAAACATACAGCTCACATGTACACAGTGAGTCGCAAGGTGATTAACCTTGCTACAAAACCATGAAATACTGTAAGTTCATTTTTGTTTCATTTATAATCACTTAAGATGCAACTTTTAACTTGGCCAGGTGTTCTTTAACCGGAAATTGCATTAGTGTCTAACTTTCTAATTTATTTGTGTAGAATCTGAAGTGTTTTCATATTTACGGTTTAACTGTGACTTCTTGCATGTCAGACAGTACAAACAACAAGTGATGACACAGAGCTAAGCAATCTCTCAATGAACGGATCAGGTCTAAGCTCTGTAGTCCTGTTAAGTCCAGTTGTGAATGGTGGTGGACAACCAAACAATTCAGTGGAGGCAGTGGCTCCACAAAATTCCGGTCCTCGATGACGGAAGAGCCCAACACATCATTGCGAAAGATAAGGCTGATGCATTTGCAGCAGTCTTCAGCCAGGAGTGCTGAGTAGATGGGTGGTGTCATCAATAGTGCCATCAAGCCTCAACTGCTCAGCAATAACTTGCTCCATGACTGCCAGTTTGGGTTCCGCCAGGGCCACTCAGTTCCTAACCACGCTCCAGCCTTGGTTCAAACATGAGCAAAAGAGCTGAGTTCCAGAGGTGAGGTGAGAGTGACAGCTCATCACATCAAGGCCTCACTTGACAGAGTGTGGCATCAAGGAGCCCTAGCAAAATTGGAATCAGTGGGTATCAGGAGCAGTTTCTCGACTGGTTGCAGTTATACCTGCCACATAGGAGGTCGGTCATCGCAGGTTAATATGTGCATTCACATCCTTTATAAAAGTACACATCATATCTTGTGTCGTAGACTCCTGGTAGCATCATGCCAAAACACTGCTGGAAATCGAAAACAAACAAAATGCTGGAGAAACTCGGCAGGTTTGGCAGGATCTGTGGAGAGAGAATCACTTACTGTTTTGAGTCTAGTAGGATTCCTCAGAACTGAAGTCTTCAGAATTTCAGAACGACTTTACTTAAAGAGTCATATCAGACTCAACATTAACTCTTCCTTCCTCTCCACAGGTGCTGCCAGACCTGAATTTCTACAGCATTGTGTTTTTGCTTCTGGTAGCATATCTAGGCTGACTAGATATGTAGTCCTAGTCCAAACACAGCAAAAAAAAAAAACTTGTTTGAAATATTCTGTTTATTCTTGCTTTTAGAATGAAGCAATTAATAACTCGGTGCCATGGTCAGCGATTGCTACTAGGGAATTTGGCACAGAAATCAATCCTTCAGAAAGGAATGCTGAAGATCCTGATAGGAATGGGTAAATACATTGTATTTTAAGTTCCTTATCCTTTTTTTTTGTACTCCAAAGAGTTTGTGAAGCAAGAATGGAATATCATTTTAAGCTGCTGGAGTTGTTTCTTCAGTACATTCAGTAAAGCCTTTTAAAGATGGTGGATGAGCTACCAATCTTACAGAAGCTGTCAATAAGATCATACCAGCTTGAGCTTACTGCCAGTTGTTATTATTTTCTTCTTCTGTTTTTGGTTTTAGGTTTCCAAGAGTTATTGTGAATCTCATCCTTACTTAGCTGCTCCATTTCCTTTTTCTTGACACTATAAATAGAAATCGTTGTAAAATTGTCACTGAATTATGTTAATTTACTCCTCAACTCGTTCTTCATCAGTTCTATAGCTGGTTCACCTAGAAAGCCTATGTATGATCAGTTGCAGGTCTGTTCTTTTATTCCAGCTGTAACCAAACTAACTCCACTGATATCTCATGATACGTAGATCCTGTTACTCAGTTTAAAGATTTGTAAACCTTTATGCGATCATAACTCTGTTTCTTTCACAATAGTCATGGATAAGGATAGGTACATACGGCTGGGTAAAGTTTATAATTGGGAGAAGGGTAATTACAATTCAGTTAGGCAAGAACTGGGTAACATAAGTTGGGAACAGATGCTGTCAGGGAAGAGCACCACAAATGTCGAGATTGTTTAAGGAATGCATACTGCATGTGCTCGATATGTTTGTTTGTCCCTATCAGGCAGAGAAGATGCGGTCGAGTGAGGGAGCCGTGGCTAAGAGGAAGAAGGAGGTTTGTGTAAGGTTTAGGAAAAGGAGGAACGGAAAAGGCTGTAGAGGGAAACAAGTTAGCCAGGAAGGAGCTGAAGAAAGGGCTTAGGAGAGCTATAACTGGGCATGAGAAAACCTTGGTGGATAGAATCAAGAAAAAGCCAAGGCTTTTTACACGTATGTGCAGAAAAAGAGAATGACCAGAGAAAGGGTAGGGCCGATCAAGGATTGTAAAGGGAATTTGTGCACCGAGCCTAAAGAGATAGAAGAGGTCCTTTAATGGATACTTTTCTTCAGTATTCACAACTGAGAGGGACCTACTTGTAGAGGAGGATGTTGTGAAACAGGCAGGTAGGCTAGAGGAGGTTGATGTTAGTAAGGAAGATGTGCTAGGAATTCTGAGGAAGTTGAAGATAGATAAGTCCCCCAGGTCTGATGGGATTTATCCAAGGATTTTATGGGAAGTGAGGGACGAGATTGCAGGGCCTTTGGCAATGATCTTTTCGTCCTCACTGTCCACGGGTATAGTGCCGGAAGATTGGAAAGAGGCGAACGTCATTCCCTTGTTCAAAAAAGGAACAGGGATAACCCTGGAAATTACAGGCCAGTTAGTCTTACGTCAGTGGTGGGCAAATTATTGGAAAGGGCTCTGAGAGACAGGATTTATGATCACTTGGAAAGGCACGGTTTGATTCGTGATAGTCAGCATGGATTTATGAGGGGCAGATCATGCCTCACAAACCTTTTTGAATTCTTTGAAGAGATGACCAAACACGTGGATGAAGGTGGAGCAGTGGATGTGGTATACATGGATTTAAGTAAGGCATTTGATAAGGTACCCCTTGGTAGGCTCGTGCAGAAGGTAAGGAAGCATGGGATAGGGGGAAATGTGGCAGATTGGATTCAGAATTGGCTGACCCTTAGAAGACAAAGGGTAGCAGTGGACGGAAAATATTCAACATTGTGCTCAGATACGAGTGGTATACCACAAGGATCTGTTCTGGGTCCTCTTCTATTTGTGATTTTTGTAAATGATTTGGATGAAGGAGTGGAAGAGTGGATTAGCAAGTTCGCGGACGATACGAAGGTGGGTCACGTGGACAGTGCGGAGGGCTGTTCTAGGTTACAAAAGGACATTGATAGAATGCAGAGCTGGGTGGAGAAGTGGCAGATGGAGTTTAACCCTGAAAAGTGTGAGGTGATTCATTTTGGAAGGAGAAACTTGAAAGCCGAATACAGGGTTAACGGAAAGATTCTTGGCAGTGTGAAGGAGCAGAGGGATCTTGGGGTTCATGTTCACAATTCCCTGAGAGCTGCCACCCAGGTGGATATAGTTGTTAAGAAAGCGTATGGTGTGTTAGCTTTCATTAATAGAGGGATTGAGTTCAAGAGCTGTGAAGTTATGCTCCAGCTATAAAGAAGCCTGGTTTGGCCACATCTGAAGTATTGTCCAGTTCTGGTCACCTCATTACAGGAAAGATGTGGAAGCATTAGAACGGGTGCAGAGGAGATTTTACCAGGATGTTGCCTGGAATGGAGGGAAGGTTGAGAGAGCGAGGGCTTTTCTCTTTAGAACAACGAAGGATGAGAGGTGACTTGATAGAGGTGTACAAAATGATCAGAGGTATAGATAGAGTAGACAGCCAGACTTTTTTCCTAGGGTGGAGGTAGCTTTTACAAGGGGAAATAACTTTTAAAGTGAAAGGAGGTAGATATGGGGGAGACGTCAGAGGTAGGCTCTTTACACAGAGAGTGGTAGGGGCGTGGAATGCATTGCCGGAGAGGGTAGTGGAGTCGGCCTCATTAGGGGCCTTTAAGCAGCTATTAGATAGGCATATGGGTGATAGTATAAGGTAATGATGAAGGCTCGAAAGACCTTAGGTTTTGTGTAAAAGTTCGGCACAACATCGTGGGCCGAAGGGCCTGTACTGTGCTGTACTGTTCTGTTCTATGTTAAACCTCTTGCAGTGTGGATGGAAACCATTTGCCAGACAAGCCTTTCCCCAATCTTTCCCAAAAGTTCTGTCTTTGAGTAGTTAAATCAGATTAATTGTTTTCTGTATAGTAATGACATTAAGGGATATAAGAATATAACGGGAAAATGACTTTTGAGGTCCATGATTTGAACTGACAGACCAAGCTCCAAGGGCTGATGGCTACTCCTATTTCTATATTCTGTCCCTTTTTATTTTCTGTTGGTCTACACGTTCATTCCCTCTTGTTGTGAATTCACCAATAGAAACCTGTTTTCTCCAATTTTCCTTAGGTTTGTTAGGCTGGTTCTGGGTATGGAGGTATTTCCTTATGCAAAGAGGGTTAGGTAGGTTGAGCTTATACACATTGGAGTTTAGAACAATGAGAAGCGACCTTTATTAAAACATACATGATTCCAAGGGGGCTTCACAGTGTAGACGTGGATAGGTTGTTTCCCCTTGTGGGAGGATCTAGGACCAGAGGATATCATTTTAGACCGAGATGAGGAGAAATTGTTTCTGCAGAGGGTAGTGAATCTGTGGTCATTCTTTAATATGGAAGACTGTGGAGGCTAGGTTATTGAGTATATTCAAGGCTGAGAGAGTGATTTATTTATTTATTTTTTGATCAGGGAATCCACGGTTATAAGGATAGGGCAGAAAAGTGGCTAGCAATGGATGGATAAAGATATTAAGCTTCTAGACAAGAATAAAAAAAATCATAGAAATAAACACTGAGTTCAAATGAATCTATTCAATAGTATAAAGTGTGTAGGGACATTCTTTGCAGCGAGATCAGGAAGGCAGAGAGAGGATAGGAGAAAGCCTTGCTAAATAAGGTTAAGGATAATCCAAAGAGATTCTACAAGTACACTTAAAAGCAAGACAGCATCTAGAGAGATAGTAGGGCCCCTTAAAGATCAAAGACATCATTGTTGTGTTGAACCTCAGGAGAAGGGAGAGATATTAAATGAATATCTTGTCAGTTTTTACTGTGGAGAAAAAAAAGGCTAGAGAACTAAGAAAAATAAATATTGATGTTTGAAAAAGTTTAAATTACAGTGGCGAAAATGCTGGAGGTTTGAAAAAAATATAAAGATGGGTAGATCTCCGGAACCTGATCTAGTGTGTCCCAGGACTTTGTGGGAAGTTAGGAAATTACAGAGCCCCTTGCAGCAATATTCCTGTAGCACCTATAACTACAGGTGAGGTGCTCAATGATGGAGAGTGGCTAACCTTGTGCCTTTGTTTAAGAAGGGATGTAAGAAGCCTGGGAACTATAGACCTGAAAGTCTGACTTCTGCGGTGGGCAAGTTGTTGGAAGTGATGGCAAGGAATGATTAGGGATAGTCAGCATGGTTTTGTGCAAGGGGAAATTGTGTCTCTCAAACTTGGTTGAATTTCTTGAGGAAATTTCTTAACCAAAAGATTGAAGGTAGAATGGTAAACATTGTTCACCTAGACTTTTTTAAAGCCTTTGACCAGATTGCACATGGTAGACAAATTAGTAAAGTTAGATCACCTGGGATTCAGGGTGAGCTTGCCAGTTGGATACAAAATTGGCTTAATGGCAGGAGACAGTGGTATTGGAAGATTGTGTTTTTCAGCCTGGAGAAAAGACCTGCCTGACGAGGATTGGTGTTGGGTCCACATTTTATATAAATGATTTAGATGAGAATATAGAAAGCATGGTTAGTAAGTTTGCGGATGACACCAAGATTGATGGTATAGTAGCCAGTGAAGAAAGCTACCTGTGATTTCAAAGAGGTCTTGATAATTGGGTCAGTAGGCTGAAAAGTGGCAAATGGAGTTTAATTTGGATAAATGTGAGGTATTGCATTTTGGCAAAACAAACAAAGACAAAACTTGCACAATTAAAGGTAGACCCTTGGACAGAGACCTAGAGGTTCAATACATAATTCTTTAAAGTTTGCATTGCCGATAGATCAGGTGGTTAAGAAGGTGTTTGGCATGCTTGCCTTCGTTGCTCAGATTTTTGAGTATAGGAGTTGAGATATTATGTTGAAGTTTGTACAGGACTTGGTCAGGCCTCTTTTTTTGGAGTCCAGTTCTGGTCTCCCTGTTACAGGATGGTTGGAGAAGGGTCAAAAGTGATTTACCAAGAGAGGTTGGATAGGCTGGGACTTTCCTCATAGGAGGTTGAGGGGTGACCCTGCTGAGGCGTATAGATAAGGTGAACGGCAGATGTCTTTTCCCTAGGTTGGGGTTCAAGACTAGGGGGCATGTTTTTAAGGGGAGAGGAGAAAGATTTTTAAGATGATGTGCAGGGAAATTATTTTCTTTTTTCTTTTTTTTTTGTTTAAAGAGTGGTTTGTGTGTGGAATTAACTTCCAGAGGAAATGGTGGATGCGGGTACAGTTACAAAGTTTAAATGACATTTAGATAAGTCATGAAAAGGAAGTGTTTGGAAGGATATAGGCCAAGCACATTCAGATGGGACAAGTTTAGTTTGGGATTATGGTCAGCAAGGACTGGTTGGACTGAAGGGTCTGTTTCTGTGCTGTGCACCCATGCCAATCTCCTAATTAATCCCTGTCTTCCCACGTGCATTCTTTCTAATAGCATCTCACTGCTGATGTTAGATTAGCCTGCAATTGCTTGATCTATTCCTTACTCTCTTTTTGTAAATGAGATGTTATCAGTCCTCCTTGATGCCACACTTTAGCAAGAGAGGATTTGAAAGCTTCTGCCAGTGCCCTGACATCACCTCTCATGCCTCCCTCAACAGCCTAGGATAAGTCTCATCTGGATCCATGGATTTATCAACTTAAGGCTGTCAAACACACTAGTACCTCCCCTTTTGTTAATTTCTTCCTGATATTACACTGCCTTCACAATGGAACAAGACTGACAGAATTCATTGAGAACTGTGCCCATATCTTCCCAGTCCATACATAGGTTACCTCTTTGGTTCCTCATGGACCCTCATCTTCCCCTAGTTATTCCCTTGCTCATTACATACCTAACTTTTTTGAGGTTTCCCCTGCATTTCTTATGCTCTTCTATATCTTTACGGCCTTCTACTTCGTTTGCAAAATTATCTGAGGCCGAATCTATTTCTTTGAAACAGTTTGACATCAGTCTGGAATTTCTCTTGTGACGTACTCCATGTACTGCTCAATTGCAATAGGTTCTTTATTACTTCTAGCATTTGTACAGAAGTGCCATATTTCTGGGCTCTTCGTTGCAATTTTTTTTTCAATAGCATTCAGTTATGTTTTTAAAAAAACTGAAGATTAATTTCCTAAATGAAGTGAATATGTTTAGCGTATTTTTCTAAATTTAGTTTTTTAAACAATTTCAGCTTTGTTAATTGGTCCTAATCTAATTTAAATGTCTGTTCTGTTAACTATAAATGTAATTTTCTTTAACTTGTATCGCTGACTATTAAAACAAAAAAACTTTCTCCTTCTCAAATCCGATGGTAGCAATCCTGAAACTGATACATGTCCTGTTTTTGTTTTAAATTTATGCATCATGATTTATTGCATCCTTTTGTGGTTATGAACTTTGTGTGTGAGCTGCTTTTATGCTATGTGGAACAGAGTTCTCCACACTCTGATTTCAGAGTTGTTGAGAGAGTTTTTAATTAACTTTGGTTTAGCTTTGGGTTGCAGCTGGCTATATAGGCAGTAATGGAACATGGGTATCAACACTGGGACTCTTTGATGTAGCAGAGGTCTTTGTCCCGTGGAGTCTGCACCAGTCAAGCACAATGACAGAAAAACGACTCTAATCCCATTTTCCAGCACTTGGCCTGTATCCTTGACATTGCAAATGCACATCTAAATACTACTTAAATGTTATTACAGTTTCTGTCTCTACTAATTTTACAGGTAGTGATTTTCCAGATTCCCACCACCCTCTGGGTTTAAACAAAAAATTCCTTGCATCTCCTTTAAATGTCCTGCTCCTTACCTTAAATCGATGGCCTCTGATCATGTGATGTGGTATGAAAGTAGCAGTTGCCATTAGTGCTCACATCTGTTCCACTTACCCTCTTCAAGAAACTGTTTTCTCTTGAGGGCATGGTTTAATTCAGTCTTGGTTCCCTTTATAACTGCTGCCCTTTTCGTCTTGAGCAAGTAGACGTACCGCATGTCCTCTCTTCCCCACCCCTCTCCCTAGCATTCTATAGTCATGTTTTCAGTTATCCTTACTGGGCTTGGGTTCCCCACGCAAGATTGCCTGCAGGTCATGTTTTCTTACAGACACCATATTCTGTAAAGAAGTTTCAATTCAGTTGATTCCCTCTCCTTTGTTTAATCACCGTTTGAACTCCTGTTCTGTAACATCTACTTATTCTCATGCTGTCAATGTTCTCCATTACTTGCTATATTCTCCAGCCCTGCTTTGTTTACATTTATGATGCATACATTTCTTGTAAATTTGTTCTTGTTTCTTGTTCCCAAGTGACCATGACAGTTGGATTTACCCTTTTTACGTTGCAAATTTCTTTCCAATTGCCATGTTATACCCTTTACCTTGGCAATAGAGAGGCAGCCCACTCTTGAGGCAGCTTGTTCTCGACTAGGGAAGACACTACTGTCTTAATAGGTTAGTCTATAATTAGACCATTGCTATCATTCCCAGCTTTTTGAGCTATGGTCTGATTTGTGACTATCCTCCCTGTGGTCTTTCCTTATTCTCAATAGCAAGTACAAGTGCTTGTTTGACAGGAGAAGAGATCTTGCAGACCCTGGTTTACCTCTCCTGTAGCCCTACAAACCAGGACCCTATCAATTGAACACACTCTCTTTCTTTTTTTAATTTTTTTTATTTTTTTCTGAACTGTTTTCTCCTGCGCTGTCATGATATTCTGGAATAAGAATCCAGAGACTCCTCTCCCTCCCTTGTACGTCAACTTTCACTCCAGCTCGGTAACTCTGAGCTAGAGAAATTTGAGTTAGATATTTATAAAATGACCCAGATACCGATCTCGTGCTCTACAGTTCTGACAACATTCCCATGTTCTGCTGATGGAGTTCCGTAAGGCATTTAATAAAGTCCCATCATATATAAAGATACTTGAGAGTAACTCATTGACCAGGTTAGGGAGTTGAAGTAGCAGGAGACAATAGGAATATTGGGTAGATACTCCAGCAGAATGGGGTGAATGCCATCTTGCAAGTTAATAAATACATCCAACTTGGATGCTGGGATAGAAGGCAGCATTTCAAAATTTGCAGATGTCCGTATAAGCAATATTCTAATTAAAGTTAAATGATGGATTTCAAAGTCTGCAATTGCTGAGGTCATCTGCCTTTTGGCCTAATATGAGTGTTTACAGTATGCTGTAAAAATGCAGGTCCAAACAAAGAAGAGCAAATAATATGCATACTAGAAATCTGAAATAAGAGCATTCTGGCAAAACTCTGCAGGTCTGGAGGTAGTATTAAGGGAGAGAAACGAGAGTTAACATTTTCAGGTGACGGTCTTTACAAACTGAAGAGGAATAGAAATATATAAAGGGTAAGAAGAACAAAGGAAAAGGTCTCATAGGGTGGAGGCTAGATGTGATGAAATAATGAGAGATTTGATGCCTCAACCGTAGCAATGGATACTGTAAAGAATCAAAGCTTATGGCTAACTAAGGTGCGAATTAATCCATATGAGAGATTACACCAGCCACTTTTTTTTCCTGAAATTCCTTTTTCTTTAGTTTTTTTTTTTCCCCACCCCATCTCTCTCTTTTCTGCCTGTTCTGTTTCTCTCTTTTCAAATCCTGGTCTGTTTCTGCTCCTTTCCATCACATTGTCTGCCTGTCTCCCCTATAAAGCTTTGTTTTTTTTTCTTAAGAGACTTGGAGAGTTTGGTCACCATGGATAGTATGATAGGATATAAGTATAGAAGTAAGTTTCTTAAGAGACTCTTTCTTATAAAATTTACTTGGAGTTTCCAGGGTTCTGGCCTCAGCAGTAAATAAAATGTGATGTAGTCAGGACAGTGTGTGGCTCAGAATGGTTAGTATCCGCCTGTTGCCCTTGATTTTCAATAGCAGCAGTTGTAATCGAAACTATATGGTGTTTACTGTGACTTATCATTACCAAATGACCATTGTTCCAAAATTTCAGATGTAGACTTGAATATGTTTGGGTTAGATAGCCACTGACTCTCAGGCAAAGTTTGGAACGGTGATAATAGCAACTTGCCAACTATTTCTTCCTATTTTGAAGTGTTCACTTACTGAATTTCAGGAAGGTGCTGATAATTCATTTTCAGGGTCTGTTGTCTAAAAAGTTAATTTGTTTTGATTACCCACTATTTTTCAGATTGAATGAAAATGCATTGAGGCTGAAAAATACGAATGTGTCAGATTGCACAGGTAACAAGTCATTTGTTCTGCCCTATATTACCCAGTCGTCTTAATTTGACACAATTTGCATATTACATACTCACTTGTACAGAGTAATGCTGAGAGGCATTTTGAAGCTCTTCATCTTACGCTCATCAGGACCATCGTAAGAATACTAAATTTCAAACTATTCACAACAGTTTATACCATGATTGGGTGAGGATGGGGCGTGTGGGGAAGAGCGAAAGGATGCTGATTGATTGGCAAAGTCTACTCTGACTGACACCTTGTGTTTCTGGGTAATTCAAAAAGAAAAGAGACAGACTGAACCAATTATGTTTTTGCAGAGAATGAGTCCTTGCATGTGAATGTACAGTATGAAGTTGCTGAAAGTTGAGATTGCATTCTTAAATCATGACTAAGTAAAACAACTTTGCAAATCAGCGTTTAATCTGGAACCAGGTTCTGTTGCATATGAATCTGATGGGGGTCAGTGCTGATTGAGTGCCTTAAGAGCCACCCATGTGGTGTCACGTGGACTGATTTGAGAGTAGTTAAGGATCCTGAAAGAGTCAGACCTGGTCCTCCCAATAGTCTCTAATATATGCATAACATTGTAATGTAAATAGTTCCAGAGATGCAATCAATTATATATTGCTTACTAAAGAGTCTTTTCCAGTTCAACCAGAAAATGGCAATCCTGTCCACCCTATAGCACTTGCATCCTGGAGAAGCATATACCTGTAAGGTTGTCATGGTGGCATGTACAACAGCTTCCTTTGGACATTTACCTGGATAAAGTGACAAGTTGAAAGATTTTGTACATACATATGTATGTAATGTGCATTCTGGCTGAGTGACTTGCAAAAAAAGTCACATTTTAATGAAATACTGTATAAATTCATATTGGATCCACTAATAGGCTCTTGAGCAGCCTCTCTGGTTTGAGAATGACTTGCTTCCTCTCTGGCTCAATCCATTCGGAGATGGCTGAAAAATCCATTGAGTAATCTGCAGGTTTTGCTTGGAAGTTCAGGTAGATCAGTTGCTTGGAGGTTTTTGCACTCTGTCACTTTGACTTACCTCTTCATATTCCTGATGAAATCCGTTTTTTGGTACTTTTCAAAATATTAATTCTCCCATTTTGTTTGGCCACAATGAGTTGGAGGGAGATACTTGATCTTGAAATGGATGCTTTGTGGATATTCTTAAGGTGTTTCTGTGATGCTGCATATGATGCTACGCACATTAGCTTGAAGGAAGACCTACTGTCGCCTCATCTTTCTGCTAGAGGTGAAGGCATTTTGAAGACACTGGTGATTTGAAGTACCTGGTGATGACATGATCTTAGTTTGAGATCCTGGTTCTCTTCAGAAGTTCGATTGATTAAAGTGAGGAATGATTTTTCATTTTGAATTCAAGGCAGCAGGCAACAACCAGTTCCTGGTGGAATTAATGGAATGAAGGACCAGAATCATCATAACTTTAAAGTTTATTCAAATTATCTGAGAATTTTTTAGCGTTCAGTTAATCTTTCTATGGCAGTTACATCATTGATCCTACTGTTCGTTTTGGTGCTGCATCCTCTGGGTCATCCTCCATGTAAATTTCCATTTGCCTCTTCTGTAAGTTGGAAACCTCTTGTTAACCAAACCGAGTAGACAGTGATTCAGTGTAGTCAATCTCTTCAAAGGCTGACTGTCTGGATGCATGAAGTCTTCTTTAAATCATTCCTTTCCACAGAATGCAAGTAATTCCACCATATCAACTTCCTCCATTTTATCAATGGTTACCAAGGTGTTGATTTCATGCTGAACTTCCATGACAGCATTATGAAATCTTCTTGGCCACTGACCTATTTGGACCACAGTTTCCATCACAGTCCTTCAGGCAAATCAATATGACTTCTTCCTATGAATCAGCAGTATTCAAGATCCCCTTGAGGATGAATCCATGTAAAAATTCCTTGACTGGTGTGTTTTCACAATCTGTTGCCTTGGGTTAAGTGAAGGTATGGTATAGGTAAGAGGTCCTTTTAATGTTGCTGTTCTAGGAATCAATGAAATTGTTGGGTGGCAGGAAAATTAATTTTATTTTCAGTTATTTTATCAAGGATGATATTCATCAAGGACCTGGCCAATTATTCAAGAGCATCAGATAAGATTTTCTCTGCAATATGCCTTTCAAGCAAGGACAGCATATAGTGAACTATTCTTGAAAGAGTGACCCCATCATTCAAAGCATTCAGCTTTTAATTTGAATGCTATGATGAATGCTTATCCTTAGGATAAGTAATCAATACTATTGTGTCTTGGACTGATACATCATGGAAGATTTAAACTTTAGATTCTTATGCAGCATTTCCATAAAGTACAGTGGTAAGATAATCTTTGGCAGCTTTAAATCTGGGTGCCATCTTTCAAGCGTGTGTTTTGTGTGGGATATGCTTCTGAACAAGCCCTGTGTTTTTAAGATTAAAATGATTCTGATAGGTAGCCACCTTCTTCAAATAGGCAGGAAATCCATCATCATCTGCTTCTGCAGCAGTACTAGCTGCAGTTCATCAGACATTTTAACACCTCAATACTGAAACTATCTGTATCGAGCTTTGAAATTTTCTAATGGAAGGCTCAACTACCTCATTCAGCAAGTCTTCTATCAGGTTTTTCACTTTTTCTTGCATCAAACTAAGAAGGCATTATGATACTGATTTTAATTTTCGATATAGGCTCAACCTGTCACCATTTAAAGCTGCCAGCTGTTTCTCCGCCTCGACGTTTTTAAAAGATCACATTTCACTGCAAGGCTGATTTTTATCAGTTGCTTTCTTTGTGCAGGAGGCTCACTGCCACCACTTGCTGGACCCTTCCAACCTGTGTTTAGAGGGATTCCAGGGGATTGCAGTACTAAATCACAAGTCTGGAATTAGGGATTTTTAACTAGGTGTTGCTTCTCCTGCTCCAGACATGCACAAGAAGCAATTGTGGGGCTGAAGGCTTCCAAAATTAATTGGACAGCTGTAGAGTCTACCTCCTGAATAGCACCCTGTATTTTTTTTTTGCCTAAATCAAGATGTGGAAAATCATTTTAATTGTACAATAACAAATGCCTCTGACTTTTAAGGTTCTGGCCTTACTAATGAACACCTGGGGCTTTAAAAATAAAATCTGCTTGAGGGTGTCAAGTGCATCTGAATGCTGCCTTTCTTAACAAATTAGCAGCTGTGCTTGTGCCTCCTTGCATATAGAAAAACCTCTTTTTGTGTATTCATTCTTCAGAAGTTTGCTTTTGTGTTTTTCAAAAAATCAAATTTCAATCGAATGCAAGCACCCTTCTTTACAAATCTAGTGCCAGAATGTTAAGTGAGGGACAGTGCAATGCGTGTGTTAGGAATACTGATGACAATGCAACAAACTAAAAGCTGAAATAAAGGTAAACTGGAAAAGTAGGCTCTGAAAAAGAAACTACTTAAACTGAACAATTTGTAAGTGGGGTGACACGAAGCAAGGACTTGCTGTGTGTTTCTGCTAGCAAGCCGAAGTGAGTTCAACCATTTTTCATCACTGATGGGACTTGGGCGTTGCTGGCTAACCCTGCATTTATTGCCTGTCCCAAGTTGCCACTAAGGTGATGGTAAACTGCGTTCTTGAATCACTGCAGTCCAAGTGCTGTAATATGACTCACAATACCCTTAGGGAGAGATTTTGACTTGGTGAAAATGAAGAAATGGTGAGTGACTTGAAGTGGAACTTGCAGGTGATGGTGATCCTATGTACCTGCTGCTCTTAACCTTCTAGGTGGAGGTGGTCATAGATTAGAAGATGCTATGTAAGGATTTTTGAACTTCTGCACCTTGTAGACACTGCTACTGAGCGTTGGTGGTAGGTGCATGTGGATGTGGTGCCAGTCAAGCAGGCTGCTTTGCCCTGGATGTTGTCAAGCTTCTTGAGTGTTGGCGCTGCACCCATCCAGACAAGTGGGGTATATTTCATCACATTCCTCACTTGCGCCTTGTAGGTCACAGTCAAGCTTTTGAGAGTCAGGTGGTGAGTTACTTGTTGCAGTATTCGTAGCCTCTGACCAGCTGTTAAAGCTGTGTTTATGTGGTGAGTCCTGTTGAGTTTCTGGTCAATGGTAGCCTGCCGCAATTTTTGATAGTGGGGAGTTCAGTGATGGTAACACCATTTGAATATCAAACGGCAGTGATTAGATTGTCTATCTCTTTATTGGAGATGGTCATTGCTGGCATTTGTATGGTGCGAATGTTACTTGCCACTGGTCAGCCTTAAAATTGTCCAGAACTTGTTGCATTTGAACATGGACAGCTTCAGTATGAGGAATTACAAAAGGTGCTGAACATTGTGCCGGCATTGGTGAACATCCCCCATTTCTGATCTTATGACGGAGGAAAAGTCATGGATGAAGCAGCCGAGGATGTTTTGGGTTTCATCTCTACCGAGAGGAACTCCTGCAGAGATGTCTTGGAGCTGAGATTACTGCTCTCCAATGGCCACAACTATCATCCTTTTGTGTCCGTATGATTCCAACCAGTAGAGAGCTTTACCCGGATTCCTAGATTAGGGTCTTTTGTACCCTAGTTTCTTGCGAATTTAGGCAATGCTTTGAATCCATGGGAAGGTTCACTTGTATTTTAAAGTTTTTTTTGAAAGGGCCTGGAAATGTTAAGTAGTCAACGTTATTGTGGCTTATTTACAATTGTTAGAAATGCAAACGAAAGATGTATATTCAAACTTTGCACCTTTTTTTTGGAATTCCCCCCCCCAATCTTTGCAATTGTTTTCCTCATTGTTTTCTCCTTGGCTCACCTTTTCCAATTTAGTGTCTGTTGCTCCTACAATATTAACAAATATTGTTTGAAATTAAGCATTCTTGTGTTCTGATGAGTGCAAGATAAGTTTTGGCAGCTAATTTCTCTTTGTCCTCATTCTACTGGATTGATTGTTCACTCTGATCAGGATTTGAATGTCGATCCCTTTGAAGCATCTCCATAATTTGCTGGATGCAGGGAAGCATTTAAGTTATTTTTGTTCTTTTTGTGGATATGAAACCTTAAAATTACAATTTCGTTAAAACACACAGTTCATCTGCATGATGCAGAATGGCCTTTCAGATATTTATGTGGAGGAGATGAGTATGATGTCAGATAGCTCCAAGAGTGGGTGGAACTTTGCTTTCTAACCACACCCAGAGCAGCAGTAACAAAGTTCACACTGGATCTCTTTTAAATGGATGAAAAAGTATTTCAATGGATTAACATTGCAGCAAACTTTGTTTTAACTGGCACATTTTGATTGGCACACTTGATAAACCGGCAAAAATTATGTACCTGGAAATATCAGAAGTTTACTGTATTATTGCAATCGCTGCAATGTCCAGGTAGTCACTTGAGGCTGCAAGTGAAAAGGCTGTCTGGTAAGCTTTATTTAAAGCAAAGTTGCATTGTTATTTCAGTGATGTTATGCTGTAAATAAAGTATAACAGAGTATGTATACCCCCCACGTTATGTTTCTATTACTTGGTGTGTGTTTTTACATTGATTATTTGGACCTCTTGATCAACAGCATATTTGATCAACCAGTACACTCCTAGTCCCATAGGTGGTGATTAATTAAAAAGTTTGCCGTACGTGAAACACTAAACTGTTACTCATTTCATTATTCCCAGTATTTATATTGATTTCTATACTTTCAAAAGATGTTTTTTGAAATTAGTACAGTATTTTTACTCAATCTGTTGCTATGGTGATCTCTATGACATGGTTATGGTAGAGAAAAACTTTCAATCCACCTCTTGATCCACGCACACTCTCCATTTTATCTTTAGTGCATTTGCTATCCTGGTAACAGGAGGCTGCAAAAGAAGCGATCAAATGCTTCAGTAGATATGTAAAATTTGTTTAACCTTAATCATATGCCTATGTTGAAATTAATTTGGCATTTTATGCTTCCATTTGCTCTATTTAACATGTCACCTATTTGTCAACAGGAAACTTGAATATGTTGGCACTCTGTCAATGCCCTAGATGATCAAATAAATATTTCAGACTCCAACAAAAATCCCTGTGAGAGATGCTGTTAGTTATGTTCTGCCAATAAGAGGGTGTGCCCATTACTCCAACTCTGTCTCCTTCCACTTAGCCAAAAAGTAGACCGAAATACTGGAAAACGTAGCAAGACTAGCAATATCTATGGAGAGAGAAGCTAAACTGACCTTTTTGTCGAAGGACTGTGACCTTTCCTTGGAACTAAGAAACGTAATGTTTTTCTCAGGCTGTAGTGTAGGATGAAAAAGAAAGGGTAAGTCTGTGATTGGGTCAAGAACAGGAGTGATTAAATGGAAATAAATTCCAAGTTTCCTGATCTGGGCAAAAATTTACCTTTTAGTGCCATGGTCCTCTCTGTTAATTATTAGCCTCAAGGGGTAGTCAATTTCACATGTCTTCTGAACATTCATAAAAATAACATGCTTAATTATTCTCCAGTCCAATACTTCAATCAGTCTCAAATCCAATCATTCACGATGTTGTCTTTTAAAATCCATGCTTCCTGTCTGATCAGCTGAAAATTTTCAGCTACTTAATCCTTAATCTTAGATTTTAATTGTGGCCCTCCACTAGATTGGATAACTGAGATTAAATTAACTTGTTTCCTTCCACTACTTAAATAATAGAATGATATTGTTTAGATCGTAAAATTGATGTTTTAAAAATTGAGAACTTTGGAAGGTTATGATGCTTCTGGAATATTCTCACCTACCTTTTTAATATCTCGTCATGGAAGCCATTTCAAATTGGGGGTTTGACAGTCATGCAGTTGTAGTCGTCTTTGCTGCTAACTTGCATTAGTTAAGTCCCTATACTTGTCTCAATATTAATTTCCTCTTGGATGTCTGATACGTGATCCTCTTCCCTATTAGAAATAATGACTTGCATTAATTATTCAAATAGATTGCCATCTCTTGGTTTTCATATCAATTATCATGGCTAACCAAGGAAGTTACGGAGTGTATAAAGTTGAAAATAAAAGCATATAAGGAGTCAAAAGTCAATGAAAGCCCTGAAAACTGGAATAAATTCAGTGTCCAGCAAAAGAGGTCTAAAAAGACAATAGTCAGAAAAAATAAAGTACAAGGGCAAACAAACAAAGAATATAAAAACAGACGATACGAGCTTCTTTCTGTATGTAGACCCCTTAAATGAATCTAGGAGATAGTTATGCAGAATGACAAATAGCAGAAGAATCAAACAGATATTTTGCGTCAGGCTTTACAGTGGGAGGTTCTTCAAACATTCCATTAATACTAAAGATTACAGGAGAGGAATTAAGTACCATTAATCATCGTGAAAGAAGTAGTATTAAATAAAATAATAGGGTTAAAGGCAGATAAGTCCCCATCCCTGAGGGCTTGCCTCCTAGGATCCAAAAGGAAGCAGCTAGATATAATGGATGCATTTGTCGTAATTTTCCAAAAATCCTTTGATTCTGGAGAGATACCAGAGGATTGGAATGTCAATGTAACGCCCCTATTCAAAAAGGGAGGAAGGCAAAAAGCTGTTAACTGTAGGCTGATTAGCCTAACATTAATTGTTGAAAAATGTTAAAATCAGTTATTAAGGAAGTAATGGCAATGCATTTGGAAAATCATAATCTAATCACGCAGAGTCAGGTGTGCTTCATGGAAGGGAAATTGTGTCTGGCTAATTTATTTAGAATTTTATGAAAGTCTCAGCCAAAATGGCCAGAGGGGAACCAATAGATGTGTTGTATTTGGACTTTGAGAATGCATTCGGCAAAGTGCCTCACCAAACATGAAGTCATAAGGGCCCATGGTATTGAGGATAGCGTATTGGTGTGGATAGTGAATTGGCTAATGGGCAGGAACAGCAAAAGTGGAGGGCTGGGCTGCTTTCTCAGGTTCTACAGGGATCAGTGCTGGGACTGCAACTGCTTACTATGCATATAATTGACTCTGAGGAAGAAAGTGAATGTATTGTAGCCAAATTTGCAGATGAGACAAAAATGAATGGAAAGGCAGGTCGAGAGGGATATGTTTTACAGGTATTGATAGGTTAAGTAAGTGGGCAAGCATCGGCAAACTGAGTATAATGTGGGAAAATGTGAAGTTGTTTATTTTGAAAGGAAGAACAAAATATCAGTATTAAATGAAAAACTGCAGAAAGCTGCAACACAAAGGGATTTGGGGATATTTCTGCATGACATACAGAGAGCTAGCACACCGGTATAGTGGGTAACCAGGAGGGCTAACTGATGCTGCCCCTACTTTCAAGAGGGTTGCTGTACAAAAGCAGGAAGTCTTACCACAATTGTACAAGATGCTGTGATACCCCATATGGAGTACAGAGACAAAATTTGGTTCTTTTTATTTAGGGAAAGATATTATTTCATTGGAGGCAGTATGGAGAAGGTTCACTAGGATGAATCCTAGTGTGGAGAGATTGCTTGTGAGCAAAGGTTAGGACTCTGTTCACTGGAATTTAGAAGAATGGGAGGTGATCTCATTGAATCCTAGAGGATACTTAAGGGGCTTGTTTGTTTTTTTTGTTGTCCATAAGGGTCATTTTAGCCTAACTATCTGCTTTGTTTGTGTAAACTAGTTCTGTTTCACGTTTAATTCTTATCAAAAATAGTGTTTTTGTTTTGCTCTTTAGAAATTTCCTATACTCGGTGTGGACAGTGTCTGGCTTATTTTGAAGTCACCCCAAAACACTTTTAGAGCCTTTGAATTATTTCATGAAATGTAACTACTTTTCACAAAGAAACCAATTGCTATTGGTTAGAAGTCCAAGGGTTCTTATTACATCTTTTTCCCTCTCCGTGATGGTTGGAACAGCAAAGTTCACATGGCAGTAACGCTGCACCTCCTAATCTGCTGTGTACGGTATTGGGAAACCTTTCCAGTTCACTGCTGTCTCATAGCGCCAGGGACTCTGCTTCAATTCCACCTTCGGGCGACTGTCTGTGTGGAGTTTGCACGTTCTCTCCGTGTCTGCGTGAGTTTCCTCTGGGTGCTCCGGTTTCCTCCCACTGTCCAGAGATGTGCAGACTAGGTGGATTGGCCATACTAAATTGCTCGTAGTGTTTGGATGTGTAGATTTAGGTGGGTTATAGGTGGATGTGTTTGAGTGGGTGCTCTGAGGGTTGGTGTGGACTTGTTGGGCCGAAGGGCCTGTTTCCACACTGTAGGGATTCTATTAAAAAAACAAGTTTTAGGGTATTGAATTTACTTGTTTAAAACACTGTTTCCAAATGTGAAAACTCTTAGCGTAATAGCATTCCTACTTTTCTATTACAGCTACCATAAACCACATGTTCTCTGACCCTGTTACTTGTTCCCAAATGAGTGATAAAAGTCAGTTTGAAAGTCTGGATTCAGTACCTCGTGATTGCAACAAGGAAGACCTGGAATATGAAGCACAGTTTATGAAATGTGGTAAAAGAGATGATTTGACGTTTGCCCAGTTTTAGTGGTGGTATGATTTTCAATGGTGCTGGACTGTAAACCACAAACTGCACTTTAAATATGTCTGACTCACCAAATGTCTGAACTGAAGTGAGGGGTGAAAATTCTGTTTTAACTTTTGGAGCTCTTACTGTTATAAATGGACTCTATGGTAGGGAATATTTTCTTTTGGAATAAGATGACCGCAATACTTTTGGGATTCTTGACACTTGTTATATAAAATTCAGATCTTGTGTTGCTGACAATTATACATGTCTTTCTGACCATATTTGTGAAGAACCTCCATTGCCTTGGCTGTTGGTTTATAAAGTAATATGTAGAATGTACCATTTGACATGGTAGTGGAATGTACTGTAATGACATACATCCTTCCTTCCTTTTCCTTTCTAGTTGATAACAGCCATCTAAATTCAGTCTCAGCCCTGATGCCCCCATTCATGGGCTTGCCACCTGCATCAGCTCCTTTCAGCATTTTTGATGAGACTGCAGAAACTGGAGACCAGATTAAGTGAGTCTGATTAGATGGTATAACAAAATAATAACAGCAACTGTAATCTTCACCTTTTTAAAACAAGCCAGTGTAGTATATTTACAGCTTATGTTTTAAACTTTTCCAGCATGGATGTGACTGAGCTTGTTCCCTACTAACCTTAAGAGTCAGCAGCAGCTGTTGAAAGTGAATTGTTACTTGAGAAATGTCATAATTTTAGGTCAATTTTTCTGAACCTTGATAGTCTTGAGATGTTACAACTTTTCATGCACTTTTTAATAATTACCCATCTAACTGTCTCACGTTTTGCAAATCATTATTAGAGGCAGAAGTACTTGGCACTAATGAGCTTGCTTGTTGGAGCCTCCCGCTTGCTAGTTGTTTGGTGTCAGCAAGGGGAAGTGAGCCAAGAGGAATGCTGAGCAAAGAGGTGATTTTGTTTAAAGACTAAAGTAGACTTCAATGAGAAAAGAACAGTTTTAAAACCAGGGTTTGCAAGTATTGTTGCATTTTGAAAGCAAGTAACTGGATACTCATTGTGAACATTGTAACAACAGTCGTGGATTACACCAGTAGTTGCAGATGAACCGGAGCTGAAGGTTGACCTTTAGTTGGTAACAAGGAGCAGATTGGTTTGTGGGCTAGTGACCATTGCCAAAGTTCTTCTACCTGCCAATAAATGTGACTGGTTAGCTTGGAGCTGTGCATGTTGCACAAAGAAGCTTTCGGGTCTCCAGCTCTGGTTCATTGCCTTTCTGTGCAGTAAAAGCCACTTGTAAGCTTAAAGAAAAGCAGTTTATTTTTCCTTCAGTTGCTATAAATTGTGACTTTGAATATAAAACGTCTGACTTATCAATTAAATTAGCAAACATGCCTCTTGGAAACCAATGGAAGCTTCTACAGAGGATGTCCAAAAAGCAGCAATCTGACCAGCAAAAACATCATCTCACTAATGTAATGAATAATGACTATTGAACTGCTTTCCCAGTTTCCCTCTGTTCATAACCCGTGTTTGTTTTATTGTCTATCTGTGTGGCTGTGTATGTATGTAAAAGAGTTTAGACGATTAGAGTTTTAATTAGTAGAGCAATATGACTGTTCATGACTGTTTACCTGTAGCTAGAGTCTAACTACTTGGAATGAATTGTTAAGTACAGAAATATAGTTTATGCTTTGTCAACCTGGGTCTGAAAATCAGGTCAACTGGGGAATCTTGGTATAGTTTTTAAAGTATTCAACTTTTGTCACAACTCTAGGAATAGCAGGGCTTGATTTCCAGCACGTTACCCCAGTGAGCCATGACACAGGCATGTTTACTAACTACACTAAACAGAAAAAGACAAGCAGTGCTGTTCAAGGTAGCTAGGTTAACGTGAATCAGAGAATGCCATCATTGCAAAATTACACTGTATTCATCCCTTAGACAAATATGCACCCCTGTGGTATAGGTGGCTTCAGAATTACTTGGTGACTTTGTTTCACATTTTCAGATATTCACATGTACTTGATTTTAGATTCAAATTACATATGAACTTGTAAGTTTTGATAGAACAAATGATTATTTTGTGTGGACTTCAGTTTTTCAAAGGAATTCCCACTTGTTTGTTCAGTCATGAAGTGATTTTGTGTGGTCACTAGACTAATGATTTGTGTGTATGTTATTTTAGCCATGTTTTTATGGATAGGATCAAAATCTGGAAAGTGATAGCTTTAAGGTCCAACATCACCATTTCACATGTGACTACAACAACTGAAGATTGGTTGTTGCTTCTGGCTGACTGATTTGTATTTTGCATTGAAACACATTTGGGTGTAATTTCAGAGATGTATGCTGTATTGTAGCAGTATGAATGTTTCCACTTTTAACTACCTACCCTCCCAACCAACTTGTTTGCATAAAATCTCATTAAAATGAATTTAGTTAAATTCTATCTAAATATTTTTAAAATGTAGCTTGCACACTCCAATTGTAAATAACTTAATTACTTTAACTGTTTGAAATATAAATCAGTGCCCTGAATGTGACATGTATGTTTTATCTTGCTAATTTTATCTTTCTAATGTAGTGTTACTTTGTTGCCTTTCCAAGAAAGGCTTGGGAGACTCTAACTTGCTCTACTGGTCACTATTCATAGTGAGCGTTGACAGTGTTTGCAGACAGGCTATTATTTGCTTTGCATTGCACTCGAGACTCCCTGTCTTTAGCAACAATTGGATACGTAAACTTTGACCAGGCCTCCTCCTAACCCTCCCTAACCTAGAACACACGGAAGGGAATTGTAATGCTACTGCTGCCTTACTGATTTGAGATAAGCTGATCCATACAGATCAGAAATTTAAACTTGGGCTTCTCTTTGGGAAAATTCCATCATTAGAGAATTTCCTTCTGCATTTACTGAGATTTCAGCTCCCTTTGAGATCAATGTCGATTAAAGCAATTAATTCAAATTCTAGCTTTTGATTTTCCTATACAAACCTTTGTTTTGGACTCAGAGATAAAAGGTACTGCAGATGCTGGAGAATCCGAGATAACAAGCATGGGGCTGGATGAACACAGCAGGTCAAGCAGCATCATAGGAGCAGGAAAACTTGACGTTTCGGGCCTAAACCCTTCATCAGAAATGGGGGAGGGGAAGAGGGTTCTGAAATAAATAGGG
>JAHRHZ010000133.1:10548367-10564043 GCA_024137785.1 Ginglymostoma cirratum | reverse complement strand
TTACAAGGAAAAGTGCCGGGTGTGGTGGGGCTGGAGGGGAGTGTGGCGCGGACAAGGGAGTCGCGGAGGGAGTGGTCCCTCCGGAAGGCAGATAAGGGTGGGGAGGGAAAGATGTCTTTGGTGGTGGGGTCTGACTGTAGATGGCGGAAGTGTCGGAGGATGATGCGTTTGTTTTGGACTGTTGGGCAACTTGACTTTTTTTTTTTCTCCAAGGCCCCCAGCAAATTACTTAAAGCCTAACACTCAATGGCAACTTTCTGGAATTCTTGTACCATCACAGCATGTCCTAGCCGAAGAGGCCTGTTCTGCTGAATGTGTAAGTTATAATCCTGTAGAATTTCATTTGTAATTCAATAAAGCCATATAAGAACTGAGTTTGCTATTTGCGCAATAAGCGGGACAAGGGACTGGAGTTATGTGCAGAAACTAGATTGGTCTATTGTTGGGAGCAGTGAAAGTTAAGGGGAAGTCTATCAGTTTCAATAACCAGAGGTCACAATTTAAGACAATTGGCAAAAATCAGGGGAGAATTTTTTTTTAAAGCAGTGTCTCTAGATCAGGCATGCAGCGTTTAAAAGGTTGGAGAATGTAAAGGTTAGAGAAGTTCAATGTAATTTCTTGAAAGGAATTGATGGGCTTTCAGCCATTTGTGGGAACGTTCAGGCTTTGACATACGCATTGGCCAGCTCTTTCAAATGACCTCCATTTTAGGCAGCAAGATTCTATTATCGTTGATATCTGTTTTCCTCTATACAGATTGGGAAAGTCCTGTTTTTGTATTTTGCTATTTGTGTTCACTGACACAATATGTTCTTAAATTTAATCACCCATGAGTGAAACCAGGCCTTGGGAGTTTTGGACATAGATACTTTTTCAGAAACTCCCTTTGTTATCTGTTGAATTGAGAATGACTACCTTTTTGTTTCCAAAAAAAAATTAGCCAAGACTAATTGTATTGGTACTAACAGTGAGGCACCATTGTTTTTGCTTTTCCTTGAGAATTGTGATCTCCTGGTATTTGTCTAAAACAAGTAATATTTTCTGTTGAAGGCTGAATGTTTTCCCCTGTTTATGACTACAGCCATTACTGTACCAAGCTTAAGTATTGGTTTATAATTTCTCTGGTGCATTTTTGCAGCATCATTAAACGTGTTTTGGATGCGCATGTGGTTAAATTCGGCTACGTTCTATTTTACATTTTTTTTTTTTAAGGATGATTTAGATGGGATTGAGCCCTTGAACGAAGACCACTTTGTGAATAGTGATTACCCGAACAAGACTCTTGGCCCTTATCCTGAAAACACATGTGACTTTAGTAGAGGGGCACATTTGGTCTCAACCCCTTTCCACAGAAATACACTAACCGATGACCAGGAGAGTTCAATCAAACAAAACTCTATAGATGGTGGTAAAAATGCTCTGAGTTCACCAACGCCCATCAAGGAGTCCTTGTTTGACCAACCTCTGCATATGAAGAAACTGAGGTAAGAAATTTTTGTGCTAAGTGATTTTCTGCTAGGCTTTTGTTAGACTACATTGACATTTTTATCTGAATGAAAGATCTGTGGAATAATTAGCCTTGTTACTCAAAAACCCCTGAAGTCTAGGAGAAATGGTTAAATTATCAAAGTAGTCTCTCATTATGTAGAAGAAGGTTTTGTTTTCACCATCCTCATTTAAGCACTAATTTTATCAGCCGCAGAAAATCCCTATTAAATTTTACGCACTGCTTATTCATGAGAATTGCTGATTGTCCATCTGCTTGGGAAACAATTGGTTGAAATTTGGGATGAGCCAGAGAATCATTGAGAGAGTTTACATCAACTGACCAACACACAGTTGGAGATGAAGCTTCTCTTTAACGCCTTATTACAGGAATTATCATTCTATTTTCAAAGCGCTTATTTGTTGAATTGATAGATTTCCAGTGCTTGATACTTTTTCAATTGCTGACCATTTTGATGCTTCACATTGAACTGTGTGCTAGATGTTTTGGATCTGCAAAAGAACAGGGAAGATGATTTATATAAAAGATGTAAGTGAATGAAACGGAGATAGTGTTAAACCTAGGAATAGGTAATTGAAAAGGAGAATAAATGAATTATAGATGCATGCAATTAAGACTACAGCTATTGAGAAGGATAAACACCAGTATTGATTTGGGCTATCATACCTGCTTGGATAGGAAAGAAACAAACATGTTTGAGTTGTGGTATTTGGCTAGACCAGAACTCAATATCTGTTCTTTTCCCTGGAAAAGGTGATGCTGCGCTGTTTTCTTGATCTGCTGCACTCCTGGAATGTATGGGCTGCCACAATGTTGATGGGGAGTTTAAGGATTTTGACCTAGCAACAGTAATGGCTGGGCATAAAACTCCAAGTCAGAATAGTATATGACTCAATGGAACTTCCAGGTGGTGGTGGGGGTGTTACTCTTACTCTGTATCTGCTGCCCTGGTTCTTCTAGGTGGTAGACATTGTGGGTTTAGAAGGAGTTGTGAAAACCAGCCTGAGCAAGTTGTTGCAGTGTCCTTTATAGATGGTGCACACTGCAACTGGTGAAGGGAGTGAATGTTGAAGATAGTGTATGAATGCCAATCAAGCAGCTTAATTTTTGTCCCAGATTGTGTTGAGCATT
Organism: Ginglymostoma cirratum; assembly: GCA_024137785.1. Taxonomy (NCBI): domain Eukaryota; kingdom Metazoa; phylum Chordata; class Chondrichthyes; order Orectolobiformes; family Ginglymostomatidae; genus Ginglymostoma; species Ginglymostoma cirratum. The sequence goes on along the minus strand of JAHRHZ010000133.1, from coordinate 10,561,405 downwards.
GGTGAGTGTTAGAGCTGCACACATTCAGGCAAATGGAGAGGCTGCCATCACAGCTATCTATAAGGCAGAAGTCGGGCATTTCGATGACTGGCGATGAGTTACTTGCCACAAAGTACACTCTCCTAGCTTCTGACCTGCAGTTGTTGCCACAATATGGCTGGTCCAGTACAGTTTTCGGAAGGCAAGGTAGCACTCCTCAGATGACAGTGGAGAATTAAGCAATGGTAATGTTAATGTCAAGGAGCAGTGTTTAGATTCTTATTGAAGATGGTCATCACCTGCAACTAACCACACCAAACCTAGATGTTATATAAATCTTGCTACGTATGAATATGGACTGTTTAGGTATTTGAGGAGCCACAGGAGACGGGGGAGATTTTTAACGGGGGAGACTGTTTTGGTGTGTCCCCTAGAGTTGACTTTTTTTATCCTGGGAAACAGACTCTGACTAGCCATTCTTCCCGTGCCTTTCATAATTTTGTAACCTTCTGTCAGGTTGTCCCTCATCCTTTTTGATGTTCAAGTGAAAACCAAGTTTGTCCAATCTCTCCTCATAGCGAATACTGCCCAAAAGAGTAACTTCCAGTTTCTGTACCCTGTCCAAAGCCTCTACATCCCTCTAGCAGTGTGGAGACCAGAACTATACACAATATTCCAAATATGATCTAACCAAAGTTCTATACAGATGCAACATGACTTGCCAATTTTTATACTTTATTCCCAGAATGATGAAGGCTAGCATGCCATATGCCTTTTTGACCGCCTTTATTTACTTGCATTGCCACTTTAGAGAACTTTTGACCTGTACGTCTGCATCCCACTGTATGTTGATGCTACTAAGATTTCTACCATTTACTATATACTTCCCTCCTACACTAGATCTTCCAAACTGCATCACCTTGCATTTGTCCACCCAAGTCTCTGGTCTATCTGTATGCTGTTGTATCCTTTGGCTATTCTCAGTATCCGCAGCTCCCCTAATTCTTGTGTCGGCCACAAACTTACCATTCAGGCCACCTACATTCTCCTCCAAATCATTTATGTATGTTACAAACAACAAGGGTCCCAAATTGATCTCTGTGGAACACCACTGGTCACAGATCTCCAGTCAGACAATACACCCTTGCACTGCTATTCTGTGTTCTATGACTAAACTAAACTAGTTCTGTGTGGAACCAGTGTGACTTCACCTTCTGTTCAGCCTGCCATGAGGGACTTTGTTAAAGGCATTGCTAAAGACAACATCCACTGCCCTGCCTTCATTAATCATCTTTTGTCAATTGCTCAAAAACTCAAACAAGTTTGAGAGACACGATCTTCCCTGAGCAAAGCTGTTCTGCCTATCACCAATAAGTCCATATTTTTCTGAATGTGAATAAATCTTATCCATAAGAATCTTCTCCAATAATTTCCTTACCACTGACATAAGGTAGGGTGAGATAGGGGATCAGTGTGATTGGAATCAATTTAATCCTATATTTTTGAATTTCCACATATTCTGTAATTTAATCCCACAGTGGTAATGTTCCTTTACATGATTGAATTATGAAAATTCAAATTTACGATAAAAATCATATCAATGTGCTGGGTGATTTGGTCTGCTGCGATAAGGTTAGGGTATGTGTTGTAAATGATGGGACAATGTTTGAATATTTGTTTGTATCACAGTCCAATTCAGGAAGCAAGTGAAGATGGTCTGTCGTCTGCTGCTACCACCTCCTCTTCTGCGGTGTCCTCGTCGTCCATGGGAGGACTTGGTACCATGAGTGACTTGAATATTTTGGAGAAACTGGAGCTGGGCCAGTTGAACTCTTGTGAGACCAACAGTGTGAACTCCACCTCTGGTATGACTTGCTGTGTGTATTTAGCCTTTCTGATTTAGGTATGTTGCAACCTAGTTAGCAAGGCAACTATTCAGTTACTATTCTTGACAGTATGACTAAACTAGATTGACTTTGAGTTAATAGTTAAGTGAATTCTGACTTGGAGCATAGCTGGTGATGATTAAAGTGTTGAATCCGAGAAGGAGCTGCATATGCGACCTGAATATTTAAAGAAACATATCCTGAAGTACAACAATTAACTATACGCTTAATGTTTTGGAAATTTTTCAAATGTTTTAGTATCGGACGTTGAGTGATTATTTCTCAGATTTCCAAATATTTGTACGCAAAACAAAGAATGGAATGATGTAATGAAAAGTATTTTGCCCAGTAGTGGATCGTTTTATTGAATTTCTTTTCTTGATGTCAGATTAGAAGTTAAAATTTATTATCCTTGGCTTTGTTCTGTGGTGATTAAGCACCTCGAGCTGACTGATATCTGCTCTGGTCAAGACAGTGTGTTTATGTTGTCTGCTACCATTATGCTTTGAGAACCTGTCACTGGCAGAAATCAATTTCAAATCAAATTGTTCAACTCAACAGGACTATGTTCTATAGCTATATTCATAATCATAATGCAAGTCTTGTTTTCAAAAATCAGTGTCATTTCATTGAAATCCTTTTTTTATCCTATTTATTGCTTTGCAAACTTCATTATTCTATGTAGTTTGTAATTCATATCTACACACCCATAATTTTTTTGTAGGAGGAAAGAGCAGTCCACTAGGTTTGTTTGTTGGACGTGTGTGCTCTACCAAGTGTGTCTCTATACTGGCTCTAACCTGCCTTGTATGTCCCTGGCCTTCAAATGGAGGTCAGATGTAACCTTTTGTTTTAATTTTAATAAAATCCCATAGATACTGGAATTACTGTGCAGATCCAGCAATATTTATGGAGAAGGAAAAATACTTTACTGGTTATAGACCTGAAATACTTTGGGGCTCCTTTCTGAACAGCCAAGTCCTGTGAGCATTGACTACAAACCACTTGCCCACCCTTCTGGCAGATGGTTCAGTACTGTGGAGCTATGTACCTTGGCTTTATTCAGCTGCCAATCTGGGATTTTTTTGGAGTGCTCAGTGCCAAATGAGGCAAGTGTAGGAGATGTGGTTGACCTGTGGTACGAGTTGCTTTAAATATGCAATAATGGTTATTTTACTTGTAATAATCAAATCACTGTCTCAGGTACTTGTAAGCTTAGCCAAGGTTTAGTTAGTATTATCCTTTCAACTGAAGTTAGAAAGATCATTTGGTGGCACATAATTTTTTTCAGAAAACAATTGCTTAATCAAAAATGATCAGAGTAATTATCAAGTGAGTGAAGCACAAATTTGCCTTTATCTGGTACATGAGGTAAACTTGTAGGTGTACCGCGTGATCCTAAACTTGAATGTTGTATTGCTTTAATACAAATGTTGTATGGATATATTCAGTACCCACCTCATGTTGCCTACAGCACTTTCTAGGCTTTAATCTTGAGCCACAGTTTTGATGGTATAAATTTCCTCTTCGTTACAATAGCTACCCTACAGCCAGGACCTAGTTCTCTATATTGCTTTGATGCTGGTACGTTGCATTTTCTGTTTTTGAGTCAGAAATATTGGTCTCCAAGTTGATGTAATTTGTCTGTCCTGTTGTCTCCCAAATTAATATTCAGTGAACATTGCAACATGCCCTTGGCTCTGAATTGTTGCACTATTATAGAGGTCCAAATGTGTGTGTTCCTTGTTTCTGAAAGATCCATTCTAATAAATTTCAGATAATCCATGGGATATAGAAATCAGGAAGCAATTGCTTTCGTCCCTACCTGTGCCGTTGAGCTCATTCTCAGAGTTCCACATTCAGAATGGCCCAGTACCTACATTTGAAGATGGATGCGAGCTAACTCTAGGTAAGCAACAGTATAGAAGGTTCTGTGCAAATCTCCATGTGGTGGTTTGATACAAGTGGCTTGAAAAAGAAGCATAAATTAATGAGTGCAAATTTGTAATGGGGCTAACCTGACCTAAAGTGGTTTAACAGCTGATGTTGGGTAAGTGTTGGTTGTAGCCAAAACAATTTTAGTGTATGTCTGCAGAGAAAATTTGGAATTCTGTGCACTGAATCTTCAGTACTACATCCACATTGTACTACTATCAGGGTTTGCAAACTTATTGGTAAGTTCTTAAAAGTAAATATTTTAATTCTCGCAAAATTCAAACAGCTACTTGTGCGTTGACAGGGTTGCAAACCAGACTCCTGCATTAGGTCCTTTCATGGTAGTACTTCACACGACATGAAAAAATTAAGGACGGAGGAAGTCATAATGCCTGTCAGTTTAATTAGTGCAGTTATTGATTGTATGAAAATGGAACAAAGATTTTCAAGATCATTTTCAAGATCTAAAATTTGCTGTTTCAATTGTATTTGGCTGGAGCTCGTTTTTACATTTAATATAATTGTTCCGTTTTGAATTTTTCTCCCTTTCGCTGTAATTTGTCAAGTGATGTTTAAATTCTGTCAAATGATAGTATTGAAATATTGAGGAATAAGACCAAAGGCTAACCCAAATCTCCAGTCTTAAATGCTGCTGCAACCTATCTCCGTCTTTAATGGCTTTTTGGCCAGCTGCCAAAGTGTTTTCTTAATTCAAGTATTTGATGTAGTAATCCTAAATCAATGTATCTCACTTACTATCTTTGTTTCGCCTTTTCCTGTTTGTTGCAGCTCGAATGATGGCACTCACCTGAGCCAAAATCTAATAGGTTCAAGTTCTACTGCAGAGAATGTAGTGCTGGAGTGTCAGCCTAGCTTAAATGTTGCACTGTCTGAGCCGTCTGCTTTTAGATAACATGTCAAAAGTGCAGGTTTCATCTGCCAGTATGTAGATGTAACTGATTACTGCTCGTTCTACAAAATAATGAAAGTAAAGTTTTCACTGGGTCCCTGGCTAATCTTGATCCATCTACCAGCACCTTGTGTGCCTCGTGTATTTGTGCAACCTCGTATGTGAATTGGTAGCAATGTTGCCTATATTAAAAATACTTCATTGGTCTTTAAAAAAAAAAAAAAAAAAATTAAAAAAAAAAAATTCAATGGCTCTTGAGGTTGTGAAATGGTACTATATACAGGTAAATGCAACTTTTTTTTGGTACAGGTTCACAAGCATTTAATATCAAACTAGCAGCAGTACATGAGCAGCATTGTGTATTCTATGGAACCAATCCAAGATTGAGCTTGTCCAAAGCTATTATTAAGGTAAGTATCTTGACAATACATGAAAAAACAGCCTTTCTTTAGAGCAGAGGTAAGTGTTTTACAGATTTGGGTGACAACACACGTACCTGGTACAAATTGTTTAGTTTTTGATCAGCAAAAAGTGTGGTCATTTTGGGAGCTCTCTCTGTATGTAGAGGATCTTAGTTGATATTAGAAGTGAATGAATATGACCCATCTTCTGCCGTCTGTAAGTTTCATTCTAATACATCAATATTGACATAATGGAAATTCTTTAAAAGCATATTTTAGTAAAATGAAAATCTACAACTCTTCCTGCAGTCCTTTTTTATTTGTAACATAAGCATAGATCATGGAGTTACATTAGACTTGTATGGTGATTGGAAAAGGGAGCATTATCATTTTTACTATAATTGGTTTGATGGAAATGTTTACAAGCATCTTGGGGCTAAGCTCTCTGAGCAAATTAACAGCTGAGTCTGAGAATGTTGCCTAGTTATTTGTACTTGTACAAAAAAAAATCAGCTCCTGTGTTGCATTAGTCAGCCTGCCTTCAGATGTGGGTGTGTGAAAATCCACCTATAGATCACTGGTGAAGGAGATAAATCTGCCAGAATTTCAATGCCTGTCCTGTTGTATCACAGCCCTAGTTACTTGGGAAAGAAAGTCATTCAACCATGTAATAACTGTCAGAAACATTTCAACACTTTCCTGAAATTTGGCTGTCAATAGAAAATAGGATCCTACTAGGCCCCTATTTAGCCTGTTTGCAATTAGACTCATAGATTATAGAACCCCTACAGTGTAGAAACAGGCCCTTCGTCCCAACAAGTCCTCACCGACTCTCAGAGCCATCCCCCGATAACCCACCTAATTTACACATCCCTGAACGCTAGGGGCAATTTAGCATGGCCAATCCACCTAGCCCTCACATCTTTGGACTGTGGGCGGAAACCCACGCAGACACGGGGAGAACGTGCAGACTGTCAACTTGAAATGTAGCCGGCAGGATTCGAACCTGCGTGGGGAAACCCCAATGGATTTCTAATCCATCTTCTTAACTACGGGGCCTCGTAGAGTAATACAGCATGGAAACAGTCCCTTCAGCCCAAACTGGTCCATGCTGACCGTGATGCCCATATCCCTCTAGACCCTTGCCATTCATATACCTATCCAAATGTTTTTTTAAATGTTATTGTACTTGCCTCAACCACTTTCTCTGTCAGGCCATTCCATATACGCATCACTATCTACACGAAGAAATTGCACTGCAGGTCCTCCTTAAATCTTTCACCTCTCACCTTAAACAGATGCCCTCTAAGTTTTCAATTCCCCATCCCTGTGATAAAGTCTCTATAAGCATTCATCCTATCTATGCCCCTCATGATTTTATACACTTCAATAAGGCCACCCCTCATTCTCCTACATTCTGAGGAATAAAGTCCTATCCTGGCCAACCTCCCCCTATAACTCAGGCCTACTAGTCCTGGCAACATTCTCGTAAATCTTCTTTGCATGCTTTCCAGTTTAACTGTCTTTCCTGTAACTGGGTGACCAAAATTGCACACAATACTCCCAAGTGTGGCCTCATCAATGACTTGTACAACTGTAACATAACGTCCCAACTCCTATATTCAATGCCTTGACTGATGAAGGTCAGCATGCTAAATGCTGCCTTCACCACCCTGTCTACTTGTGATGCCGCTTTCAACGAACTATGTACTTGTAGTCCTAGGTCCCTCTGTTCCACAACACTCCTCAGGACCTTACCAATTACTTCATAAGTCCTGCCTTGGTTTGGCTTTCCAAAGTGCAACACCTCACATTTATCTGTATTGAATTGCATTTGCCAATTCTCAGCCCACTTCCCCGTCTGATCAAGATCCCTCTGTAATTTTTGATAACCTTCCTCACTATCAACAAAACCTCCTAATTTTGTATCATCCACAAATTTACTTACCATGCCTTTTATGTTCACATCCAAATCAGTTGCATGCATAACAAATAACACCGGTCCCTGCACTGACCCCTGTGGCACTCCACTAGCCATAGTCCTCCAGTCTGAGAAACAACCTTCAACCATCACCTCATTTACCATTGAGCCAGTCTTGGTAGTTAAAACCCAGTGAATGCTGCCACCTTTTTCCTTAGCAGATCCTCCGTATCCCTTGTCAGCCAGGGATCCCTAAACCTGCCAGCTTTTCCTTTCACCCTAACAGGGACATACGGTCCCTGGATTTGATATCACACTTTTAAAAGCCTCCTAAATACCAATTGTTCCTTTTCCTTCAAGCAGACTCACCCAATCAACCTCTGCCAGACCTTGCCTAATGGCCCCACAATTTGTTCTGCTGTAGTTCAGCACCTTTAAACTGTCGACCTGTCCTATCATCATCCATGATTATGATAAAACTAAGAGTTACAGTCACTGGACCCAAAGTGCTCTCCGACCTGACATTTCAGTCACTTGTCCGACCTTGTTTCCTAAGAGGAGGTCCAGTGTTGCAGCCTCCAAATAGGGCCCTCTACATATTGATTTAGGAAACTTTCTCGGACACGTTTGACAAATTCCAGCCTGTCTGGGCCTTTTGCACTCTAGGTGGCCTAGTCAATACAGGGGAAATTGAAATTTCCAACCAGTACTACTATTACTCCTACAGGTATCTGCACTCTCCCTACACATCTCCTCTAGTACCCGCTGGCTATTTAAGGGTCTATAATACAGTCCCAACAGTGACCATCCCCCTCCTTGTTTCTGAGTTCTAACCATATGGCCTCATGACCCCTTAAGAATATCCTCTCAAAGCAGTGCTGTGTCGTCCATTATCAAAAGAGTAACTTACCCCTCCTCACTAACTTGTACTTTTGTCACGCCTGGAGCATTGAGCTGTCAGTCCTGCCGTTCTCTCAGCCATGTTTGTTATGGTTATAATATCCTAGTCCCCAGAGTCAATCCATGCTCTGAGTTCATCTGCCTTATCAGTCAAGCCTCGTGCATTGAAATAAGTGCACTTTTTAAACTAGAGTCTTTTCCCTCCCTTTACTGTGCACCTGGTTATCCTGAATAGTAAAGTTGGTGTAGATGGCTAACTTTCACGTGATGTCTCAATGGCTCCCACTTGCTGTACGTGACAGGAAATCACGGGTGTAGAATAGTTTTCACTCGCCTGGATATGTGCGATACTTAGTGGCTTAATACAGTTCAGGACAAAGCTTAACTTGTACCCCATCTATCACAGTCGTGCAAAAACCAGAATACACTACCTTCCCCCTCATTCAACCTAAACTGTGGATCTGGTATGTGGATGACTTTTGTCGTCATTAAACGCACCAAGCTGGAAGAGACCCACTACCACCTCAACGAAGTATTCGCCAGGATTGAATTCACAGGAGAAAACGAAAACAACAATCGGCTTCCATTTCTGGACATCAGGGTTGAACATATGACCAATGGAGAGTTCCAAACCTCGGTATACAGGAAAGCAACCCACATTGACCAAATCCCCAATGCCCACAAACAAAGCTGTGTTAGGACACTATTTAAACAGGCCACCACTCACGGCAACATGCTAGAACTACACAGGAAAGAGGAAGAGCACCTATACAAAATCTTCGCTATCCCCACAACTTCATCTGCAGGACAACACCAAGAGGATACAGTGCACCCTAACACACTGGCCGCACTGCCCTACATCAAGAACATATCAGAACTGACAACGAGACTCGTACGACCACTGGGAATCGTGGCAGCACACAAGCCCACAGCCATGCTACGACAAGCACTCCAGGATTAAAAACCCATACCCATGACATGCAGAACCAATATAGTTTACAAAATACCATGCAATGACTGCCACAAGCATTAACTGGATAGACAGGAAGGAAACTAGTCATCAGAATACATAGGCATCAGCTAGCAGCAAAATGACGACAAACTTTCCCTAATATCAGTACACTTGGACAATGAATGCCATCAGTTTAACTGGGACAATGTAACCATAGTAGCCCAAGCCAAACATACGTACACATCAGGGATTCCTAGAGGCATGTTTCTCAACCCATAATGCAATCAACAAACATGTAGAATTGGACCCCATTTACAAACCCATACAAAACAGAACCGGAAATGAGACAACTCCCCATAACAGACAGGACTGTACAAATCCCAAGCAGAGTAGAACAACATCGCTTCATCAGAGGCCTCACTGATGATGTTACTTAGCGTAGTGATGAAACATCTGAACTAAAACAAGCCACCTCGGCGAGCAAGTCAACAACCTCACCCACATCCCGAGCTACAAATGTTTGCAAAACCTTAAACCCGATAGGGTTTTGAAACTGGGACATTGCTGATCAAAGAGTCTGTAAGTGGGCAGGTAATTAGTGAGTGGGACATGGTGCACGTTAGGATATGGACCAAGTTTTGGGTAACTACTGGCATTTCACAAGTCTCCTCTATTTGAAATGCATGCCTGTAATATTAGGCATACATATTCACTGAACTTTGATCATTTCCTTCAAACAGGTGCAGTCACACACAGTGCCTTGGGACTTCTACATCAATCAGCAACTTAAGATGAGGCTTGGTTCCAAGTTTAATAATTACTTCAGTCAGAATCACAGCTGCTATTTGTTTGACAATGGGTGCGTGACAGTGGATCAGGGCAAGAACTGCGAAACTCTACAGGTGAGATCATCACGGAGAGATGTACAATATCTATTATATTGGGGCAGTGGTGAATAACTTGCTGCATCTCCATACTAGTGGTTCTTTAGGTGGCAGGTGGGATGGCAAAATAGCTGTCGTTACTTTTAGAGAGAATTAGGAATGATAACGGATTCATTCTTCACAGTGGAGACAGCCAATGTGCTATGTTACTTTTGAGCAATGTTGTTCAATTCGAGTTTATAAAGATGATATCTGGACTTCAGGGTTTAAATTATGAGCAGAGTTTAAACAAATTAGGTCTTTTTTTTATTTTTTTAGAATTTAGAAGGTTAAAGGAGTGGCCTTCAGGATATAAGGGGATGATAAGATAACGATAAATACTGCATCCACTGTTTGAAGGTTCCAGAACTGGGGGTATAGTCTAAGAATTAGGGTTACTCCGAGTTCTCAGAAAGCGCTTCTACACTCTAGTGGAGGTTTGGAACTCTCTTCCTAAAGCAGCAGTTGATCTGAATTCACTTGTTAAATTTAAAAACTGATATATACATTTTTTTATTAAACAAACGCATCAAGGGATTTGGGTCCAAAGCAGGCTCCTGGGGCTGATTTGGCCTAATCCTGTTGACGTGTTCCTCGGAAGTAATCATCTGAGAACTGTGATCAATGACTCAATCAGTACAACATCAGTAGATGAATTTATTGATTGAGATGGTTGAGGAAGACCTGTCTAACTTTATCTGTCCTAGTGTAGCTGCTACTATTGTAGCCTAATCAGGACGGGGCAGGAAATGAGGATTCCTGTTGCCCAGACCATATCTCATAACTCAATTACTAAATGTTTTATGTATTCAATCGGAACAATCTAGGGCTTGGTTTCTATTTTGTTTAATGAGTGCTGTGCCTGAAAGCAGATCCATTGTCTGCTGATGATTCTGAAACTGATTTCCATGGCATTTTTTTTTTTGTCAACAGTGGTTTGTCATTGTCTTCTAGTCTCTGGCAGGGTGAGGAGGCAAATCTGAAGCCTACCTCAGTCAGAATGGAAATCGAACCTGTGGTTGTGGCATTATCCTTAACCACGTATCCATCTAGCCCCTGAGTCCCTGACATGACAGCAGCATATTTTTTCATTTGTCTGAAGGATGGCTATTTAGCTAAGGAACCAGAGGACAACCAGAACATCAGAGCCATATGCCAGCTTAACCTATTATGCAATTTAAATGGCAAGGAGAGAAAAAAGACTTAAAAATAGAAAATTCCAGTGATCCCTGGTTATTTTTGTATAGGACACAATAGAATGCAATTCATTTTGGTGTAATAATTGCATGTTCGAGGTAACTTCTCTACCATTATAGTTTGTTACTAGTTAGCATTTTTTCAGATTTTCTGAAATGCCACAATAGTGAATAGTAAAGTTGCTGGTATTTCTTGATTCCTTTTTGTACAAATTATTTTATGGATTTTTTGAGTCATTTCTCTACTCATGAAAATAAAGCTTAATCCACAACAGTCAAGGCTAAACTGTCTTTGCATTCCGTAACTGTTCACTTCTTGTTTTCCACTTATAGGGTCTGTCTCAGGTGTGGGAAACTGTGCCAGAAGCACTGGTGGTGTTTCTGACACTTGACTTACTGGCTTTAGTGGAACTGATGCACACAGCTGAAATTGTTCATGGAGGCATAGCACCAGAAACACTCTTCATGGATGACAGGTTAGTTTAACCTGTTTTACAAAGCTTTCAGCAGTATATTACCTTTCTATTGCATGACCTTGGGATAATTTGAGCAATGGGTTGGAGCTAGAGTTCAATTTTCAGTAGCTTAGTATTGGATTTTTGCCTTAGTCTGTGCAAACTGTTACAGTGCATAATGATGAAATATGGCCAGTAAGAGTCAGCATAAACTGGGGCTTCAAACAATGAAGGAAGCCATTTCCACCTGCTTGAATTTCTGTACATTTTTCCATAATGGAAGAAAGGATTGAGATTTTGGTAATAGCAAGAAGAAATTGTTGTCATTGTTGATCAAAGGATCGAACACCGCAGAGAATTTGCATTTGTCTGGCAGCTTTTGAACTTTAAGCATAGTTGCTGTACAATACATCTCCAGATGATGATGATGATGCAGTGGTCATTTCAGTGCTATTTAGATTCACTTGCAACTTCCAGTATAAAAGCACTAATGCTTGGGTCATCCGTGGCAGATTCACCACTTTAGACATTTTTATTTGACTTTGCTGCTGTGTCCCATTTAAACCAATATTGAGTATTGCTGAAAACAAACTTATTAAATAGAAGTGTTTTGTCTTACACTCACTCATGGTAATTCGTAAGAATTTCAAGAGAAATCAACACTATATGCTATATGAGATGACAGTGCCGATTGGTTGGCAAGAGGACTTCGTTTGATAATCATTCATGAGAGCTGGGCATTGCTGGCCGGGGCAGCATTTCTCACCTGTCCCTAGTTTCCCTTGAAGATGGTGGTAAGCTGATTTCTTGAAACACTAATTCAAATGCTGTAGGTAGACACCTCAACCCCATACTGCAAGGGAGGGAGTTCCAAAAGTTTGAAGCAACAATAAGAAGGAACTGTGACATTTTTCCAAGTCAAGATGATGTGTAACTTGGAAGTGAACTTGTAGATGGTGGTTTCATGTGTCTGTTGCCCTAGTCCTTCGAGGTGGAACCAGTTATGGGTTTGGAAGGTGATGTCTGAGGAGCTTTGAATTTCTGCAGTGCATCTTGTAGATGGTACACTGCTACTGAGTACCAGTGATGGTAGAGGGAGTTGATATTTGTGGATGTACCAATCAATTGGGCCGCATTGGCCTGAACGGTGGGCACCTCTGATCCAGGTTTCACTATGGTGAATGCACCAGTTAGATGATGATTGATAGTTAACTGCCAAGCTTCAAATTGAAACCAGGCAAGTTGATTCCAATCAAGACATTGTCTAGAAAACTGGGCGAGAGAAAAAATGTTGTCTATCTTGTTGAACCATATACATGTTCTTTTGGTCTATCTGTCTGCAAAATACAAGGCCATATGTATTACTATATGTGTGTGTGTGTATATATAGCTTCTGGTATGGGCAAATATGCCGTGCTGCAAACCTGACCAGTCATCATCTTAGATAATAGGAACTGCACATGTTGGAGAATCCAGATAACAAGGTGTAGAGCTGGATGAACACAGCAGGCCAAGCAGAATCATAGGAGCAGGAAAGCTTGACGTTTTGGGCCTAGACCCTTCTGATGAAGGGTCTAGGC
>JAHRHZ010000133.1:10514345-10547967 GCA_024137785.1 Ginglymostoma cirratum | reverse complement strand
AGTTTACAATTTAAACAAAGCTTGGCAGTTAACTGTAGATCATCATTAACTGGTATACTCTCCAATGGTAGGGCCAATGCCCCTACCAGTCAGAGTCTACTTGCTCACCAAGCAGCACTCTCCTCTCATGCAGTATAAATGTTGGTTTTGCCCTTAAATTGATATTTCTTGTGAATTGTCCTGATGAGTGCAAGAGAAAAATCTTCAACAAACTGTATCATCCAACACAAGCCCTCCTCCTGGACACCACCCCAAGGCCTCCTACCCTCCCTCGACCTCTTCATCTCCAACTGCCGTCGAGACATCAATCGCCTCAACCTCTCCACCCCTCTCACCCACTCCAACCTCTCCCCCCGCAGAACGTGCAGCCCTCCGCTCCCTCCGCTCCAATCCCAACCTCACCATAAAACCCGCTACAAGGGAGGTGCTGTTGTAGTATGGTGCACTGACCTCCTATATTTTTGGAGGCCAGGCGCCAACCCTCCGACACCACCTCCTAGCGCCCCCTTGATCATGACCCTGCCCATGAGCACCAAACCATCCACAACCTCATTACCTCAGTGACCTCCCACCCACAGCCTCTAACCTCATTATTCCCCAACCCCGCACCACCCGCTTCCATCTCCTTCCCAAAATCCGTAAACCTGACTGCCCTGGTCGACCCATTGTCTCTGCCTGCTCCTGCCCCACTGCACTTATTTCCACCTATCTGGACTCCATTTTCTCCCCCTTGGTCCAGGAACTCCCTACCTACGTCCATGACACCACCCACTCTCTTCACCTCCTCCAGAACTTCCAATTCCCCGGTCCCCAACATCTCATTTTTACCGTGGACTTCCAGTCCCCATACACCTGCATTCCCAATGCCGATGGCCTAAAGGCCCTCTGCTGCTTCCTGTCCTGCAGGCCCGACCAGGCCCCCTCCAGTGACACCCTCATCCGCTTAGCCGAACTTATCCTCACTCTCAACAACTTCTCTTTCAATTCCTCCCACTTCCTACAGACAAAAGGGGTGTCCATGGGCCCAAGCTATGCCTGCCTCTTTGTAGGATACGTGGAACAATCCCTCTTCCAAAGCTACACTGGTCCTATCCCCCATCTCTTCCTCCATTCAATTGATGACTGTTTCGGCGCTGCCTCGTGCTCCCACGAGGAGCTTGAACAGTTCATCCCCTTCACCAACACCTTCCACCCCAACCTTAAGTTTACCTGGACCATCTCTAATACCTCTCTCTCCTTCCTGGACCTCCTGTCTCTATCTCTGGCATCCACCTGGAAACTGATATCCATTTTAAGCCTACTGACTCCCACAACTACCTAGAATACACCACCTCCCACCCACCTTCCTGTAAAAAGGCCATCCGCTATTCCCAATGCCTTCGCCTCCGCCACATCTGCTCCCGAGATGAGGCATTCCACTCCCGAACATCCCAGACGTCCTCGTTTTTCGAGGACCGCAACTTCCCCTCCACAGTGATCGAAAATGCCCTTGACCATGTCTCCCGCATTTCCTACAACTCATCCCCCACACCCCCTACCCGCTATAATAACCAAAACAGAATCCCTCTTGTCCTCATGTACCGCCCCACCAACCTCCAAATCCAACACATCATCCTCCGACATTTCCACCATCTGCAATCTGACCCCACTACGAAAGACATTTTTCCCTCCCCACCCTTATCTGCTTTCTGGAGGGACCATTCTCTCCGTGACTCCCTTGTCCGCTCCACACTCCCCTCCAGCCCTACCACCCCTGGCACTTTTCCCTGCAACCGAAGCAAGTGCGACACCTGCCCCTACACCTCCCACCTCCCCCCTCACCCCCATCCCAGGCCCCAAGAAGACCTTCCACATCAAACAGATGTTCACCTGCACATCTGCTAATGTGGTATATTGTATCTGCTGTTCCCGTTGTGGCCTCCTCTACATCAGGGAAAGCAAGCAGAGGCTTGGGGACCGCTTTGCGGAACACCTACGCTCAGTTCGCAACAAACAACTACACCTCCCAGTCGTGAACCATTTCAACTTGCTCCCCCCCCCACCCCCAACAACTCCTCAGACGACATGTCCATCCTGGGCCTCCTGCATTGCCACAATGATGCCACCCGAAAGCTGCAGGAACAGCATCTCATATTTCGCTTGGGAACCATGCAGCCCAAGGGTATCAATGTGGACTTCACAAGCTTCAAAATCTCCCCTCCTCCGACGACATCCCAAAACCAGCCCAGCTAGTCTCCACCTCCCTAACCATTCCTCCCACCTCAAGCTCCACCCCCATCTCCTACACACTAACCTCATCCCACCTCCTTGACCTGTCTGTCCTCCCTGGACTGACCTATCCCCCACCTACATTCACCTTCACTGGTTCTAACCCTACCTCTTTGATCTGTCTGTCTCCTCTCAACCTATCTTCTCCTTTTATCCATCTTCTATCCGCCTCCCCCCTCTCCCTATTTATTTCAGAATCCCCTTCCCCTCCCCATTTCTGAAGAAGGGTCTCGATCCGAAACGTCAGCTTTCCTGCTCCTGTGATGCTGCTTGGCCTGCTGTGTTCATCCAGCTCCACAATGTTTTATCTCAGATTCTCCAGCATCGGCAGTTCCTACTATCTCTCTCAACAACGTAGGTTGCTGGGTTCATAATTTGTGACTGCTGATTCACATAATAGTGTCAGATCTGGATTGCAACAATATAATGCTGCACTGCACTATGATGTCCTTAAACTGGACAATAGGCTAGCAATGTCAAATAAGCAGGTAGATAATGTATTGCTTTTGAAATGCAAATTTGGTATGGTCTGTGTATATGGAAACCTTGCTCAATATGTAGCAATTTGCTGAGTTCCTGTTATGAAGAACCAGTCGTGGAAAATATTGGGTGCGTCACTTGTGTGTCTGGGGCATCCCATATGTATGTGGATTAAACTAATTTTGACTGTGCTACTTTTCAGCCTCTGAAGCTAGTCATGGTAGCGATCACCTTTTGGACACTTTAGTTTGAGAAGGCCAAACCAGATGAAATGAACTTGTGACCCATCTATTGTGCACTCAAAAACTTCAATTTGCACACCAGCACAATAACCTGCACTGAACCCCTGATCAATGGAGTGCTGAGTTTGTATGCCAAGATGATTGTATCAGAATGTTGTTTGTCTAAATATAATGGCCTACATTTCCATCTGCCTCTTAATTAGTACACCGGGTTATTGAAAATACAACCCATGGAAAAAGATGATGAAAATGTAGAAAAGCATCCCATAATCATCATCATCATCATCTGGTATTTGGAGTACAAACTGATGTACCCTATTCTCTTAAGGTTGACTCACTAATTACTTAATTTGATTCGTTTTTGTGGCTTGCTAGATAGAAGTAAGCTGTTAACGAATCATAGCTATATATCATGATGTTGTAATTAGATACAAAGGTGAGGAGTAGAAAGAAGAAGAAAAGCATTGCACAAGGCTTTGCGCTAAGTACCACCTTTTGAGATTTGCCCATTTAAACTGGCTCATCTGTGTTCATTCCCTAGGTTTTATAACGACTCTGTGTGCCCCAGCGGTGATGGTTTAGTGAAGCTCATGGACTTCACCTACAGCTTGGACCTGAAGCTGCAGTCTGATGTCGTCAAGTTTATGAAATTTCCTACAGTGCAATCGCTATCAAATAAAGAGCTCTTGCTAGAGTACACTAATGCCTACCAGGTAAGCTGCCATTAAGGCACTAATCTAGATTGATCTAATACACAACTAATGTTTTCACTCCTATTTAATAAACACTGAGTTGTGCTGGCTAGTGCATGATCGTGTTTTGTCACCTTGCCCAGTCGTATTCATCTGGTGTATGTTTATCCTGCTTTGGAGTTGATAGTCGTGCTTTTTATCCCCTTTCTACTTCTCTGCTTTGTACTTAGTTATGACATAATGATACATCACTATAATTTATTAATAGCTCACTTTTACCTAGCAGGCTACAAAGACCAACCAAATCAAGTAGGTGGTTAGTCAACCTTAGAATAGGATACTCCAGTTTAAACTCCAAATACCAGTAGAAGGTGATGGACTGTTTTTCTACATTTTCACCTTCCTGTTTTTGCAAGGGCTGTATGCTGTCCTCGACTAGTGGAATGCTAATTGGTAAATGAAACCAAGACATTTCTCATCTGCATGGCTAATTATCACCCACAAGGAGCAGCTGCTCAAAATCCATTTGAGTGGTAATAATTTAGAGTGACTGTCACTTGGAAAGGAGTAAATATTGAACATTGCATTGCTGTTTGTAGGATTTGTTGTGTGCATTTTGTCTGCTTTTCCAACATTGCATTGACTGCAATTTGCTGCTACCGCCACCTTCCCTGGGGTCATTTGGGATGGATGATAAATGCTGATCTTATGTACAACATCTACGTTCTGTAAATGAATAAATATATTAAAAGCTGAATATTCTGTATACGGACAATTCCTGATAGAGGCGGCATGGCAGTGAAGTGGTTATGTTAATGGTTATATATTACTAGTTTTATAATCCATAGGCCTACAATAATATTCTGGAGCACCATGGCATCTGGAAGACTTGAATTTGATTTAATCTGGAATTATAGGATATCCCCATTAATAATAATGAATGGTGGAAGACACTAAAATTAATAAATAACAACTGGAAAATTGAGAAGAATATTGTAACTATCACTAAAGAAAAAAATGCTAGGGGAGCTTAATGGGTCTAAAGACTGATAAATCCTCTAGACATGATGAGATACGTTCCACGATGTTAAAAGTAGTTGCACTGATCATAATCTTCAGAATCAAAGGATTCCTAGAAGTCCCAAAGCGTTGGCAATTTTCCAGTGTAATTTTTATTTGAAAAGGGAGATGCAAAAACAAGTTGGGCCGGTTAACCTAACTTCTTTAATTGGGAAGTAGATAATATGATTGTGCAGCAAGCATGGCTTCACAACAGGGAAAACATGCTTGATAAACTTGTTACCACCTCAAAGAATTTTAATAACTAGGATAGATAAGGGGGAAGCCGTGGATGTAATATGTTTGGATTTTTCAAAAGGCATTTTGGTAAAGTACCACAATTTGGGTTACTTGATAAAATGGGAACCCATGTATCAAATGTACAGGATTGTTAAACTAATAGAAGACAGAGTTGAGATAAGGGGAGGGGGTCCATTTTCAGGATGGCAACTCACAACTAATGGAGTGCTACAGGGATTAGTTAGTTATTTTTATATTAATGACCTGGATGAGGAAAGTGAATATGCTATAGCCGTGTTTCCAGGTGACGCAAATAGCTGGGAAGGCAAGTGGGATATAGACAGGTTAAGTGAGCAAACAAAAGCCTGGCAGATGGGAATATATTGTGGGAAAATGTTACAATGCTCTTTGGCAGAAAGAATAGGGGAAATGGATGTTAAATGGAGAAATCACGTAGAAAGCTACATTGCAGGGATTTTTGTGCATAAATTTTAAAAATACTACTTGACAAGTTTTATAAGGCAATTGGAAGGCATATGGGAAGTTGCCCTTTTTCTAATAAGGGATAGAGTATAAAAATGGGTATGTTTTGCTTAAACTATACAAGACAGATTTGGGATCCTTATCTAAGGAAAAATATACACACAATTCTTAGGGGACTTGACAGGGTAGAAGCAGAAATATTTCCTCTTGTGTAGGACCAGGGTGAGAGAAATTTTTGATTAGTAAGAAACTTGAAACTTGAAGGTTCTAGGGAAAAGGCGAGAAAATGGAATTGAGGATTATCCGATCAGCCATGATCTCATTGAATGACAAGCAGACTTGATCGGTTGAATGGCCTACTTCTGCGGCAAGATCTTATGGTCTTGAACTACAAAACCCATCTGGCCCACTCATGCCCTTCAGAGAGGAAACCTGCCAAACATACCCAGCCTGGCCTGTGATTCCAAATCTACCAATGTGGCTGACTTTTGGTACCCTCAAATGTCCTGGTATGGTACTTGGTTGACTCAAACCATCCCGAGAGAACGGAGCAGGAAAGCCTGACGTTTCGAAACGTCAGGCTTTCCTGCTCCTATGATGCTGCTTGGCCTGCTGTGTTCATCTAGCTCCACACCTTTGTTATCTCGGATTCTCCAGCATCTGCAGTACCTATCATCTCGAGAGAAAAAGGGTGACATTTCGCTGACCCACGTGGCCCAAGTTAAGCCTGGTGTGATCTGATTGAAAGTCACTTGGTAATTGTATTTTTCAGGAGTGAAACCATTGAAACATAAAAATGTGGGCTGACTGTGGAGTTCCTCAGGGCATTCTGGGATGTGACTGTGCCCTGGCCCTGGAGGAATGTATCGCGACTGGAAAGATGCTCCTTTCTTGGCGCAGGGCTGTTATCACCGTCACCTTAGAAGAGGGATCTCCATTTGTTAAAGAATTGGTGTCCGGTCTACCACTTCAACATGGACTATGAAATCTTTGTCAGGGCACTTTCCTCTCGCCTTGGCACTGTGCTGGACCAAATGATCCACCCAGAGCAGTCCTGCACCATTCCAGGCTGGGGTATCCAAGTCAACATCGTTATTCCCAGAAGGCTGGCCTGTCGAGCGCCTTTCTCCACCTTGATCAGGAAAAGGTGTTCGACACAGTGGATCATGAGTATCGCTTGGGACTCTGCAAGCTTTCGGGTTCGGAATGTACTTTGTCACCTGGATCCAACTTCTGTGCACTGCAGTGGAGTGTCTAATGAATGTTAATGGGTCGCTGATGATACGCTTATGTTTTGGGAGAAGTGTGTATCAGGGCTAATGCCCTGTCCGGCCAGCTTTACTCTCTCTGCGTGGAGCTATTCCTACACCCTTTGAATAAACAGCTTTCGGGATTAGCGCTGCGTGGGCTGGGGCTGGAAGTGGTTCTTTCAGCATATGCCAACAACAGGCTTTTCAGGTTGGCAGATCCATCTGGTCTGTGGAGAATACACGAATGCCAGAGTTCTAATCTGTGGTGTCCTCTGCAACTGGAGCAATTGTTCGGGATTTCTGGTCAGTCCGTGGCAGATGGGCCCTCAGCCGGAGGAGCTGCAGTGCTTCAGGTGAAGTACCGCTCACTTCTACCTGGGAGTCTGTCTTTGCCCTGCAGAGGAATCCTGGCCGGCGAATTAGTAAGAGTTGGAAACCAAAGTGACTGCTCATCTAGCACACTTTTCAGCACTGATCCGTGTGTTGCCCTACAGGGCATGAACCATGTGGTACCAGCTGGTCACTTGGTCCTTCTCCTGGCTTTGTCACCACCATCCCAAAAAAGCCCATTGAATTTTTCTGAGACAACATGCAACCCTGGGTTGCTGCTGTGGTTCTGAGTCTCCCACTTGAGGAGAGTGGCCAGGCACTGGTGTGCCTTCACACCCTCAAGTAGCAACTTTCCGCCTTCAGACCCTGCACCCATATTTTTATGTTGAGCCTCCTCCAAGGTGATGACATGTTTCTTCCATCACACGTGGCCCCATTACATCACACCGTTCCTGTTCATGGAGTGGTCTTGGCCTCTGGCCGTCTTCCAGGAATTGCCTGGCTTCTACCTGGAGCTGATCACAGTCTGGGACATGGTTGGCTTGCGCTGGAGCTCTTCCCCTGTGGGAGTGGCGGCTGTTGTCAGGGAGCCTCCGCCCAGGAACAGCTTCCTCCTTGTGCGAGGTTTGTAATGGCCGAGGGAGGAGAGAGCTCAGGATGCAGGGCTGACCAGAGTCAAAGACATGCTGGACGGCAGAGGAGCGGACTTGATAACATCGGCACGGTTGACTGAGAAGACATCAGTCCACCTCCAGTTTGTGACCCAAGCCAGATGGACAAGGCACTTGGTGCCAACCTCTTGCGTGCATTCATGGCAGCGCAGGCATGTGGTGGGCTTCTGGACCATCTGACCCCTGTCTGTCCGGAACATGACATTGACCCGTGACATGGTGCCCCACAATCTGAGAATATCGGATGTTCTCCTGGTGCCCTTCCGAATGACACGGGTGCTATTTGTAATGGTTGATGCTGCACACACTCCACTGCTGTGCCTTCACCCGCCACCCAGACGTGCCTTGATGTAAGGATTTGCCCTTTGGCAATGGAGATCTCCTGTGGAAGGCCCTCTACAAAGGGGTCTTCCCCTCTTACATCAGGGATCTGGGGTGGAAAGTGGTGCATGCGGCGTTCCCGTGCAACAGGAGACTGAGCAAGTTCACCAGGTGCCAGTCACACATGCATGTTCTGTGGCCTGGAGGAAATGGTCTTCTAATAGTATATTGAGTGCATTCATCTGCAGCCTTTTTTTTTTAAGTTTTTGAAAGAGCTGCTGTTAAAATTGTGGTTACACTTCTCCTGATCTATGGGCATCCGGTGCAGGGAGGGGCGGTCAAGTCTACAAGCCACCTTGTGGCTTTGCTCCTAGGCCTGGCCAAGATGGCTATTAACGGTTCCAGGCAGTGGGCCAAAGAGGGGCTTGTCATTCCTGACGGTCTGCTGCTCTTTGCACTGGTTATGACCGCGCTCAGGTGTCCCTGGAGAGGGAGCACGCAGTGCTTACTGGCACGTTCGAGGCCTTTCAAGACCACTGGGCACTGAGGGGGTTGGAGTGCATTACCAACCCGGATAATGATTTTCCAATTTAGTTCATTGCCTCTGCAGTATAAGTTTCCATATTGCCTTTTGAGTTTGCATTAGTTTTCGGTTTGGTGCCCTAGGAAGTGGGCTGTTTTATTTTCCTTTTGTTCTGATTTTGGACCCCCAAGGGGGCTTTTGCTTTTTACTGTCCGTATTTCAGATGTGCTGGATGGGGAGTGCTAAGAGAGGAGTTTTATCTTTACTTGAAATGAGCAGGGGAACATCTTCTGAATTTTAAACCGTTGTTATCCCCGTCCCAGGAGTATTCAATGGGGGTGGAGCAGAGGGGATTTATTTATTTTGTTTGTTTGTTTGTTTGTTTTTGTTTTCCTCCAGAGTAGTAGGGTCTTTATTTTTGTTCTACAAATTAAAGGCAGTTTTAGTTTGTTTCGAAAGAGCAGAGTGGGTTTTACCTGGTGCTGCCCCTGTCCCGGGAGTGTCCGACGGGGACAGTGTTGGGGTTTCTTGGCTTTGTCTGTTTACACCTTTTCGTTTAAAAGAGTGGAGGGTTGTTTTTTTTTGGACTGGAGGCGTGTGACCAGTGGTGTTTCACAGGGATTGGTGCCACGTTCACTTTTGTTTGTCATTTACGTAAATGATTTGGATGAGTACACAAGAGACATGGTTAGTAAGTTAGCGGATGACACCAAAATTGGTGGTATAATGGACAGTGAAGAAAGTTATCAAAGATTACAAAGAGATCTTGAACAATTGGATCAGTGGGCTGAAAAATGGCAGGTGGAATTTAATTTGGATAAATATCATTGATTTATTGAGTTATACAGCATGGTGAGATATTGCATTTTGGCAAAACAAGGTTTGGACGGATATGGGCCCAGGAGCAGGCAGGTTGGACTAGTTTATTTTGGGTTTATGCTTGGCATGGACTGGTTGGACTGAAGGGTCTGTTTCTGTGCTGTATGACTCTAAACAAGGCAGGACTTGTACGTGTCACTACACGTATCTTTGTGTATTTTCGATGATCTGACTGAGGTTAACTAATCAGTGATGTTGTTCGGCACTAAAATATGTATTTGTTATCGAAGAATGTGTTATGCATTTTTTGAGATGTAAATGAGTACATGTCTAAGTGACAGCCTTTGTGGACAAAATATATGGAACCCTCCTCAATCTTTGAATCTCTTTATTGACCATTTAATTTTTTTAAAAAACCTGTGGATGTTGGAAATCCAAAACAAAGACAGAAATTGCTGGAAAATCTCAGCAAGTCTGGCAGTATCTATGGAGATAAAGCAGAGTTAATATTTTGGATCCAGTGACTCCTCTTCAGAACTGATTATAGCTAGCCTATCGTTTACTCCTTCCACCACTCTATCTTAAGCATATTCCATCCTTTTCTGAGCCATAATCAGTTAAACTTGGTTTAAAATTTGGATCATTGTTTAAATTTTAAAACTTACTGTTCATTCTTTAGTGCGGATCTGTTTTGAACAGTAAGATGAAGCCTTCTCTGCCAAATACTCAAATTGAGAGTCCAGATGTAATGAATTATCTTTTGAGCAAAAACACTCCAAATCTGTCCAATCTCTCCTTATAGCTAGCACACTCCAAATATTTGCCAGGATGTTGCCAGAATTGACCCTCTTGTGGCATAGTGGTAGTGATAATACCCCCAGACCAACAGGGCTGGGTTCAAGTCCCATCTGCTTCATCTCTGAACAGGTTGAATAGAAAAATAGGTTAATAAAAAAAGTAAGAGGGCTGTTGCAGGAGTTCCAGGTTCAAGCCCCACTTGAAAAGTAGTGATTGAATAACTTGCTGATGCTAACTGTCTCAGTTCACCGGTGGAAAAACTAGCCTCTTGGATGGGTTGCTTTGTGTATTTTAATGAAAATGTATAAGTTAGTGATATGATGTTTAAGGTAATTTAAGATTGACATAAGCATCTCAGTCTGGACAGTGAGAGAAAATAACTGTACTAAAAGTGCTGTGATGCAGACATTTGTGTCAGTTACAATAGAATGTAATTAAATGTTTTAATTGGAGTTTCAGCGCGTCAGACGATAGTCACACTTAAATCAGAGACAAAGATGTTGCAGTCTCATTAGGGACAGAATAATCTAAGAGCAGCCTTGGTTCAGGACCAAACACACTGATGCCAAACCTCACAGTAGCATTATCAACAGCATGGTGTCAGCTCAAACCACCTGAGCGCACCAACAATCCAAGATTGAAAATGTATCTGCAAAAAAACTAGTTGGATGAAGTAAAGTTGAACGTCTTTATAGTAACCAGAAAACTATGTTTACTGAAGCCATAACTTCGTGGCTCAAAATAAATGCTTCAACTTGTATGTAGAAACTATGCAGCTACTTACAATCAATGTCATTAATGCCTAACAGTCTGTTCTATGCTCCAATGTTAACCCTCATCACTGGCGATTGCAGGTTGATCTCCTTGGGATTGCAAACACTGTGCATTTTCTATTGTTTGGAAGGCAGATAGATGTCAGCAAACAGGGTTCACTGTGGATACTTGGGCCTACGTCCTCCAGGTATTTTGATTTGTTTTGTACTGTGCTCTGTTTCTAAATGAAATAGAAAATCGATGAGCTTAGTTTGTGTTGCTAAATAAATTTGAGTCTGCATTATTGTTAATGTAGTGACCTATAAATTGAGCAGTTCTTTAATATGGACTGGGCATTGCTACTAGCACTTTGTGGGTATATCAATCATTATACTTGTGCTTACCATTTGTTCATTCATCGCTGAATTTTCTATCCAGTAACGAAGCTTTTAAAAGGGATGCTAGTAGATGACTACTTCAGCACTCACTGCACGACCACAGCACCATCCATGCACTATAGTAGATCCACTGTTCCCAAAGATGAAGTTAAATTCTGTTCAATGTAAATATACTGCCCTTCCACCTTACCCAGAAAGTGGTCTCTGCCAAGCGTGACCTTTTTAACTTTCTCCATCTTAAGGTTTTCTTTTGGTATTTCCTCTTATTACCCTACTCACCAGGGGTCTCTAATGCTAAGTGGCCAAAGAGGTGACCCTGAAAGAGCTGATCCTAGATGCCATTTGATGCAATTGCTCGCAAACTGATAGTACAAAAAGCTAAAACAGAAGCACCAAACGTTTCCTTTACCACCCATATAGCACAATGGAAATCGGGAATTCCAAGCACTCTAATTAAATCTTTTACCTTCCATCACACCAATGTGACATTCCTCAGTAGTTTCCTAAATTGCTTTAGCTTGTGCTTGTTTAGCAGTTAATCTACTTTATTTAACAAATGGATGTTGTTTTTAGAGTGAGCACTATGTTCCTAGCAATGCTTTAACAAAAAATGGTCTCGACTGAGTATTGTTTTCATCTTGAGTCAGGTTTGGATTAAAACCCTAATCCATGCTGACATTACAGTGGAAAATAGAGCAGTACTACATTTGTCTAAAGTGCCACCTTTCGGATGAGATGCTAATCTGAAGCCCTGTCTGTTCCCTTGGATGGACTTTTTAAAAAAGTATCGCAAAAGAGCAAGGAAATTCCCTCTCGGTATCCTGATATATCTCTCGACTATCATCACTGAAATAGCTCAGCTAGTGATTAGCTCCAATGACTCCCACATTTCAGTACCTTGCACTAGTTCAGAAATACTTAGTTAGCTTCAAAGCAGTTTAAAATGTGAAACCTGTGAAAGTTGCTATGTACGTTTGTGTCTTGTATTTTTACAGAATGGAGTTGCTGTATCTGGAGTTGTGGAACAATTTCTTTGAAAAGATTCTAAATGCAGGAGGTGCATCCTCTGTCTCTACACTGAGTGATCTGCGACAGACAGTGACAGAAGTTATTGAGCCAGATTATGAAATTCTGTATAATGATGCTTTCACACTAATGCCCCATGATTAATCAATGTAAGATTTTTTAAAATGCTACTGTTGTTTCAGGGTCCTTTTTTTATTGTTTTGAATAAAGTTGTCCATATATGCTTTTCATTTTATTGTTGCAGTGATTACATCCATGTTACCTACCTTTTCCAAAAAAATTTTTTCTTAAATTCAACTAAGTTGTTGAAAACTCTGGATTCAATCAAACCTTTCAGGCCTGTGAAGCTCAGCTGCTCACTGACAGAGATATTTACTGAGTTAATATATCATGCAATATTTTCCCCATTTCCTGTAACCATGGTAAATACATTC
The DNA here is from genome assembly GCA_024137785.1 of Ginglymostoma cirratum. Classification (NCBI taxonomy): domain Eukaryota; kingdom Metazoa; phylum Chordata; class Chondrichthyes; order Orectolobiformes; family Ginglymostomatidae; genus Ginglymostoma; species Ginglymostoma cirratum. The sequence goes on along the minus strand of JAHRHZ010000133.1, from coordinate 10,535,180 downwards.
ATCTATTATGCTTTGCGTTACACTGCAATAACAACTTCCTATGTTTTTGGTATCCTCACTAAATAAAGGATTAGATCTTGCTGTAAATACCAGACCATGGTAGTGACACACTCCATTCCAAATGTACAAACAGCTAGTAAGTTCAGGGGGATTAAAAAATGTAATTGCAAGTTTTGGAGATTCACATTTGTTCAATTTACTCTCTTAAGTGGGACCCCAACTTTGTCCCTGCTTTTAGAATTTGTGCAGTAAATGACCATTAAACAAGGTGTAATTAACATGTCCTTTTAAATAAGTGATGTTTGTTAACAACTGCTAATCTATTGTATTTTAGCATTGACACTTATGGTGTCTTAATTCTTTTAAGTGGTATATTGTTCAAAAATTTAAATTTTTCATGTGTCTCCTTTTTATTCTCAATCTAGCCTTTTTGTCATTCATTCAGTTTTTTTTGCCTTTCTTTATTCCATCCTCTTTCCCCCTGCCCCCCTCCACCTCATCTACACCAAACCCATTCCCTATGATATGTGCCACAATCTCACCATTTAGTGGAACCAACAAGGGTGATGCTGAGTTTCCCCCATGGTCATCTAACAAGGATTAACAGCAATGCTCTTTTTAAGGATTTTCTATGTAATAAGTATCCAATTAATCTGCAATAAAACTGAAAGATGTCTGATTTGCGGAGTGCTGTATATCAAACAAAAACAGAAATTGCTGGCAAACTGAAGCAGGTCTGGCAGCATTTCTGAAGAGGAATCAGTTAATGTTTCAGGTCCGGTGACCCTTCCAGTTCTAAGGATCTGAAATGTTAACTGATTCCTGATCTCAGGTGCTGCCAGACCTGCTGTGCTTTTCCAGCAATTTCTGTTTTTGTTTTCAATTTATCTGAAATGAGTAACAGGGTCATAGTGAGTTAGTGGATACATTTCTTGCCTGAGTCTGATGGTCACAGTTCAAATCTCCAGAAACTTGAGCATATAATACAGAATTACAGTCCAGAGTAGGATGGAGAAAATTCTGTGCCATAGGGGTGCTTGCTTTCAGAATGAAATTTTCAACCAATTTTAGTTTTGAATGAATGTAAAAGATGTCATGGCACTGTTATTGAAGAAGAGCAAAATTCCTGCTGCTGTTTGAATGGTATCAATTCCCTAAACAGTGCACTTTAAAATAATTACTTGTTTTTTGCTTATCTCCTATTTCTCCCTCCTTTTATCCTGTACTTTGCTTGTGTAGCTGTAGTGGCAACTAGGGCACATCTTTTGTTTCTGCTTTTGTACTATGAAATAGTTTGTCATCTAATTTTTCTTGCTGTCCATTTTATTTCAGACCTTCCCTTTTATTCTTCTCCCCCTATCCACCCCCACATGAATCTTTCACCTGCTCAAGACCTATTGGATTTTTAATTCCCTTAATTTTGATTAAAGCTCAAGACTGGAAATATTAAAATTTTAATCTCTCCACATATGCCTTATCTTCTGATAGCTTTCCAGCATTTAAATTTCTGATCTCCAGTATTTGTGTTAGTGTTTCTGCAGATGTGCAGATTAATTGGAGATGAACTTCAGTTGTGAACTTTTGAGATGCTCAAATTGCCTTTTGTTTGTTAAATTAAAACAGTTCAAAATAAATGGCTGTCAAACACCTTTTTAATTCATTTCAGGTAATGTAAATTTTGCTGACCGGGCCAGCATTTGTTACAAATCCCTTGAACTGCTGCACTCCATTGATGCAGGTATATCTATAGTTTTTTTTGAATTCATTCACAGGATGAGGGCTTCGCTGGCTTGGCAGCATTTATTGCCCAGAAGCCAGTTCAGAGTCAACCACATTGCTGTGGGTCTGGAGTCACGTGTAGGCCAGACCAGACAAGGACAGCACTTTCCTTCCCTAAAGGACATTGGTGAACTAGATAGGTTTTTCCCAACAATCAACAATGGATTCACGACCATCATTAGACTCTTAATTCCAGATATTTTATTGAATTCAAATTCCACTATCTGCCGTTGTGGGATTTGAACCCAGGTCCCCAGGATGTTGTCTGGTTCTCTGGATTAACAGTTCAGCAATAATACCACTAGACCATTGCCTCCCCTTAGAAAGGGAATCCCTGGATTTTGGGGGCATCCTGACTTTGAAAGGTATACAAATATGAGTCTTTATCTACATACATCAAGGGCCTAATGGCCATCTGTCTTGTGGACTCAACAGGTCTGTAGCATTTCATGTGTCCCTTGATGCACTGTACTTAGCAGCTCTGCGAATCTTTGTGCTTTCGGATGCTGTCATATGCCCAATAAATAAAAAAGGGAAGACAGTGGGGCCGATTCCTCCATGCACCCTTTGCTGTGTTAATTGGTGTTCGGAACTTGGAAATGTTTGACATGATTGACGATAGATGTGTCACCTGGGAGATTTGACTGACTGGCCCCAGTGACCTGGATGGTAGAGACCCAGAAAGAGGTAAAGTGTGAAATTACCATCAATTTACAGCCCTTGTAGCTTGCAACTGTTTGTGCTTCACACGAGCTCTCTCTTTTGAGTGGTGTGTTATTAAGTGCTTGGCAGGTTCTTTAAGGTCTGATCAAAATGCTTACAAGAAGATGTGCACTTCAATTGCTAGCTAATCTACTAGCTTAATCTACTTTAGATATACGCAAAACAGTGAATGAAGCTATTGGCTTAAATTATTTTAGACCTATTCAACAAACAAGTCTCACTGCCTTCTGCTGCCACAGACTCCTGGGTGACAGTTGGCACTCAGTTCACAGTTTGATTCCACAACACGAGTTGTGCAAACCCCAGCCCAATGATGTGAAGTCTGTGGCCACGGTTTCAAGAATCCAGTCCAAACCTGAAAGTCCTTCGAGGGGAGTGGGGGGGCAGAGGCCCTGATACTGATACTATTTGGGTTATGTGCTGAACCCCATTTCATCATCATTTCAGTACTTTGCCCACCTATGTGAGGGTTGAAAATAATTCCAGGTGGCCCCATGTAGACCACGCAAGCAGATAGTTCCCACTGACTCTCAAGGTAAGGCAGCTTTCCTGCATGGTCAAAACAGGCTTTTTTTTTATTGCATTAGGCCTGTTTTTTTTAAATGTAATTTTCAACTTCAATTGCTCATTGTCATGTATAATCAATTGTTAACAACTAATCCTTAGTAATCTGGTTTAAAGATATCATTTTAAGCCTAATAATGCAACTGGACAACAACTGTCCACATACATTCAAATCTCCTATAGGCAGGCTTTTTAACTTCAGCTTTTGAGCAGAGACGTTTTGTCTCAATCTCTCCTGCTTTACTACTTCTTATGCTACCTGCATATCTTATTTTCTTCCCTATGGACTTAACCAACTTTCCCTTGAATGCATTTATATGGTTTTGTCTCAGAGAGTCTATGTATCTTTAACATTCTCCCCACTTGAATACAGAATTCTGTATTGAATTTTTGGTCCCTATTAAGGTCCAATATAAACTATATAAACTACCAAAACCCTATAATAAACATGAAAAACCTTTTTTTATTTAAAAAAAAAAATAATCCTAGCTTGTGTAGATTTCTTTTCCTAATGAGCGTAGCATTTCTCTCTGAAAACAAAAAATGCTGGAAATCACAGCAGATGAGACAGTATCCATGAAGAGAGCAAGCTAACGTTGAGCCTAGATGACTCCTCATCAGAGCTCTGAAGAAGAATCATCTAGACTCAACGTTAGCTTGCTCTCTCCATGGATGCTGTCTGACCCACTGATCTCCAGCATTTGTTCTTTTTGGTACAGATTTCAGCATCTGCTGTAATTTGCTCCTAAAGCATTTTCCTCTCTCCAGATTACTGTAAATTCTTTTTGCATCATCTTTGCCTCTTAGTTTTGATTTCCTTATTACAAAAATAATGTACAGGATTTTGTTGTCTAACCACAAAATTTTTGATTTTTATATTGCCTTTTAGTAAAATATTACGCTTAGTTTACGGCAGTGTGAGCAAATAAAACCTATCCTATTTCCTTGACTTAATAGCTCCTTGTGTGTTTCCGTATCAGGTTTTAAGGAGACTAGGCTAGTTTGTAGGGAATTCCACAGTCTAGGTTGCAGGTGGCAGTCGTGGCTTTAGTTAAGTGATTAAAATTGAGGATGCATGTGAGACCAGAGGTGGCAGAGTATAGTATGTCGGAATGTAGCCTCTGCAAAGATGGGATGTGATGTATATGCACAGTTTATCCACTTGACAATAAAGTAGTAGTCCCAGAGGTCAGAAGTGCCCACATAGCCTTCCAGTTACTGTTATTTATGATAGCATCTTCACAATGCAGTAGCCAATATGACAAGTGATTTTTTCTTTTGTATTGAAATTGCATAAAGTGAAAACCTTTATTGAAACATGAAAATTGGTTTATAACCAAAGTAAAGTTTTAATGATTATCATTCTGTGGGAAGACAAGGGCCTAGTGGTATTATCACTGGACTGTTAATCCAGAGACCTGGGTTTGAATCCTACCATGGCAGATGGTGGAATTTGAATCCAATAAAAAAAATCCTAGAATTAAAAGTCTAATGCCCTTCAGGGAAAGAAACTGCTGTTTGGGTAACAAAAATGGACAATAGGTGCTGGCCTATCCAATGACACTCCTGTCCTGTGAATTTTTTTTAAAAAAAATCTCATTGACATAGCTTTTCAGTCATTATATTGATGTAAAGTAGTCTGTTGGTAATTTAACTTCTTGGGTATGGACACTCTCTTTAAACCACAAAATGAACTTTCCTGAACCAATGCGTTCTCCCAATTGAGGTCAAGTCCATTGTATTTTCTGTGGGCAGAGCCTGATTCCATTGAAACCACTTACAAGACTGCAGAAGCTAGAGTATAAATGAGTATGTTGAAAAGCATATTCAAAAGTCCCCAACCTCTTTAGTGGTTTCATCTGCTCCAACTTGGATTACATAGATAGATAAGTAACTGAAACTGGACTGGGCTTTTAGAACAGGAGAGTTTCCTGTGTGGTAATGACCCGAAGAGGTAGGAGATCAATGATGAATATGGAAAAGTAACAGCATCAATGCCACCAGGCTGCAGAGAAGACTGTAGTGATGATAACTGATGCACAAAGTTGTCCTTACTGAGGAAACATATCCCAAGAGTTAATATAATGTCTTGATTGTCAAGGGGTACAGGGAGAATGGGGTTGAGGAACTTTATCAGCCATGATTGAATGGCAGAGCAGACTCGATGGGCCAAATGGCCTAATTTCTGCTGCTATGTCTTATGGTCTTGGGCATCAATAATAATATTTTCTACAACCTCCACAGTGCACTCTTCTAATTGTATATTCTCACTCATCTAATCATGTTCTTCCATTTTGCTTTTCCTGCACCCCTGAGCCCCTACTCCCTCCACATCTTGGTTGTTGTAAAAATCCCATCTGATGCACTAGTGTCCTTTCTAGTAAAGGAAATCCACCATCCCTGCTTGGTCTGGCTTACATGTGGTTACAGACTCACAGGTACTGTAATTAAAAAAATTAAACACTTGATCATTAACTCACTTAGAGTAAATTTTATTTAGAAATGCAGTTATATACATAAGACAATTAAACTTAAATTAACTTTGTACAAATATTAAAATACTATCTTCACACCAATTGCAATATACAGGATTCCAAAGAAATGTGAAAGCAAAAGCCAAAGATGCACGGGTTGAGTGACCCTGACATTCCACAGCTCTACTCAATTATACTAACAGCCAAGTCACAAGAAACCATGCTCTTGCCTCTGCATCAACAGCAGGATGGCTGTACAACAGCATCCCATTCCTTATTTAGGAAACACCAAAGAAATTCTTTTATTTACAATGAAAAATGAAATCTAATCATTGACATGTGCCTCCCCACTACAGCCAAGAGCCCAAGAAACAGTGATTACAAAAAAAAAAAGCACTGGCTAATCCAAGTACACGATTTGGAACACATTCACACAACATCTTAGCACAGGCACACACGAAGCTGCAAGGATAGGAAGGTGGAAATACCAGTAACATGGTTGTGTCATGCTGCTGCTTAGACTCAGTAGTTGTGGATCTGATTGTTAGCTTGCAGCAAGGGTGGACTCATTTCACCTCAAAGAGCTCAGCTAGAAAGTGGCATTCAACACCACAGGGTTGGTTATGGCAAAGAAATATGCATTTAAAGGGAATGCTAGAGGTGCAAGACAGAAAAGAATAGAAAATTATGTTGAAGTGGTTCATATGAAGTACTAGCATAGACTAGGTAGACTTACAGCTGTAATTTGTATGTTATTCCTGTATCTCAGAGTCCATGTCTGTTTAGATATCCATGCCAGTCTCTACCCATGAGAGCTCCTGGGGCGTTGGATAGAAAGAGAGATTTTCTAGATTTTTCTCCTTAACTGTCCTAGTTTTCACATCTGGTTTTGGCTTTCCAAGAATGTCATTTGGTTGAGGTGAGGTGGCATATGCCTGTATTGCAGCACAAAGCCTCAGGGTTGGTTGGTTCAGGCCTTAATTAACCCTCATATTCAGTCATCCTAAATGGAACAATTGGGGAGCATTTAGATAGAAGACAGTCATTGGTCCTCACTTTGACAAAAATATATGTACATTTCAGGCCAAGGAACAAACCTGGGAAATACCCAACTCATCGCCAAGTGTTCAAGCAGCCTTTACTGGATCACTGTTGTAGAAAGAGGGGAGTGTACAGTTCGTGTTGCCAGTATGGAAGGGATTTCCCATGTGAATGTTTTGGTATCTATATGTTCCAATTTCTCCAGCCCCTAGCCCTCTGTGTTGCATCAACGTGCTTGCAATGCTTAGATGTTAAGATTTTATTTCTCTGTATTCAAACCCCTTAAGACTAGCATCCCTCTTGCTATCTACACCTTCCAGCTGTGTTCCTATCCTTTAACACACTAATATCTCACAAAGCTCAGTGTCAAAGTGTCTGATAAATTTTACTGTGATAGTTCACTAATTTAAAAAGCTTTATAAATGAAAGTGCTGTTGATTTAATTTGGCCAAGCCTAGTTTTCACTTTTTTTGGAAATATCTACACATCACCTTATTAATCTAACCATTGAAGTCTTACCCTGGAATTGCACTTTTCCAGGCCTGTCAATAAAATAGGTGAAAACAGGAAAATACAGACATGCACACTCGTACACACCCCTTAAACCACCCATACATACACATCACTCACACCAGCAAGGCAAAAAGAGAAAGAAAAATTCCACTTAGCCTCTCTGAAGTTTACATCAAGGAGGGGAACAGCCACCAGTATTTGGTATTCCAGCTATGGAGGACTGCAAGCAATGCAGGGTGAATTTCAGATAGTGTAAAGGTTGTGACCTTTCTATCAGCTTACATGGACAGATTTTACAGAATCACTGCTGACCCATAGCGAGCCAAATCAGAAGGCTGCGAGTTCAAGCCACCCTTCCGAGAGTTGAGTACAAATTCTAGGCTAGCAGTGACACAAAGGGAGTGCTGCACTCAGAGATGCTAATGCAACCTTAAACTAACCCGCTGATCACCCTCCCTGGTGGATGTGAAAGATCCCATGGCACTTTTTGGAAGATTAAGGGACTTCTCTCCTGGATCTAGGCCAAATATTTATCCCTCAAGCACTGTCAGTAATACAGAATCTCTAGTCACATAAATGTTTGTCAGACTTTGTTGTGTGCAAATTGCCTGCCATACAACAGTGACTGCACTCCAAAGCTACTTCATTGACTGTAAAGCATTTTGGGATGCTCTGAAGTTGTACAAGGTGCAATATCAATAAAAGTTATTTCTTTCTTTCCTCTTCATTCACTTCATCAGCTACCACGAGTGTTTCCTGGTCACAGATTAAGAGTTAGGGGGAAGCCTAGCTTATGTCCGAGACAAGGTAGTTCAGTGGTCAACACTGCTACCTCACAGAACTAGGGATCCGGGTTTGATTCCAGCCTTGAGCACCTGTCTGTGTGGAGTTTGTACGTTTCTTCCCGTGTCTGCTTGGGTTTCCTCCCACAGTCCAAAGATGTGCAGGTTAGGTGGATTCGCCGTGGCAAATTGCCCATAGTGTCGAGGGCTGTGTAGGCCAGATGATTAGCCATACGGAATGCAGGGATAGAGGAGGGAGGTGCATCTGGGTGCTGTTCAGACGGTCCGTGTGGACTCGATGGGCTGAATGTCACCTGCTACAGTGTGGAAACTGGCTGTAGAATCCCTAAGTTGCCAGAGTTAATTTCTCAAAACAAAGTGGCTCGTACGGAAGACAAAGGAGGACCTGGCCCCAATCAGCTTTCTGCAGCAGTTAGCTTTTGAACAATGCATCCCAGTTTGTCTCCCATGGCAGATTACATGACTTTTGACAACCTGTTCTTGCCTGATCCCACCTCAGAGGTATATTGGCAGAGCAGCACACCTTATTCACCAAAAATAATCTTTTCTATTATACATCCCTTAGAAAGATCAACAGGCAACTAGTGGCAATGACCTGGAAACCTGCTGCATCCAGTTTAAATAGAATAAAAGGGGCAAATTGTTCATTCTGATGTTGAACTTACTCAGTCGATATTCCAAGCTGGCTTTTTGGCTTCAGATCTGAAGTTTGCATGGTCTGCCAGGTCTGGGGGAATGGATTAAGTAGTAGCTGGAGCCTTCTAACCTATCATAAACTGGACTAGGCAGTGGTGACAGACAGTGGGAGCAGGAATGGCACTGAAGACCAAAACAGGGTTAGGGGAAAAGCAGTTAAGATGTACAGGTCAGGGCACCACCGCCACTCAGCGTCTAGTCTATATCCTGTGTTGAGAAGGCTATCAGGTTTATCTGTCACTCGCTAGAGGGTGATCATTTCCAGCATTACCCTCCATATGAAGGCAGTGTCTCCATAGGCAGAATGTGCCCAGTGCAGGCTGTAGATGCGACTGAGTCACAAAGTCATGTCCATACCAGGCTTCAGCAGAGTGAGGGGAATGTCTTTACTGCAGCTCCTGTTACAGGATTCGAGTCAATTAATTGGAGATGGAGAGCCAAGTGTTGAAGAGGACGCCGAGGAAGAGAAGAAGAAAGCCACAGGAGGTCACCCTAAGCATCCTTGAGCAGAGGAATATCTGAAACAAAAAGGGAACAGGCCTCGAGTTAAAAATCAACAGATCAAAAGAATCAGCTTTAATTCACAGCCTTCTTAGAGCACAGTGACAGCAGCACCCCCATCTAGAACCTTTAATATTGATAATAGCTTTCTCCTCCTTAGCTCTCCGACATCCTCCAGCCCAACATTCATCCAAGAGTGCAGTCCTTGAAACAAACTTTTTTTATGTCACCTGCTCCAGTTTTACTTTTTCCTCTATGTCTAGAAGTGCTCTTACACTCAACTGAATACTTTTTCTCCCTTCCAAATCACTTTTTTTTTCATTTATTAAACACCACCATTAAGTCACCAATGTTTCCAATTGAATAATTTATGTGCAAAGTCCTTTAAGGGTAATGCAAACCATCAAAGGTGGGATAGAGAGGGAGGGTCTAATATTTTGTCTCTAATCTTATGTGGGACATCTTTGGTCATTTTACTAGTTAAAGGTGTTACAGAAATTCAAGTTGTTCTAGTAAGAACACCATATTCCCTCAGAATTTTTCATTTATTCTTCTGGTCTAGAACAGGGACAGCCAGGTAGTGAAGCATACAGCATCCTTGGCTTCCTAGTCAGTGAGGGCATGGAGTACAAAAGGAAGGAAGTGAAGTTCAATATATGGGTATACAAATGTTGAATGTCCAGCTCTAGTCACCACACTTTCAGAAGGACGTGAAGACATTGGAAAGGGTGAAGAATAAGAATGATTCCAGGAATAAAGATCTTTAGGGTGGCACGGTGGTTAGCACTGCTGCTACAGAGCATCAGGGACCCAGGTTTGATTCCAGCCTCGGGTGACTGTCTGTGTGGAGTTTGCACATTCTCCCTGTGTCTGCATGGGTTTCCTCTGGGAGCTCCAATTCCTCTCACAGTCCAAAGATGTGCAGGTTAGGTGGATTTGCCATGCTATATTGCCCAGTGTCCAGAGGTGTGTAGGTTAGGTGAGCTAACCATGGAAAATACAGGTTTACAGGGATCGAATAAGGGGGTGGGTTTGGGTTGGATGCTATTCAGAAGGTCAGTGTGGACTTGATGGGCCAAATGGCCTGCTCTCAGACTGTAAGGATTTTATGAATATGACAATAGATTAGAGAACAGAAGGGTGGAAGGAGATTTGATAGAGTTGATAAAAACCATTTGAAGGGCTTAGACAGAGAAAACCAGCTCCCATAGGTGGAAAGATCAAGGACCAGATGGCATACACTTAAGGTAATTGGAAAGAGAACCAATAGTGATAGGAGGAAAATACTTTTCACACACGGTTTAGGATCTGGAATGCAGTGCCTGGGAGTGTGGTGGAGGCAGATTCAAGTGCAGCATTAGGAGGGAATTGGATTATTATCTATGAGGGAAGAACATGCAGCATCACAGGGAGAAAGGGCAGGAATGGCACTAAATGAATTGCCCCATTCAGACAGCTAGCACAGATATGGCAGGCTGAATGAGCTTCTTCTGGGCTGTAGCCATTCTATGTATACACTTCAGCAGTATTCAATCCTGTGAGTTGCAATTGATAAAAGTAACAAGTGGGATGAATTTCCTGAGGAAGTGGTGGATGCGGGCACAGTTACAACGTTTAAAAGACACTTAGATAAGTACATGAATAGGAAAGGTTTAGACAGATATGGGTCAGGAGCAGGCAGGTGGGAGTAGTTTAGTTTGGGATTAAGTTCAGCATGGACTGGTCAGACTGAAGGGTCTGTTTCTGTGCTGTGTGACTCAATGACTCCAAGTGACAGAAATGATAAGGTACAACATTAAGAAAAACCTGGTCTCTGGAGAACAATGGGTTAATTCTGCATTGCTGACCTTCCTGTGAGGAGCCTCTCTCTCGGTGAATGGGAGTTTGGAGATTCTGGGCCATGCTTTTGTAATTGTCTGGTTCAAAGTCATTGCCCTGCTTCCAACCCAATGGGACAAGGAATTACCGCTTAAAGAAAAAGTCTTTGCCAAAAGGCCCAAACACATGGATACAAACAAAATCAGACAATAGTTACATCTCAGTCTGCTGTGTTGAGGCTGGCTCTCTGCATGCACAATCCAGTTGGCCCCACTCCACAATTCTGTTCCTGTCCCTGTAACTCTGAAAATGCTTCTCTTCAGTAATTATTGATTCAGCAAATGAGACAGAAGGTACAAGTGCGTATGCAGTGAGGAATGAAAAATAAGGTACAAGGAAGGAAACAGATATGTATTTGCATGCAAATGTATGCTGCAATGCAAACCCATCCCATTCTAGGAATTCCCACATTGGAGGATGAATTATACACTTTGTCAGTCAAAGACCTGCAAAACATCAAGCCCTGTAGGAGGCACTGCTTACCATCAGTAGATCCCACAGGGGAGGAGAGGGATAGAAGACTCTGGACGTCACTGCTCTCGGAGTCTTGAGTGTCAGAAGACAAAGACAGCCTCATCACCAAACTACGGGAGTGTGCGGGGGACGAAGAGGCGGGCTGATGAATCAGAACAGTCTCTGAACGGTTTCCACTGCCATGGGCCTCAGAGTCGCCAGGACCTTCTGGGCAGTCGTCAGCACCTCTGCTGCAGTGGGCACCTTCCTCTGGGGCGTCTTCACCTGGGACTGGCCCTTCCGCCATGACGATCTGTACCCGTGAGCCAGAAGGCGGGATGGCAGCTCCTGAGCTGCCGTACACGGCTTCCTCGTAGGACGGCAGAGAGACAGGAACCCCATCCACTACAATGGACACATGTTCCCCCGACACTCCCTGATCACGCCTGGGGACAGATATGTACATGTGGTTAAACACAATGCGACTAGCTCATTGGCTCAAACCTCAGGAAACTGAGGAAAATCAGGAACAGAAAGGGGCCACTGTTGTCCCCTCAAGTCTACTTAAAAATACAATTAGATCCTGGATGACCTGCATCAATCACACCTCTCCTTTAATCACGACCCCCGTAGTGCACAGTTACAAGCTCCCAAAGCGAACCAACCCCCCAAGCCCCTCATCCCAGACTGACGATGTCCTTGCCTCCTAGCCACAGACACAGTCCCAGAGATGCAGTTGCCCCACCTCCAGTTTCCCCAGACAGACACACCACACACCCACACACACAGAAAATCTGCTTTGATCATTCTTTACCCACCTGCTGTGGTGAAAGGATTTCAACTTTGGTTGCAGCAAAACAAATAAAACTACCAGGAGGAGGATCAAAGCAACAGAGCTGGCAGTCGATGCAACTATCGATAGTGTTGGAACCCCAATAGTTGCCCTTGTGTCTTTATCTAAACGGAAGAGATTAAACAGAACGAGCCTCAACATCAATAAATTGCATTAATGCATTCAATAATTTGAGATATTCACAGCCATGACTGAAATTGCCAACGCATCTGTTGTATACTTTATATAACTCAGAGAGGTGTATGGCTGTGAGAGTGTAAGAAAGATTATTCGGGTGCTTCAAAATGTCTGCTCAATACTTTCAGTTCTAGCTTCCAGTAACTTATACAATTTACTTGCTCCTTCTGAGTTCACATTCAGGCTTAATGAATGAAACATAATGAGGATCAATACTAAACAGACTCTCATAATCAAAGACAATTGAACACTATAATTACCAATGCAGAGATAGAAAAAGTGTATGGGTTTCTGAGCATCTAAAATACTCAGAACATAAAAACCACCCTTGCCTCCAACGTGTTTTTATAGGAAATTGATTCCATCACAGCAAAAGCCTAGGAATGTGGAGCTGCCCATTTTTGACATCACGTGGGGTTAGCATGAAGAGGGCAGATGGAAACAGAGAGACAGATAGACAGAAACACAGATTGAGAGATACAGAGAAAGAGAGATGTGTATACACAGAAATAGAGGGGAAGAGAGAAAGACACAGGTAGAGAAGCAGAGGGACAGAAACAAATACAGATGTACAACTGGATTCTGACAGAGACAGGTGGAGAGAAGGCACACATACAATGACAAACAGGGAGAGGGAAAGAGAGACAGAGAGATACACACAGTGACACAAATACAGAGATACAGTGACAGCTGGAGACACAAAGAAAGAGTGAGGATTGTGCACGCAGGGGAAGAAAGAAAAGTTTTTATTTAGAAGGTCAATTTAAAACACAGTCACTTAGAACAATTCACAACCAAAAAGAATGAGACTCCATACCTTTAATTGTTAATTTTCTGGGCCAGAGAGGTTGATTGGTAATCATTAACAATTATCGTGCTATTAAATAAGTTGTATTATTACATATCTGACATAGAATTCTGTGGCAAGGTTAATGTGTAAATGAAGCAATTTTGTGAAACTCACTAATACCCTGTCCTGTTCTGCCCTTAAGCGATTGTAATCCCACACCAAAATGACTGCTTCCCTGAACACCATAAGACCATAAAGGAACAGGAACAGGAGTAGGCTGTTTGGCTTTACAACCGTTTTTCTGCCTCTTCCTGTAACCCTTGAGTCCACTTCTTATCAAGAACCTATCTCAGCCTTAAATACACACAAGGGACTCTGCCCCCACAGCTCTCTGTGGCAAGGAGATCCAAAGACTCTCAACCCTCTGAGAGAAGAAATTCCTCTCCAACTCAGTCTTAAATTTGCACCTCTTTACTCTGAAACCATGTCCTCTGTTACGAGACTTTCCCACAAATGGAAACATCTCTAATAATTTAAACATCTTAAGAATCCTGTACGTCTCAATGAGATCAGCTCTCACTCTTCTTTATATTCCAGTGAGTAAAGTCCCAATCTGTTTAACCTTTGCTCATAAGACAATCCTTCCATACCAGGGATCATCCTAACGAACCTTCTCTGGACTGCCTCCAATAAAATGATATCTTTCCTTAAACAAGGGGACCAAAACTGCCATTGGTATTCCAGGTGCGATCTTACCAGCACCTCGTACAATTGCCGTAAGAATTCCCTACTCTTATACTCCAACTCCATTGAAATAAGGGGCAACATTCCACTAGCCTTCCTGATTACCTGCTGCACCTGTTTGCTAGCTTTCTGTGTTTCATGCGCAAGTCCACAAAAGCCCCTTTATGTTGCAGCTTCCTGCAGTTTTCCACCATTTAAATAAAGCTCTGTTCTCCCTTCACAAATGAACAACACATTTCCCACACTGTACTCCATTTGCCAACTTTCTGCCCACTTACTGAACCTTTCAATATCTCTCTGTTTGTATCCCTCTCAAAACTTGCCTTTCCGTTTTTTTTTGTGTCGTCTGCCAACTTGGAGGAGTCCTAACTCTGTCCAGTGCACTTGGGCGGCTGGAGACGGGCAGTAAATATTGGGCTGTCCAGCAAAGTCCAAGATCAGCTGAGGAAAATGTCTCCCCTCTAAACCCAACACCAGCACCGGGGGTTCAAGCCCGTGAATTCTGAAGGCATGAGAACAGTCCAACCTAATAGTCCTGATGCAACACCAAGTAAATGTTGCATTGTCAGAGGTGGCATTAAAAAAAAAAAGACCGCCTTCTGTTAATCAGGTGAGTGTAAAAATTCCAATGCACAACAAGAGTTCAAAAGATTAAGGGTGTTCTGCCCTGTGCCTCATTTATGTTTGGTAGAGCTTACTGTCCACAAATTGACTGCCTCGTTCCTTTCATGACAATTTTATAAAAGCATTTATTTGCTGTGAATAATCTAATGGCCATGAAAGGCACACGATGAATGCAATTCCAGGTTCCAACACACACTGACCAGGGTTCAGCCTGCAGCTGATCTCCATCACGGGTTTCCATTCTCCATTCTCACAGGTCAGGTACTTGTAGTCTCCCTTCAGAGTGTAGCCCTCATCACAGAAGTACTCGATGACCGTGCTGGGCACAAAGCTGGCACATGGTGAGGGGTGGCATGCAAAGCCTCCATTTTCTGGTTGCAGTGGTTGCTGGCAGACTGCTGGGAGTAGAAACAAAGAGTCACAGATTCAGAGAGATGTACAGCACAGAAACAGGTCCCTCAGTCCAACTCATCCATGCCGACCTGATTTCCTAGTTAAATCTAGACCCGTTTGCCGTCATTTGCCCCATACCTATTCATATACCCATCCAGATATCTTTTAAATGTTGTAATTGTACCAGCCTCCACCACCTCCTCTGGCAGCTCATTCCATACACGTACCACCCTCAGTGTGAAATGCTGCCCCTTGCATCTGTTTTAAATCTTTCCACTTTCACCTTAAACCTATGCCTCTAGTTATGGATTCCCACACCCCAGGGAAATGACCTGGTCTATTTACCCTATCCGTTTTATAACATTTTGTATGATTTTATAAGGTCACTCCTCAGCCTCCAGTGCTCCGGGGAAAAACAGCCCCAGTCTATTTGGCCTCTCCCTACACCTCAAACCGTCCAATCCTGGCAACATCCTTGTAAATCTTTTCTGACGCCTTTCAAGTTTCATAACATGTTTCCTAGAGCAGGGAGACCAGAACTGCATGTAGTATTCCAAAAATGGCCTAATCAATATCCTGTACAGCCACAAAATGACCTCCCAACTCCTATACCCAATGCACTGACCAATAAAGACAAGCTTACCAAACGCCTTTTTCACTATCCTATTTACCTGAAACTTCACTTTCAAGGAACTATGAACCTGCCTCCAAGGTCTCTTTATTCAGCAACACTCCCCAGGACCTTGCCATTAAGTGTATAAGCCCTGCCCTAATTTGACTTTCCAAAATACAGCATCTCATATTTATCCAAATTAAAGTCCATCTGCCACTCCTCAGCCCATTGGCCCACCTGATCAAGATCCTGTTGTACTCTGAGGTAACCTTCTTTGCTATCCACGACACCACCAATTTTAGTGTCACCTGCAAACTTACTAACCATAACCTCCTATGTTCACATCCAAATCATTTATATAAATGATGAAAAGCAGCGGACCCAGCACCGATCCTTGTGGCACACTGCTGGTCAAAGGCCTCCAGTCTGAAAAGCAACCCTCCACCATCACCACCTTTTGTCTCCTATTTTCGAGCCAGTTCTGTATCCAAATGGCTAGTTCTCCCTGTATTCCATATGATCTAACCTTGCTACTATGAGGAACCTTATCGACCACCTTACTGAAGTCCATACAGATCATGTCCACTGCTCTGCCCTCATCAATCCTCTTCATTACTTCTTCAAAAAAACCCAATGAAGTTAGTGAGACACGATTTCCCACACACAGAGCCATGCCGACTATCCCTAATCAGTCCCTGCCTTTCCAAATACATGTAAATCCTGTCCCTTAGGCTTCCCTCCAACAACTTGCCCACCACTGATGTCAGGCTCACTGGTCTGCAGTTCCCTGGCTTCTCCTTAACACGTTTCTTGAATAGTTAGCCAACACCAGTCTTCCGGCACCTTACCTGTGGCTATTGATGTTACAAATATCTCAGCGAGGGGCCCAGCAATCACTTCCCCAGCTTCCCACAGAGTTCTAGGGTACACCTGATCAGGTCCCGGGGATTTATCCAACTTTATGCATTTTAAGACATTCAACGCCTCTTCCTCTGTGATATGCACATTTTACAAGATGTCGTTATATATTTCTCCACACTTTATCTTCCATATCTTTCTCCACAGTAAACACTGATACAAAGTACTCTCCCCTATCTCCTGCCGTTCCTCGCATAGGCAGTCTTGCTGATCTTTAAGGGGCCCTATTCTCTCTCTAGTTACTCTTTTGTCCTTAATGTATTTGTAGAATTCCTCATTGTTATGAGAGATCGCTGCCCTCCTCCAATTGTGAGTTTGGTGTTTCCCTGATTTGGAATCCTCCACCATTGGCGACAATGCATTCAGAGGCTTTGGCCCAAAGTTCTGACCATTTAAACCTCTTCTTCTCTCTACCACGCTCTCCTCCTTTTAAGTTGCTCCATAAAAACCCCCCTGTCTGACCACACTCTTGCTCACATATACCTCTTGGGTGGCAGTCAGGTAGGCAGCTCACCACCACCTTCTCCAGGGGACTTTGAGATGGCCGATAAACACTAGGCCAGCCAGCAATGCCCACCACACGCCATGAATGATGTTTTCAAAAAATAAAAAAATGAAAAGAAGGCAATAAAAATCGTCTGAGTCAGGAAAGATTGAGAACATGCGGACAAAGAGGTGGGTTTTACAGAGTGGTTTAAAAAGGACAAGACCGCAATAAAGAGCGGTGGGTTTTTTTTTTGAGTGGACTTTTACCCAAGCTAATAGTACCATACAAATGTAAGTGCGCATAAACTATAGCAGGTTTGATGCTCAACTTTCACCTTCAGATGATCAACTCAGACAATGAGCTAAAATCCTGTTTGGCCAGCTGACATGGGAGATGTATTTAAATGAGCAACAGTTGTGTTTTCATCGGTGCCCAATGCATCAAAATAGCTACAAAAGGCCACAAATTGATGACTCCAATAAGGCTTTACGGCGTTGGCCACCTTGATGGGACACAGCAGAGTCAATCTTGCCACAGATATACTAGTTGTCAGGGAACTAGTGGACTTTGACACATTGAGAGGGAAGAACGGTTCTAAAGTTCAGAGCTAACACACCTTCGCCTTGGTGACAATACGATCAACTAAAGAAATACAACTGCTTTTGGGTCAGCCATATGGTAGACCCTTCATGAAGCTCTGAGCTATGCAGTCAGATAACTAAGCAAAGAGGGACATTAAGTTGTGTTGATGGGAGCAGGAGTTACAAAGTTACGTTAATACTACGTAGCACACGCCAACCTGAAAGAGGCTTACTGTGGACTGTGGAAAGCCCCTCTATTCCTGCCCCAACAGATTGGTCCAACTCAACAAGCGATTTGGGGTCCTACAATTTAAACAGGACCCTGGCTGCCAGTACAAATTGGAGCAGTTGACGCTTGTGGCACCTTTAATCCAACCAGTCCCAGGAAACTGTGGAATTAATGAGGCCCAGCAGCAATAAATTTGGGAATAATTTTCGTGGGTCTCAGGGGGAAAGAGTAAACAGCTGCCTACCCAGTGACACCAAACCTGTCCAACTGAAACCTCCCTGCACGGCTTGTTCCATTACCCTGGAAGATGATGGCGGCATGAAGCAGCCTTGGTGGTTCTCTGCCGACCACCCGTACGATCTCAGGATAAGGCCAGATCCTCGGATTCATCAGGGGTCAACTAATGGGCTCTCCCCCAGTCAAGTACCCCGGACCCAACTGACAAGTCAAACCGTTGTGCAGAGCAGGGGGATGTAACGGTTCCAGGAGATTTTGGACACAAGGGGAGATCTGCCAAGATTTCCCAACCAGTCCTCCCCACACCCCATCAAAACTAGGACTCAACTTTGAAGGAAAACAGGAATGTTCTTCACAATGTCCTGGCCACCATCTCCACCACAACGAGGTGACATAGCTGGCATCCAGTTGTTGTTATGGGAGCTTTCTGTGTGCAAATTAACTCCTGTGTTTCCTTCAATACAACTTCAAAACTAATGCACTTGACTGTCAAGTGCTTTCGGGAATCCTGAGGATGCAAACAGCACAATATGATTGAGAGCTCCTTCACACTGCAGATACTAACCAGCAAAACCAGTCACGGTGGCAACAGCCAACAGACTCATTCTGCTCAGGTATTGTTCAACTGTGTCGTCAATCCAATTGTATTCATTCAGCATCAAGAAACTAATTCTCATTTCACCCACAGAACAATTATGTTCAACACTAAAAGGCAGCAAGAGCTGCAGGGGCAGGAAAGTCAACGTTTCGGGCTTAGATCCTTCACTGGGGCTGGGAAGGGGGGAAGGGAGCTGAGAAATAAAGAGAGCGAGGAGGGTGGGGCTGGGGGAAGGTAGGTGGGATGGTGAAAGGTGGATGCAGGTAGGGAGTGGTGGGGATTGGTCAGTGGAATGGGTGGGGCAGATGAGCGGGGAAGGAGATGGAGGGGTTGTGTCAGGTCAAGGAGGAGGAAATGAGGCGGAGGGTTGCACATGGGATGAGGCTGGGGGTGGGGAGATTTTGAAACTGCTGAATTCTAGTTTAGGCCATCAGGCCGCAAGCTCCTGAGGTGGAATATGAGATGTTGGTCCTCCAGTTTGAGGGTAGCGTCATTGTGGCACTGGAGGAGGCACAGGATAGACATGTCACCCAGTGAGTGGGAGGGGGAGTTAAAATGGCTTGCGCCTGGAGAGTGTTGTTGATTATAGCGTACAGAACACATATACTCCACGAAATGGTCTCGGAGCCTCCGCTTGGTCTCACTGATGTAGAGGCCACATCGGGAACAGTGGATACAATAGACCACATTAGCGGACGTGCAGGTGAACCTCTGTTTGACGTGGAAGGAATTTTTGGTTCCTTGGATGGGAGTGAGGGGGGAGGTGTAGGGGCAGGTGTAGCACTTCCTGCGGTTGCAGGTGAGGATGCCGGGGGTGGTGGGGAGTGTGGAGCGGATGAGGGAGTTGCGGAGAGAGCGGTCCCTAAGAAAGGCAAATACCGGTGGGGAGGGAAATATCTCTTTGGTGGTGGGGTCGGATTGCAGATGTTTTTGTTTTGTATTTTTGTATTCTTGTCCTCACATACCATCCCACCAACCTCCGAATCCAATGTATCATTCTCCGCCACTTCAACCACCTACAATCCGACCCCACAACCAAAGAGATATACCCCTCCTTACCCCGATCTGCCTTTCGTAGGGACTGCTCACTCTGCAATTCCCTCATCCGTCCCCACACCCCATTAACCCCACCACCCCCAGCATCTTTCCCTGCAACCGCAGGAGGTGCTATGCCTGCCCCTACAACTCCCCCCTCACCCTCATCCCAGGCCCCAAACAATCTTTCCAAATCCGATAGGGATTCGCCTCCAACCTGGTCAACTGTATCCCTTGTTCCCGATGTGGTCTCCTCTACGTCAGTGAGACCAAGCACAGATTCGGGGACAGATTTGTGGAGCATCTGCGCTCTGTACGCTATAATCAACAACACTTTCCGATCGTGAACCATTTTAACTCCCCCTCCCACTCCCTGGGTGACATGTGGATCCTGGGCCTCCTCCAGTGCCACTATGATGCCACCCACAAACTGGAGGAGCTGTACCTTATATTCCGCCCTGGGAGCCTACAGCCCAATGGTCTAAATATGGATTTTACTAGTTCCAAAATCTCCCCACCCCCGGCCTCATCCCATGTCCAACGCTTCCTCTCATCCCCACCTCCTCGACCTGACACAACCTGTCCATCTCTTTCCCCACCTATCCACCGCATCCTTCCCACTGACCAATCTCCACTATCCTCTACTTGCATCCAACTGTCACCATCCCACCTCCCCCTCCCCCTCCCCAGCCCCACCCTCCTCCCTCTATTTATTTCCCAGTCCCCTTCCCCCTACCCAGTCCTAATGAAGGGTCCAGGCCCGAAATGTCTCCTGCTCCTCTACACTGCCTGACCTCCAGCTCCACACTGTATCATTATTTTCTACAGTCACATCAATAATGAAGCAGCAACACAATTAATGCTGAGCTTGTGGAAATGATCTTCACAGAGAGCACCAACCAATGACCAGCTGAACCTCTCTGGTGCCACGCACTGACCGTGACCCTCCTCAGGCTTTCTCGAACAACATCCGGTGCCATATTAATCCAGCTCCCTCACACTGTCACTCAGTAACCCCTCTCCCCCAGCTCCCTGTGTTACTGACTGTATCTCTCCTGATGTTAATCCAGTTCCCTCACACTGCCACTCAGTAACCCCTCTCCCCCAGCACCCTGTGTTACTGACTGTATC